>JAWWEE010000040.1:4205484-4300781 GCA_035221455.1 Xenops minutus | reverse complement strand
TGGTGCCCCAGGACACTGGGTTATATTGCTGGGTTTTTGGTGAGTTGTAAGCAGTTTTCTCTTTGTATAAGTGTATTTACTGTAATATCTTCAATTAAGTTGTAACTCTGACTCATAATCTCTCTGGTAGTGAGTCCATTTCTTCTGCTGGTTTACCTTCAAACCAGCACAAACCTAGATTAGAAATAAATTAGAAGTGAATGCGAACAGTATTATGAGTCAGTGTGCACCAAAAATTTTTACTTACCTAATATGAATCCAAATTATCAAATATTACCAGTGAGAAACTCATACACAGAGAGGGACCATGGAACTATCCTAGTGCATGTCAGACTGCCATTTAAGCCAGGGTTGTCCAAGAGCTGTGGAGTGCCAGGTGCAAAGGTGGAATTGTCCCAGGTAAGTGAAGTGGTGTTTTTAACACTTAACTTCATTTTCTAAAATCTAGCTCAAGTACAATGAAGGATTTGTCTACCATTTGTTTCAAGAATCTGGATCAGATCCTTAAATCAAAGCCGAATGTGAATAAAAGCAGTAAATTCTTTGGCAATAAATCCTCAGTAATCTGCATTACTCAGACAGGACCTGCTGGAACATCTTCATAACACTCTTTTTCCTTCCTTCTCCTCATGTGCAACATATTGCAGTAATCAATTAACATGATGGAATATTACTGTGCTGAGACCTTCTTGTAACTCCCATATGGTCAGAATTTAATCTTAATAGCTCCAATTTTTTTTTTAATTTTTTTTTTTTTTTTTTTAAGATGCTGAACTCCTCCTGTGCATCAGTGATCATGGAAAAAACCCCAAGTTTTCAGAGTGGCTTAGTGGTTTTCAACCTGTTGGTATTGAGTTTGAATATTTTGGAGAAGGCTGGTACTCAGAGAGGACTGAGCATCATTTCCCTGCACATAAAACACTGAACTGGACAAGCAGAAATGGAGGCGCACAGTTCCATCACTTCTATTTGAAAACATGGGCCTTATTGTACCTCTTTAGAGCAAACATATAAACAAAGTTGTTGATTCCTTGATACTGTTTAAATAATTTATCCCTGCATCTCATCACACCCTTAATTTGCCTTTGTTACCCAAAAGACTGATTCCACTGTAACAAAGTAGGAAATTCAGGCTTATACCCTCAGTAGTACCAAATAGACCTTGGTTCATAAAAAGAAAGGGCAGTAGCCGATCTTTCATCTCTTTCTGCTTTTAGGGGTTCTCTAGAGGTGTTTAGAAGTGTTTAAGAAAAATCGTAACTGGAAGCTTGTTTGAGTCTATTCATAATGGTCATAAAGCTGAAGCAACCAAAAAATTCCCAGAGAACCAGAACTCTGCGAGCAGTAGCACCAAAGCTGCCTGACTAAACTCCAAGAAAGTTCTCCATTGCCATTACTTTCTCTGGAAGAGCTTTAGGAACTGAGATTTACGTACTCAGTACACAATAGTCTTGTAATAAAGTTTATTACAAAGAGATTCAAAACATCCTCTTCTTTTTTTTTGACTCATAATGTCAAATTGGCCTTCCACATTCTTCAGTTTTTTCCTAAAAAATGCAATACAATCCATACTATTCTTTCTGAATAGACCTGGGGAGGTGGAGAAATTGCTTGGTCCATGTATATTCCAGCAGAGGGTGGCAGTACAGTATCACTCTCCCACAGTAAAGGTTGTTCAGTACTATATATGCCTTCTGTCTTCAAGGGAAGAATACATCCTGCAGATGAATCTGTTTTGGGGTTGAGATGGGAATTGGACTGGGAAAGTAATCCCCAAATCACTTCAGTGACCTTGCTCAATCCACTCAATCTCCATCTCTCTTTCATCTGAAATATTTTTTTTCTGTAATTACCATCAGCTGATGACTACAAACCAGTATAATACTCCTGAGGATAATTGTCTATGAGAATGAGTACAAGGATATCTGAAAATGGGAATCTCTCCTGATTAACTAATAATACCAGAACCATTAACTTCATCACTAGCAGCAGAATAGTCACCAACAGTGTGAGGCAGGATAAACTCTTGAAGATGAAAAGAGACATGCTGTGGAGGGATGCATTTCCATGGCAGTATGAGCATGCTAAATGTCTCCTTCCTTTCCTCAGTCCAGTTTTGCTACTTCAGTAGCAGAATATTCTTCAAAATTTGAAATACCCTGTTGTCGTTTCAGTAGAATGTGGATTTCTCTGATACTTTCTTAGACTTCCCTTATTCTTGGTCTCTTGTCTTTGGTTTTTATTTTGCTCCTTTCATTATTATTATTTTTTTTTTTAGTTGAAAATAGTTGGGAAATTGTACGAGGCAGGGTGCATTTTTTTTTCCCTTTGGAAATATTTTGTAATCTTCTGGTTGACAGAAGAAGTAGCAATTGGTACAGCCTGCTTTAAATTACTGCAGTAAAAATACTTTAACACATTGTAAAACTTCAGACTTTTGTGATTTGAGGCTATACATACTTTTTTGGATGTGAAGAAATATTTCAATGTAAAAGCAAAGCAATGCATAATAGGAAGGAATACTCCTTTATGCAAATAATGAAAAATTATTTGTACACAGAGCATGATTCCTTTAATGCGCTTTTATTTCCCCTCAAGAATTCAAACCAAAGGATTATGCAGGTCAAGAAGAACTTGAAGAACAAAAGCCATTCATGATCAAGCTCTCAATGTAGACTTACATTAGTAAAAACATTTGAATAACATTTTTATAATAGTAATCTAAGTAGCTTATGTTAACTTCTCTAGTAACCAAAGCCAACTATAATTTTCATGCATTCTTTCAGAAGACATTAATTGTTTAAATATGTAAAATATGGAAGCAGTGTTCTGGAACTTCTTTCCATTAAGAGGAAAGAAACTGGAAATGATGCCAGGAAATTTAGGGGAGGAATGACATGCTCCTCAAAAACTAAGAGATTTTTTTCAAAGAATTAAGGGAATTAAATAGTTCAGTCAAAACTGCTGTCAATAATAATTCCTCACCTTAATCTACCTTAGTAGATTTCAAAGTGTTTGAGACACTTAGCAGTAACCTTCTCCCTTTAAGTAGCTTCTTCCAGAACTTCTTGTGACATCCCCAGTTCTTCCTACAGGGTGTAACATACTTTTGAGTAGGGTTTTTAACTAGTAATTAACCTGCATAAAGTGATGAAATATGGAAAAAATTATCTAGGGTGATCAGAAGCTCCAAGCATTACCTGGTTACCATTTAGATTATTTTATGTATCGGCTTAGAGGGCATACATTTCCCACAGCTAGGAAAACAGCTGTCCCCAGAAGTCCCTCTAAATTTTTTGGCTATTTTTGTAGGGGCTATGGGATAAAATATCATCAATCACTTATCTTGTTGCTAGCAAAGAGAGCTGATTTCCTCCATGGCAAGGGAAAGGTGCCATAGGGAGAAGAGACATGCTCTGTTCTCCATCTCTCAGCTGTGCACATGAGGCTACAGAAAGCCCCAGTAGGTGAGCAACATTCATAGAGAAATATCTTCTGGCTCTTGGCATCCTTTAAGCATCTGACAGAGCAAAGGCCAAACCTCAAAAGATGTTTGGCAGGCCTGTCAGTCAAGGTAGATATTTGCTCTCCACAGTAATTTCACCCCACAGCACTGAGAGCTTTTGTTAGGCCAATGCACCTTTTGTAATAAATAATAGAATGAATGTCATGGAGGATGATCTGCAGATGGTCTGACTGCTTCCCACCAGGAAGTGTCTCCTGGGAAGACAAATGGCACAGGCTGCCTCTACAAGTGTAGTCCATGTTTGCTGACTGAGGAGCACATCCTGGACTTTGGGAGAGAGGAGCTGAGGTGGTATTTGTGTGAGAGGTTTTGCAGGACACAAGTGGAACAGAGGGGATAATATTTGCAAGATGAAGTCAGTAGTAGTGGGATGATATTTTTATATCTATAGATGATTTTAGAAAGTTATAGGGGTCTTTGAGGGAGCAGGGAACAGAGTGTGCAATGTTGGTGTCCTGGATGGCCAACCTATACTATTGAATCCTTCCTGGTTAATAGAAAACCTTGTAGCAAAATTTTATTAAAAATTAAACTAAACTATAAGAGAAAGAGGCATTGTTTAGAAGATTAATATTAGAGAAATAAAAATAACTGAGTTTCTTGAGAACCAGCTTCTCTCAGAGCAGAATAGATTTAAAATCTGCTTCACTGGTGTAACTCTGAAAATCCATGATTGAAAACTCTAACCTTGAGAAGTTACAATACATCATAAGAAAAAGGTGAGTCAACACGTAATGTTTCAATTATAGGGTTCTCAAGAGTACACAGGTGATGTAATAAGTAAGGTCACAGTCTTTCCATCAGCAGCATCTCTGCTACTTTTGCAGTTACTATAAATGGGAAACAATAGTATTTTTGATTGTAAAAGACTGAACTTCGGAGCAGTCTGATCTAATGTTTTGAAGGGTAAATAGATAAAGATTTGTTGTGTAACAAGTAACCATGGTATTTATACTGGCTGCTCTATCTTGGTGAGATGGTCGTCCTGACCATGGCGATGATCAATATATGTAATAGTGGGTAGCAATGACATTTAAAATATCCTCCCCCACCCAATGACATTATTACTTCAAACAAGGGGGTTTAAGCCCAGATTTTTTTTTTCTTTCTTTTCCATTCTTGACTGGCTTGTGAAAGATCAACAAGTTGAATAGGTTCCCAGTATGGCCACCCACCAAATCTGCTAGATTATGCCCTGAACTGGGAGTTTGTGGAGCTGATTCTATTCCCAGCTTGGTCATAATCTTTGCTTGTTAGGCTATTCCCCTCATCTTTTCACATCTGTATTCCACTTCCCAAGCTTTTTCCCCCCCACTTTGCTATTTAGACTAAGCTCCTTCAGGTTTGCACTAGCTCTTGTCTTTTGCTGGTGTTGTGGCTTTGGCCTGAGACAAAACTAATGTTCAGAGGCTTGACAGGAGTTTTCCACTAGGAAGAAAAAATGATTGCAATTTCAGGTGCTTCCTTGATTTCTTCAGCTTGTATGCATCGTTACTAATGACATGCTGACCTACACAACACAGTAACCAATGTGATATGTATTAGTGATGGGACAGAGTTTTTTTCTTGCACAAAGCTGGACTGTGCTCCAATAGAAGAGAATGTGACTTTTAAGGACCCTAAAATAAAATAATCACCTAGAGAAAACGTCTGCTTGACTCTAGAAAGATAGGAATGAACCAAGAAAGGAAGTGCTAGGGAATCTTCATTTTCCATTTCTGTCTTAGGACAGTACTTTCCTAAGCACTGAGTAAATTCCAAAAGGAAAATCACTGATAGTAGGGGAGTAACAACCTTGGCATTGAAGGAGCACAAGTTCACTTCAGGCATAAGCAACTCAGCAGGGAGCTCTGCACTAGTGATTCAATCAGGGAGTCTGCAGCTCCCTTGCCTAAGGGATGTTTATTACAAGCAGGAGGCACTCATGTTGTCCACGACTATCTACCCACCATGGTGATCCGTTTGTCTTCTTTCTCTGAGCTCTTCTGCATCTCTTAACTCTAATACTAAAATGGCAAATTATTTGAAGTGCAACCTGTTCCTCTATTTTCTTGATGTCACTTCTATAGTGAGATTCTGGAATGTGACTGTTCCTTTGCTTTAGTGGACACAACACATGGATAAATTAATCCCAGAAGGTTTGTTGTGGGACATGCAACAACTTAAAGGAAAAACCACAATGTCATTTCAATTCTTTAATTTTCAAAATGGTAAATTCAAGACAAAAAGGATTTTCAAATTCCTCATACCTAATCTTTTCCTAGTAAATTTAGTTGGCCCGTTATTTTGAGGAGGTTTTCAGTGTGTTCAAAAACAACATTTATCACTCAGTTTACTCCTTGAAAACACACAACCGATACAGATTATTACTAAAGGAATCTTAGCTTTTTCATTTTCTGATCTTGTGCCTTAAAATTCCTGATCTTAATGTTGTATTAATGTAACTGCATTTTAATATTTTGCCTTAATTTAAAATGCAGGTAAATAAGTCACTGGGATTTATACAGTAAGCTAATAGTATTGACAAATAAATTCTGTGTTCTTTTACCTCTGGAGCTCTTCTCTACTGAGTTAGCAAGTGAGAGGGTACTTTTAATTACCTATTTAAAGATAGCAGAATATTCTGAAAGTTAATTGCTATTATATCATCATTCAAAACAAAGAAAAAACAATATGATTTTATAATCATTGATCTTCTATATCACTAAATCCAAAACATTCTTAATTAGGCAGAAAACTAGACATGGTTAGCACAACTATGCAGTACTATCAGATTGTGCAGCTACTCTTTCCCTGCCTCGCCTGCTGCAGAATGGAAGAAAAGTTCTTTCATTCAATGAAAAATGCCCATCAAAACTCAGAGAAAGCCAATACAGAGGCTGTTGTCCAACTTTATCTACCTGTCATTAAGATTTTTGAAAGGAGACAAAAATGTTGGATTCCCTTTGACATATTCTAAATCATTACTGATTTGTTGACACTCACTCGGTTGTTTTGGTGGCAATAGAAGAAAATTTTCAAAGTGCTTGTCAGACAAGAAGAAGATGTATTTGTGAGTGGAAAAGACAAAAGGGAAAATAGATTTACAGAATATACAGAAAGTTTCTTTCATTTATTTTTCCCTTTTGTGTTTTATTTTTTTTTTAACTAAAGAAATGCCACATGCATTAAAGAAATACATGAGCCAAACACAAGCAATCAGCTAAAAAAATTCCATGTTTTATATTTCTATTCCAGGGACAACTTTCTCATCACAGGAGTGTTAATTTCATCTGACTGACAGCTATGAAAATAGCCCACATATTTAAACACTGAAAACAGAGGTAGGAACATTCACACAATGAATTCTATTTTCTATTTCAATCTGAAATCTAAGTGCTGTCCCTTTAAAGGAGACCTTGCTATCTTGATAAAGAAAACTAATGAGGTGGCCTTTCTAGGGCTAGTCACATAATAGCCATGGTGACAAGGACCTGTATTACAGAATAAAGCAGAAGATAAACGAGATTTTTCTAATATCCATTCCACCCATTGTTCACAAGTGTCATGCCATACAGCTTCTATTTATCATGAGATAGTAGATACTGGGCACTATTTTGTAAAGGAAGCCTAAATTGCAACATTGTGTTATTAAAAGCCCTTAAATACTCTTTTCTCCTTCCTGTTCTTTTCATGCATAAACAAGTGGGTTTTGTTTTACATATATGTTTTTTAATTTATTTAATAGATCTAAAAGACTTATATTCATATTGAATAGTTCATGAACAGCTTGTCCATCAGGACCCCCAAGTCCTTCTCCACAGAGCTGCTTCCCTGCAGGTGAGACCCCAGCCTGTATTGGTGCATGGGGTTGTTCTTCTCCAGGTGCAGGGGAAGGTGTTTATTTTATGCAATATTATTAATACCAAGCCTCAAACTCTGCTATGGCTTTCACCTTTCACTGTGTTCCAGCCACACCACAGAAGAAAGGTCAGCCTCCTCCAGGGACAATTTGGAGGGTAGGGAGTGTGGCCAATCTCTCTGGAAGTGTTCCCACTGGGTTCCTTTTTCAGTCTGGAAATACATGGTCTTCCCAGATGTACCTGGATGCAATTTATAATAATAATTAAAAAAAAAAGCTTAGAAAAAGGATTACATGCTAAAGCAGGGGACTGAACTAAATTGCTCTGGATGTGCTTTTCAGACCCCTGTTCCCATGGTATTATTTTCCTGTGGTATTCAGAACTTGCAGGTCTTTGTTTCCTCCCTACTCCTCTGTGATTTGGTCATGTACTGTTCAAGGACCTCTGGAACTCCCTGTTGGAAGCAACGTCTCCTATAGCAAACTGGTTGCTAAGAGCCATGTCCAGGTGGGTTTTGATTATTTTCAAGGATGGAGACACTAAAACCTGCCTAGGCATCATGTTCCAGCACTTGGTCATCCTCACAGTAAAAAAAGCTTTTTTTCTTAAGTTTAAACAGAATTTCTTCTTGTCCTGTCACTGAGAATCACTGAGAAGTATATGGCCTCCTTTTCTTTACTAGCAGACATTTATACATACATAAGACATATACCTAAGTTCTGTCTGAGCTTTGTCTTCTCCCTCCTGAACAGTCCCAGCACTCTCAACACCTCCTCATGCAAGCAGTATTCCAGTGCCTTAATCAACTTCATGGTGCATTGTTGGTTACACTCCATTATGTCCATCTCTGTCCTGTACTGGTGAGCCCAGAGCTGGGCAGTGCCCGAGGCACCCCAGGAATACACTGGTGTAATTTCTTGACATTGATTCTCACATCACAGAAACATATTACACTGAGTACCCAGACTTTGGCTTCTGTGGGAGCTGGGACAGCAAACCTCTGATGAGTTAGGTGCATTTGGTGCACATGAAATGCCACTCAGAATTTAGTTCTCTTAGAAAGAATGTTCGTAAAATGTTTTGTGAGTGCTTGTGATCCCACCTGAAGATCTTTACCTAGATCCAGTGACATACTGTGTTTATATGGCTTCCCAGACCTAAGCATTCAAGGAGAATATAATCTTCCATGCAAATCAAGTTTATGATATTCAGTCTGTTGCAATTCAGACACATCAACAGCCTGACACAGTGAATCAGAAGTCTGAGCTTCTCAATCTTAGCTTAATCTGTGGAAGTGAAGGAGCTATAGTGATACTTCAGTATCAATGATATTTAGACATTGATCATTCAGTGAACAGAATAGGGCTTGGCAGTAACAATGAAATCCACTGCATTTCAAAGGGGGAGCAGCACCAGGGAATGAAACGCGGAGGAAGAGAAATTCAGAAACAAGAGAAGTAGGGAGAAAGAGATGGTGAGGTGAAAGAGTAACCAAAAGGAGCAGTGTGTAATGTGGTAACATCAGTTAAATGTATAATTACTACTTTATGCCAGATTTGCCCCTAGCCTCTGTGCACAGAGTGACAATGAAAGGAAGCTGCTGTGCAAAACACAGATGATTTATACCCCAGACTTTTAAGCCAGTTTCAAAATTTGAGCTTCCCTCTCATCTGAATGGGCATGCATTGTTCTTGGGGCTTTCCCAAACCCTTGGCACCTTGTAAAAAGTACTGAGTTTCCTTCTGCTGTACCTTCTATTCAAATAAGTGGTTGGAAAAGCTGTGTGAGGTTTTGATTGCTGTTTCAAAGCATGAAAGGATCTGTATAATTTACAACCTGTGCAGCTTTACTCCTCTATGGTCACCTCTGGGGTGTCAGGCAGGCCAGCAAGCAATTTTCTGCATAACTTGAGAGGAAGGGAAAAATTCTAGCCATGGATATTGACACAAATCCACTCTCTCATAAAACTCCCACTAAATCTTTAATGTCCAGGGAGAACACCTGTAAAAGCCTATGCTTAAAACACTGACTTGCAAATTGGATCCTTGATTTAAGTACAAATTTCCATTGTGACCAATGGAATTGTGCTTGATTTGTGTGTCTCTGCTTCTCTAGAATGAGGATAAAGCTTTCTGTTTCTTCTCTGAAGCTGCAAGCTGTTGGCAGTTAGGGGTGGAAAATATTTTGCCCAAATAAAACACCTATAACAGCAATAGCTGTCTCTCAGGCAATACTTTTCATCTGCAGATATTAATGTAGTCTGCAAAGTATCATTATTTCAATTTATAAAAGCAGAAACTGAGGCACGGGAAGGGGAAATACATGTCCAAGGTCATGACAGCAACATCAGTTCTGGTGTTCCAAGTCCCTCATTTGTGTGCTTTACTATGTCCCACAATGATGCCTTTCTGGGACACATGGAGAAATAGTGACGATAATGAGCACACAGATATCTCCTTTGAAAGGTCTCATCATATATCTGCCTGCATGCAATTCAATTTATACACCTTGGAAGGATGAAGGGCTGAGTCAATATAGCATTAATGCAATACCCTGATGGCTGTTAGCTTCAAAGACACCTTATCCCACTTTTCATGAGAAACAAGACTTTGAAAGGAGTGCAGTCACGATACACATAAGTGCCACCTTTTAAATTATGATCAAAGTTGAAAAGTGTTGTAAAGTTGCCAAGTGACCTATATATTGGTTTATAGGCTGTATTTACTGGATCCATTATTTCATGCACGGTCTTTCTAGCCTGCACGCTCATGGGATAGGTTAGCAGAAGAGGAATTGCCTGTTTTTTCTCTTGGGATAAAAGGGAGCATAGGACAGTGATGCAGTTCAGATGCTATAAAGAACAGAAGGGACTTAAGTAAGACCCTGGTATTGACCTAGACTTGCAGGGAATTGCTGGCATGTTTGTCGGGGTGAGATTCCTGACTGCCTTTTGGCTCTGGGCCTTAGCAACTTCTTAGCACCTTTGCTAAAAGCATTTTCATTTATTTTCATTAATTTAATTTTTAAAAAATTGAATAATAATAGTTATTTCCCTACTATGGGCTTGCTGTAAGGACAAATGCAGAAGTGATTTTGTAGGCACTCAAATTCTACAGCACTGGAGACAACGAATTGTAAAAGTGGGTGGGAAGCATCTTTTTTTCTGAATTGGGACCATTTTCACTTTACATTATTTCTGGCAGACACTTGTCTGATCTGATGGGGACTCTGCCCTCTTCCTTCTCAGTTTATTCCAGAGCTTTGTTGTCTTCATTATTAGAAACTGCTTCTAATGCCTAATCTGACTCTTTTTGTCATCGTGCAAGCCTGTGATGCCTCGTTCTGTCCTTTGCATCAGCTTCTGTTTCTAATAGCCTTTCATAACCTTAACACTTCCCATAACCCCTTAGAATTCAGTTTTAGGTTAAACAAATCTGATTAAATTAATACATTACCTTCACTACTCTTTGGGATCTTTCCAGAAGAACTAAAACTGGCCAAAGAACAGCAATTGAGTTTTTTTAAAGGTATTATATTGTCCGTCAGAGTGGTTTCTCTCCTCTGGGAGCTGTGGTTTTAGTGGACAGTCTTCACTTGCTCCCTTGTTGAGATTTTAATGGAGACTTTCAATATAATCTGAAGCAGAGGTGCACTCCCTGGAAATTCTGCTTGATATCTCCTTCTCATTTGATAACAAGCTGCCGTTGATGAATAACTCAAAAAATTTTGCACCTTCCCTCTCCTAATTTTCCTTATGAGAACCTCAAATAAGGCAATGTCAAAAATGGCACAAAAAGTCAAAAGATCTGCCTTCAACTGCTTCCCCTCTCTCCCCAAACCTTTCCATTCTAGTGGGTGGCATCTAGATTGTTTTGACATAGTTTCTGCTTGGTGAATTTATGCTGACATTTGTAAGTACCTAGATGAGTGCATGTCCATTACATAGTTCCTAGAGAATAACGATGTGGGAGATATTGTAGGTGTTGTCTTCAACAGCTGGGTCTTGGAGCTTTTTAAGACTGTTCAGGAGGAGAAACAAATAGGAAGGGTGGTGTCAAAGCACTGCAGAGTGACTGGGGAAAGCAAGATTTGCTATTTGGTCAGTCAGAAGCTGGGTAAGGAAAAAGGATGATGGAAAGCACATCTTGGGCTGCTTTAGCAGAATAAACCAGGAATCGTTTCATTTTTCTGAAGGATATATTAGATGGAGCTCCATTACTGTTTAATATCTGAATCACAATCCCACATGAGCAAGAACTATTCCATGTGCAGTGTATGTTTCTTTGAACTTCCCGCTTCTAACAAATATATCATATAAATCATGTTTTCTGTACATGCACACCCAGAAGCATTCAACTGCATATACATTTAATTCTGAGAGAGACTTGAACACAAAAAAATACAGGAAAAGTTAGTAATATTGCTGCATTTGGGGCTGGAAGGCTCTCAGATACTGTGTTAGATGTCTGAAAAAGGAGTGCTCTTTACATCCCATTTCCAAAGAAAACTTCCCTGGAAAAAATTTCATAACTCAAAGTTTTTTACAACTTTATCTAAGAGAGTTTGAAAGACCTTGTCATAGTAAAAAATACAACATGTCATGAATTGAAAATTTTATTAGCCCTTAAAACCAAATCAAGATATTTAGGTGTTATATTTTGTTACCCAGTGAGGCTTTCATAACTTTCATGCCAATCACCAAGAGACAATACAAAGAAAGCAATATTTGCTTCTAGACAATACATATTTTAGTGGTTTATGACTAATTATAAACCAAGAAATGTTCTGTAGGTAACACTGTTGAAGTTTATTCATCATAAGAACGTCAGAGAAAGCAATTTCTGGAAATCTAGTTTGTTATTTGGTGTATCTTTAGTTATAAAGTGAAATAGATAATTATTTCAGACCCCCTTCAGTTTGTACAGACTTCTGCTGAACACAGCAGAAATATAATTCCATTTTGCATGTGCAATACAGACTAAAGATGTCTCTTGGCAGGACAAATGAGCTCCAGGCTACTGCTGTGGGGCTGTTATGGCATCCAAATGATCCATTTTAAAGCTGCCTCTCGTGTATCTCTACTCTACAGTAGCAGAGCATTGTGCAGTTTCCTCTGTGATCCCAAGGTAGACAGGAGTTATCGGCCTCCCAGAGTGCACTACTGCTGGAATAGAACATTGCATGTTGATATTTCAAGCCAAAGACACACTTCTAGAAGGCTGCTGGGAGAACATTTAGTGTTATCTGCATGGGATACTTGTCTCTGTAGGTGACTTACTGGGATGTGATCACCGATGGTCAGAACTGAGAACACAAAGTGCACTGGAGGAGGTGTCAAGGCAAAGCTCTGTGTGTGCTGTAGCACCTGGAATCACAGAATGGTTTGTGTTGGAAGGGACCTCAGAAAACATCTAGTTCCAACCTCCCTGCTGTGGACACTCCTGTCTCTAAAGGGCAGAGTATTTATTTTTAGCATTTATTTACATGCACTCAGTAGATTAAACACATATACACAGGACAGTATAAATTGAAAACAGAGTTCAGATGGAATTTTGTTTGAGGTCATCATGCCAGGTAAATTCAGAGATATATTGAAAGATGCCAATTAGAGTGCAATAAGAGAGAAAGAGCTCTTTCTGGACAGAGTTTAAGGCTGAGTGTCTTTTCAGAAGTGACTACTGAGAAAAAAATAATGCTGTGTTAAAGAGGCAAACAAGTGACACTGCTAACTCTCATGGTTTTATATCAAGTCTTGCAATATTTCATGTTTTTCTTCCAGCTTAATGACTCCAGTGACTTGAAAAGAATATCTGTTTTCATTTCTTTATGGTTGTGGGAAAAATCTTTTCCCACCTCAAGAAACTTTCAAACTCTAATATCTCAAGAACCAGGCAGGGAGCAAAAAGCCTGCAGACAAAAAGACTATTAAAAGAATTTTTTGGAGTGAACTCATGATTTTTTATTGCTTGGAGTCAGCAACATGGGGAGGTATTGTGTGCTTTCTAAGTACTAAGGAACAATTTCTTTCTGTACTAACCTGAGTGGTTTTTCAAGCCGCTGTGTGCGAGGCTGCTAATAAAGCATTATCCTCGAAAGAACCCAAGTTAACATGTTTTAAAACTCCACTGCAATTACAGTCTTGGGCATCAGTTTCTCTGAAAAATCCCCCTAATTTTGTTTCAAAGGAGTTAGGTGAAAACCATGGTGCTGGTGTTTGGGTTGGCAATGCAGAGGCTGAGATGCAACTGGTGTGTCTCTGGTGTGGGAGGGCCTGGAGCCCCCCATGAACAGCAGAGTTAGTGAGCTGGTGTGATTATGGGGACAGCCTAACAACCTGAAATCTGCTATGCATGGCTACATGGATATTGTGAGGATTTAATTAACACTTGGAAAGTGTTCTGAGGTCCTCAGATGACAAGGTTTACAGAACTCCAAATGACTGTTATTATATCCCCTCTGTGTTTGTGGTGGCAGATAGCCAGCAAGAAGAAACATTCAACCAAAACCAGGCATTTTTCCCAAAACCTTTGTTATTCTAGGCTACTGTTGGAAAAAAAGGTGGATCTGTATCCAATTTAGTGAGTGCAAATTACAAGTGGCTTTGTTGGGATTCCTCTGTACTTTTGAGGATTATACATGTAGCCAACAGCAAACTATCTTGCTGCCTGAGTATATACTTATTACCCAGCTAAATCAGAGAACTGGTTGCAAATTCCAATATTTGAGTAAAACCCATCTATCTGTGACACTTCTCTGATAGCAAATACCATAAACAAATCATTTTCTCCATCTGCAACTTGGCTATTTTTGAAAACAGTGTTCATCTTGTCAGACCCCAGCATATACATTGAAAACAAACCCCAAATAAAATAAAACCCTCTCAAAACAATGCACTGTATGTCACATTCGATTCTTCCCTAGGAGTAGCTGAACTGTAAATTGCAGGTCTTAATTAGGGACCCTAAGGTTTGATATGAAAGTACGCAGATAGTGTGATGACAAAGAAGACACTATAATGGATTCTTCTACTCCAGATACATCTTCACGTATATGATCCTTGTGTGTCACTTTGGACTCATGATATTCTATGATTCTTTCATATGTGCTTGAAGAATACACACAAAGACTTTTCTGACTGGAAATCCTATTCTATCAGCTAGTTTCTGGGTTTTTAGTAGACAAATTCATCAGATTGCCAGTTGTAGCAACGAAACTAACCTCACGCATGGGTACTTGAGCCTGCTTTTTGAATGGCTCAACTCTGTTCACTAACTAGGGGTTCCACAGGTAGCTGCTATTTTCAGTTCTTCATTTTTGCAGAGTCTCAGGAGAAAGACTTAGTTAATGCATATATGCCATCAGTACATGTATGTGGAGAGCATTAAATCCTCCTTTCCAGCAAACCTCCTCTCACAATTTATCCAGCTTAAGTGATATTGATATGACTCATATGTTTCTATTGTATTTTTATGCTAAAAACATTTCTGCAGTGTAAACACATACAATTATATTGCAGATGACTGATTTATTGCTTTTTCCAAATTGATCTATACCATCCCCATGCAAAGCTATTAACATAACCAAACTCTGAATCTGATTTTATTGCAGGACTCAAAGCTGCTTAAAAAAAGTAGATACAGAAATGTTAATATATTCAGCAGAAGGTATTTTAAATAAATATCTGTCAGATAGTTAAATCTGTGTCTCCCTAGTGTTAATTATGGAGCAATCAGGAGAGGACAGGGAAAGAATATTCATTCTGGGTTGAAAAGCCAGTTATTAGGTCTGTATCACAGCAAGCCATGTGGACTTACATGTAGAAACTGTCTTTCTAATGATAGATTGAGTTCTTTATCAATATTTTTCAACCCATATTTGAATTAAGGATAGTGATAACTGGCAGGGAAAAATTCAAAAGCAATTAAAAGCCATGGACAATGAAATACTCATCTAGGAAAAAGAATGCAACCATTTGCCCCGCTATAAAAACAAAAATAAAATCTGTCATAGTCAATGAGAACAAGCTGAAAGATCTACTTTCATACAGCCCAAATATAAGGCATTTAGACAGCCATATCCCATTGACTTCCATGGAATTTATGACTCTGTAGACATGTATGGATCCTGGCTGGACACTTTGCTAGATCTGAGGTTATAAATGTGTTGGCTAAAACCGAATTTTTCATCTGTGCCCAGGAGATTCTGGAGTCTAATTCCCAGTGAGCCCTAAGGGTCATTGAGCATTAAGTTACCAGCTCTTCCCTGAAACCCTTGCACAAAGTGCTAAGTAATGCAGGTGCAGAATTGAAGAAGGAATGGTTAAATGTTCCTGTCTATCCTTACACAATGTTTTTGTATACATATTTCAATGAACCCACAGGAATTAGTGTGAAAATGCTACATGCTAAATTCTACTTGTCTGTGATCTGCTTGTAGTTTATTAACAACAGGTTCTTATAGCATGAAAAAATCCAGGGAACAACAGAACACAAAAAGGACAGCCAGCAAAGGTGGCTCTGAAGCAGATATATCATCTGATTTTAGACCCGCTG
The DNA here is from genome assembly GCA_035221455.1 of Xenops minutus. Lineage (NCBI taxonomy): Eukaryota > Metazoa > Chordata > Aves > Passeriformes > Furnariidae > Xenops > Xenops minutus. The sequence goes on along the minus strand of JAWWEE010000040.1, from coordinate 4,284,861 downwards.
CTCACTAACAAATTCACCTCTGCATGAGCATCCACCATGCAGACATCTGCACAACCAGAACCAAACTTTGCAAATTAGCAAAGTGGTGATTGTTGTGTAGTGTTTGCAATGAACAAAACAGATAAAACTTCTCACCTGGTCAAACAGAATTTATTTGTTACTTTACAGAAGGAAGTTGGGTGTGCAAAGAAAAGTTCAGCATTTCCTGTCCCCCAAAAGTCCTATGTGCTGCCTATTTCTCCTTGTGTAAGCTTGGTACCAGTTGTCCTGAACTCAGTAGGAAATCTGAGGATCAAATCCAGTGAGACACAAAACCCAGGCATTTCTGGCAGAAATTGCAGGAAAAAAAAAGTAAAGACGTAAGGTTTTTATTTTGAAAGCTTTGTGATTTGTAAGAAATAAAATATTAAAAATGAAGTTATTATAATTGCTGTCACCCCAGTGCAGTCCTGGTTACAGTGAAAAGCAAAGTGCCACGTTCTTGTATAGTTAGAACAAGCACTGATATTAACAGGAAATGAAGTGCTGTCTTTGCATCCCAGTTCTCACCAGAAAATAAGATGTGGCTACAGTGACAAATGCACTTTCCCACTCCTACATATACATGTTTTTAAGACCAAAGGCATGCAGTGAAAAAGACCGCTTTTTGCTTTCTCTTTTCCATTACAGGAAAGTGTAATTCTTGAGAATTCTGCAGCCTAAGAGTCACAAAATTCAAAACTACTGTATCCTAAACCATGAATATAATGCATAGTGATTTCACAGTGCATCCACACTCCAAAATGCTGATGCTGACAGAAAATACTACACATATAGAAATGGACCAGGCTGTAGGGTGCCTGATAGCAGCAACATTTGATGATTTTGGTCTTTCTGAGCACAATTTATCCCAGCTGATACATTGGTAAGAGGCTTTTACATTGGTAATGGTAGTGTCTCTGTATTTTCTACATAATTCTCTCTTTGCCAAGGTAGAGGTCACATTAAAATAGACATATAGATTACTATCCAGGCTTACTATTCTTTCCATGTGATTTTTCTCCATCATATATATCACAAGCCACTGTCTTCCATCACTGTCGAAGTTGGCTGCCAATGGACTTCTCTAGAACTCAAGCACTAGCAAAGCTCATTATTTTTCAGATGCATTTCAATCTGATTTTCCAGGTGTCCATTAGAACCCTGGTACTAGGATGCTCCTATTGAAAGCTTAACTCACTCTCTTAGCCAGAAAAGCAACAGCTAAGATGATGCCCAGCCACTTGCATTAGACACGTCATTTAATTTTTCTACGGTTAGTTGAGTCCTTGCTATTCTTTTTGTCCCGTAAATGTCATAGTTGTCTGTAAGGTGAGGGAGGGGGAGTTTTACATCTCTAGGGCTGTCTGAGCAAACAGGGGGATGAGGCTTTGTGCAACCTGGCCTAGTGTAAGGTTCCTGTCCTTGGGAGGGGTGTGGGAACTTGATGATCCCTAAGGTCCCTTTCAACCCAAACCATTCTGAGTCCATGACTATGGGATGACTTAAGCCTCCAGAAGCAGGACCCTGTTCATGCTCTGAAAGAGGATTCCTTTCTAAGATGTTGCTGGGGTATCAGCTAGGCTATAACAGAAATGTCTCACTGAATATGGCAAATCATATCTGGGGCATGAAATATTAGGTCAAGCAAATGGTAAAATACCTGCCCTTCCACTTGGCTGTGACATCAGCTAAATGTAAATCCTTGCCTTTCAGTGAGAGAAAAGTTAAACCTGGCTTCTTATTTATTGAAGTGCTACAGTGTCTCACAAAGTAGCAGCACGCTTGAGTCCCAGAGAGGGGCAGAAACTATAATACAAGGAGAAGGTGGAGTTGAAGACCCTTAGGAAATTCAGTTTTACATGGACATATCTTGCCTATTGCTTGAAATTAACAGGTTTCTGGGTTTCAAGGCCATAGACGACCCATATATTTATCTACTTTGACCTCTGTCTAGTCTGAGTTCCTGCATAACACAGGCCATGTTTCATCCAGGGATTTCTGTCTCAAGCCCAGCTATATGTTGTTAAACTAAAATGTATGTTTTATAAGCATATCTGATCTTGATTTAAGGACTACAGTGACACATGATAATTTGCCCCAGTAAGTTAGCTCATTATGCAGTTAAAAAATAAATGAGTTTCCCTTTATTTCTAGTTTGAACTTTTTGATTTCAGCATGCAATTACTAGACCTTTAACTGCCTCTGTCTGCTAGATTAAAGGCTCCTTCAAACTCAGCATAAGTACTTGTGCAAATAGAGACTGTGATTTAAGTTACTTGTAAATCTGTTCATTTGAACAACTAAACAGAATTCCTTTGTTGCCAGTATTTAACTGGTTCTTTAGTGCTGTGGAGATAAGTGATTTTTTTTTGCCTGATGCATTTTGCAGACAAAATATTGTTTTGCCCCATTTATATATATTTTTTTTTTAAGGACAGTCAGATTAGTCCAAGAGCTTTCAAAAGAAGTGTCACAGTCACAGGTAACCAAAAGAGAAATCCCTAGATTGTCTTATCTCCCTTCTAATGCTGATAATGAATGATATGAAAATATATTTAGAAATGTGGACCTTGTATATAGAGGATTAGATGACAAGGAGCTCATGTTGTGCAAACCAAAGTTCAATTAGTTTTTGGTGTGGATTGATTCTGTTGCAGACTGAGGCACTTACTAGTAAATAGTAACTAGTGATGTGCATTAGTTACCAGATCCTTCATGATAATTAGTGGAGATCTAACTAAAAAAATCATTTACCTAAGGTATGATTCACCCGATGACATGCAAGTATTTCTTGGGATTCACTCTGTGATTGCCTAGACTCCAGTGGCTGTATTTATCAAGAGTGGCCTCATCCATCTGCCCACGTATTGGCATTGAGGTTACTGGACATGTCACTGGTGTCTCATCTGCTCCTCAGCTGCCAGGGTGGATGGACCAGGATCTCTCCTAAGTCCTGTATCAGAGCCACTGACATATGTGAATGTCTAAGACACACTCCAGCAGCATAGACTGTAGAAAGTACCCATGTATGAGCAACTGGTGGCCACGAGAGCTCAGCTACGCAGCTCACAGATACACAGCTATATGCTGACACCTGAATTTCAACATCTTCATCTCAAACCTAGTGAATGTGAATTTCTTAACTTTAAACCAGCAGTCTATGGAGCAAGGGCAATCCTTTAACCTCCACTTGTGTGTTGATGTCACTTGGGGTGGAATCAATGTCCCCTAAAATCAGGGATAGCATTCAGCTGCCTCAAACAGACATTTGCTGCTCATAATCTGTTGTGGATTCTTTCATCTGCTCTTTAGATAGAATCATAAAATCATAGATTCATAGAATGGTTTGTGTTGGAAGGGACCTTAAAGATCATCTGGTTCCAACACCCTGCCATGGGCAGGGACACCTTCCACTAGACCAGGTTGCTCAGGTCCCATCCAACCTGGCCTTCAACACTGATAACTTCAAAGATCTTGAGCCTGCTGGAGGCTCTGCATCATCTCTGTCACCCCATGTGCATGTCTTGGATGCCAAAGGGCATCTCAAATGCCCATGACCATCTGTTTTAACCAATTGATTCCTACCCTATGCACCTAAGAAGTGTGTTGTAGAGGTCTGAGTTAGGTAATATAGGCTCTTTCTGGAGTCCCTGGAGACAAATGGGCACCTTCAGAGGATAATCACTTTGACTTCAAAAAGTTGACTGCTTTGGAGAAAATTACTAACTCTTAGGAAGCAATCCTTTCTTTCTGTAGACAGCAGGGAACATGCATAGTTCAGATTTAGAGAAACAATTGTTAGATGCCTAATTTAAGGCACATGAACTTTGTCCCATGTGACCTTCGCTTGTGCCCTTTGAGCTAAAATGACATGCTTTATTTGGAAATAGCCTGAAGCCATTTACAAAAGGTTTCTGTCCTTTCATGAAAGCACTGGTCCTGACATTAAATGACAAACATGAGATTTGATTACAATCCATATTTGACATACATTAAAAGCTAACAGTACTAATTTACAAGGCAAAGCATGTTATAATAGGCTGTCAATATATTCAGTTTAACATGTACCACATATGACCAAAGAAAGCCACCCAGAGGATTATACTGTCTGAATTCCTCAATAAAATGGCAACTGTAAGATCTATTAAATATTACATTTTTTTGGGAAAAAAAAGGTAAGAATGAAAATCTATAGCTAAGAGAAACACAAGCCCAGAGGGAGAATTCAAGATCTGTTTATGTGTAATTGGGTTTTGCTTTGTGAAAATCTTGACAGCTAGAGGAGCTGCCTTACTTGCATGAGACTGTTAATCACATTCATGGATCTACATGCTGCTAACTGCATACTAAATTCGTGAAGATTTACAGCCTTTGCTCTGGTTTTACCTCATTTACAGCACCCGTAGCCCTATAGATGTAGCTCACCACATATGGGGGATTGAAATTCGAGCATTATCTCAGTATCTTAATGACTAATCCTGAATGATGAACCTGTGCGTCCAAGCACTGTTGCACACCCTGAAGTAATTTAGGTTGTGACAGTCTGTAATTCACACTGTAAATCAAGGAAACTAGAGACATATTTTATAATTTGTCTTAGGCATATGCGTATGCCAGATTAATAGAAATCAGTACAGACAGATAAAATTTTGCATTATCATGTTATTTAGCATAGTTTCATAATCAGTAGTTTACAAGTTAAGCTATTGCACATTTGTGAAGAGAATGCTGCAGCTTGAGCAGAAAATTAGCAGCACTGTGAAATATCAGCATATTATGTTCCTTCTGACTTCAGCAGTAAAAATATAAGAGAACACCAATGAGGTCTGGATTAGATACCAATGAGCTTCCTCCTTTCAGAGTCCCACTGAGCTTCAAATGTGGGCACTTCCCTTTCAAATTCTGCTGTATTTTGTGTCTCTGCTGTCTTTTCTTATTAGCATCTCCTTGCTCTGCCTAAAAGACCTTGCTTTCTCACCACTGCCAGATCTGATATTTCTTTCCTTAGAATACTCCAAACCTGAATAATTAGGTTGTTCTGTGGTGTAGGTTTGAAATCCCTCAGGCTGAGGATGTTTAACCAGGGTTTCACCTCCAAAATTTCTACCAAAGACTCATCTTTAAAAAAAACTATTCCAGATGATTAAATTAAGAGGTGTCAGCAGAAAACCCCAAAAAATAGCAGATGTGGGAATATGAGATTTGGGGGACTTGAGATGGATATTTGCGGTGAGGATTTCAATGTCAAATATTAGCACTGTCTTATCGAACATTTGAGAAAGTAAACTTGGTGAGAAAAGGAAGTGGAGAAGAGGAGAAAGCAAGTCCACCTTTGTTTGCACCTGATGTGTGTGATTAATCGGGAGTGACCACTGTCTCTTAAAATGCAGAGCGCAGTTCAACTTTAAATGCCAAAATTTTAGAGTCTGGAGTGTTCTGGATGAGAATGTCCTGGACATGAAGCACTTTATGCCTTGTAGTGCAAGTCATGGATCAGAAATCAGAGTTTATGAGGAAAGCTGACCAAGGCTTAACCAAGGGATTTCTGCCTTGCCTTTGGAGTGGTTGGTGCTGTCTTTTGTTGTTGCACTGGCGGAAATGGAGCGAGGGAAGGTGCTCTCACCCAGAAGGTTTCATGCAAATGCTTTAAGCAAAGCTGTGCAGTGCACACACTGTTGGAGTCCTGTCCATTTTCAGCCTTGAGGCCTCTCTGGGCATATCAGCATAAGGTAAATGATTGACAAAACCAGAAATTACAGCAAGGGATGTCTTCCAACCCTGCACAGCAAGCATTTCTGACCATATTTGGGCAATTAAAGTTAGGCACTAAGGAGATCCCTAATGAATGTAGGTATCTTTACTGATGGACTCCCTGGAAATAAGGTAGACGGGATTGTTGAGTGGGATTTAGGTTTTAAAAGCCTTAGTCCCAAATTAGGTTGAACAGGGATTTAGGCATTCCATTTCACACTGCCTGCTTAGACAGTCAGCTCCTCACAACAAGACTGATCTTCAGATCTGGAGACATCTGTCAGCATTTAACAAGCAAATAGGAAGCTCTTGGTTAAAACGGGAGAGTGAGAATACATCCAGGATTCCACACTAGATGAGGAGACTTATAAAAAGCTGGATGTGTATTCTGCCACACATCATCCACCCAGCTTTAAAAAAGTCACTTTTCTTTCTTCTTTCTTAGCTTCTGTGTACAGATTGAAGGAAAAAATTAATTCTTGCAAGTGTTGTGTGTATAATATATGTATTATTCTTTAGAAATACCAACACACTAGAGAGAAGCAGCTGATATAAAACCCTGGATGAAAAGCTTTTATGCTAAACAGAACTTCAGATTAGCCTCTATGCTTAAATTTCCAAGTGTAAAAAATGGAGATAATACTCTTGCTTATAGTCTACAAGGGATTTTGAGGTCTGTAGAGGATGCCAGCTTATATAAGTATGATATATGGGGCGTAAACAGAGCCTACATAAGACTTTATGAAACATTTAGACCTACACACAGTAGGTAGACAGTGCCTTAATTTCCTTCTCTGAATTTCACACTGAACTGTATAATTGGTGCCAGTGAAGATTAAAATATTATTTTCCTGAAATCCATTAAAAACTAATTAAAAGCCAGGAAAGATTTAGATTGGACAATCCTTTAATGCAATCAATTAATAAAATAAATCCAAAAGCTGTCACTGTTATCAAGGTTGGCAGCAATCCATTAGCTGTGTCTGATTTCATACTATGCAGTGTATTTGTTCTTTATTTCTGTTTTAAGAAGTGGACACTGATATCAAGGCCTGTTGCAGGCAGGTGGGCAGAGTCTGAAAGATAATCCAGTCCACTGCCTCAACCAAGACTGAAAAGTAGAACAGAGTTTCTTCCATATCTATAACTAACATTAAAAAAAGTCAAAACCAAAAAACCCCAAGCAAACTAATTTTTTGTAGAATTCAGTGCTTTGAGCTCATGAAAATAGCAAAATGAAGAAAAAAGTCATAGCAAATTGTTTATCATAAAAGATGAGCAACAATTTCTACCTGAAATAGTACAGTAGGAAGAAAAAACATCTGAGCTTTTGGGTTTTTTTGTCAATTACAGAGAGAGTGGTATGATGCAAATATCTAGTTAATATATAAATTGTGCACATTTGTTGTTGACACTTTAACGCAATATACATTTAACACTCAAGATGTTTATATGTAACTTTTCCTCCAAGTAAATGCATTATAATTGTACTGCTGGTAATGTTTGAACAATACTCATAAATATGAATGGTTAGGAAAATGTGAACAAACAGGAAAAATATCTATTGGGGCTTAAAAATCCTGCAAGAGTTGTAGGATAATATTAGGGAAGACTGCTCTTGTGTCTTCAAAAGGCATCTCTAGAAGATGAATCCCATCTCCATACAGTTCAAATGATTTATTTCGTTGAGGTGTTTGTTGCCATCCATTGAATGCTAAGGGAATGCTACAGTAACACTCTCTGTAAGCTTTAAAACATTATGTTAACACCAGAAAGCCTAACTCAGTCCATGCTCTGTTGTGTTAGATGATTTATAAAGACATGCAGGACACTGAGTGCATCCTTGCTTCCCCAGAGAGCTTGGAGGATGAAGCCAGAGTAACTTGGGAGACATCCAACTTTGAAACTTAAAGCTGTCTTGCAGAGTTGGTTGAGAAGTTTCCAATAAAATAAGTTTTCTCAAAAAACCCCAACATAGAATGCTTGAAATACACAGCATCTTTGATAGGAAATATGCTCTCACAAAGCAAGTAAAAGAAAATTTCACTCCAAAACTGTTAATAATTTGGTGGCTAAGGAAGGAATCTGAGCTGTGAAAATTGAAGTTCAGTTTCCTGATTTGAATAATGTATAGGGAAAATTTGCTTTTAACACCCTACTGGAATGCCTTATTGCTGTCCTCTAAGGTCTGCCTCTATCCCTTTGAAAACCTTTTCACTTTTAGTTTAATTCTTGTTTGGAACACATAAATTTCTGGAATCTCATAACTTCTTTTCCCCAAGCATAGCTCCTGCTTGTTGTAGCCATAACTTATCAGACAGCCAACAAGGAAAAAAAAACAGTATTAAATTCTGCTGCAGCTAGACAAGAAATGTATACTGGGACTGATCCAAAAGTCACATAAAAGCATGAAACATTTTATAGGGTTGGATTGTGCACATATAAATTTCACATGTATGCATACAGTGCTTATAGATATATGATATGTAAGCTATACCAGTGTTTCCTGAATACTGAAGTATATATCACTCTAGCAGAATCATTCAGAATAGAAATAATGTCCTTTTTATGTTTAAATATCTTTGCACACCTAAAATACCATTCCAACAAGCAGACATGACATGTTTATGTGCAGCTATTTATAAAAAGTAGATGCTATTTGTTTATGCCAATGAAAGACAGGGAGAAGTACCTATATGAACAGGTATATAAATTCATTAAACTGTTTTTTATGTGCACATCCTCAAACATAAATTTGCAATTTGCCAATCCATCTTCTTCCAGACTCCCTCCAATATTGCAGCAGCAGTGAGAAATCCAGAAATCATTATCCAGCCTTCAATCAGTAGCTTACATGCCGGGGTAACTTGCTTTATCTTAATAGTAAGATAGTGACTGGCAAGAGTAATAACACTGAGATAAGACTGGATTCATATCGCTCCTTGTCAACATTCTTGGCACACCACTCGTTTTTTACTCTTGAACAGAGACCCAATCAATTCTAACTCACAAAATTACTAGTGGCAATGCCTGGAATGTTGTAGAAGCTCTAATGATATATCAGTTTTAGAGACATTTGGCTCACATAACTTTTTACAGAACGGTTTGCTAAAGGATAAGCTTATTTAATTCAGACAGAGAAACATATTTCATGAGGTGTTCTCACATCACTGAAGACGTGTGTGAAAGACAGTTTGTCACTGTCATTTTTGTTTAGTCCATACCAGGGGAAAAACATCTGCCCTGTGTGTGATTCTGCCTTGAGGAATGGTCCAGAGGGAGAGTTAAATACTTGTTAATAAGACTTAAAGGTGAGTCTAAGTAGGTGAGAACATTTAGTTCATGTCTTTCCAGCATGAAGAACTCTAAGGATAAGAAATATCTTCAGGCAAAGCAGACTATTCTCCAGTCTTGCAGCATACCAGGACTTGGCCCCAAAACCACAGCAAGTCTTCAGCTCCGGTACATTCCCTGCACCAGGCTCTACTGTCATTGGCTCTGGATGTCCAAGGATGATACACTCCTAGAGGGGTCATGCAATAAGCCCAGTCTCTGGGTGCTGGTTGTGAACTTCATTAAAGTACGTGGTTTCTTGGCTTTCTTTTTCCGAGGAGCAGCCAGGTATGTATTGCAGCCAACCTGTCAGTGAACATTTAACAAGCCACCCATTAAAGGGCTTGGAGACTTATTTGGCCAAATGTAAGGAAATTAATAATTTCACTTGTTAAATAAATTACTCAAATAGTAGTCAAAACAAGGAAGAAAAATGAACCCTAAAATACAGCATCAAGAATATGCCTCACAGTCATTGTGCCTGACTAAGTTTTTGCTAAAAATACAAGGCATACCCGGTTCAATGTACTTACACTTGTTTGGGATATTGAAAATATATGCTAATAACCCATAAAGGCAAACACACTTCTCATTCTTCTTACACTTGTCACATGGATTTTAGGATGGATTTTAGGATGGTACACTTCCCTGGAAATTTTTAGGATGCTATTTTGTTTTATATATTCACCTTGCATTTGTTAATTAAAGTGGTTTTTGTTTGTTTGTTTGTTTGTTTGTTTTTTTCCTAAAAGAAAAGAAGTCTTTTTGACTCTTTGGTAGAAGGCAGTATTAGTCTTTCATCATTTGATGGGAGTGTAAAAGTATCTAGGAAAGAAAAGGATACAAGAGTAATCTTTCTAATTAAACAGTAAGACTGCAGTACAGAGTCTCACACCACACTGTAAATATGAAATTAAGGATCCTAGATGAAATGTCAGAAGCTTTTTCTTATGAGTTTATATCAGCAACTTGATTATCATATTGATTCTGCATATCAATGAGATAACATCCCACAGTGTTTATTCTTCACCCAATTGCTTTCTTGAACATAATAAAATTAAATCCAATATGATATTAAATGTAAACATGCAGTGATATTATATGTAAATATACATTTAAATATCTCTCTGCTTATTGATATTCAAATTCTCTCTGCAAGTGTAACATTGCTAACTATAATTATATATTTTTCAACCTTTATCCAGGGAGTGGAACTAAAAAGAGGATAATCTATTTCTATTCCTTTCCATAATAACATTGCATTATTTATGTAGAAGAAAATGAAAATAGTAAGTCTATTCTGCACAAACTATGCTTCTTAGTTGATCCCTCCTGATTGGTCTTGGAAAGCAGAATGGAAAAAAGAATGTGATGCACATGCTAAACTGGTGCTGGCCAGAACGAGCAGACAATTTTTACCCTGCCCTCCACAAAACATGGGCTATATTTAGATTGTCAACTCCTGACCCAGGCAGTCTCTTTGTTCTGTGTTTGTACTGAGACCAATACTATGGGATCCTGTCCTTGGCACTGGCCTCTTGTGTAACACAGTAAAACAAATGAAAACAACACCCTTTCTGTTTTATAGAACTGAAGACCTTGGTTATGGGCTGTGTTTGTGCAGTGACATTGTATGTTCTCGGTACGTTCAGCGGTGACTCAGACTATGATTCTGTGCCATTAAGAAACCACCATTACTGCTGCTACTTGTACCCACATTTGGTTGCCTGATTCCCATTTTTTTCTGAACTGATACATTTGTCCTGTTGTTTCTTGGTGATGTTAAGTCTTTAGTCACCACCCTATGCCAGCTCCTGACAAAACTGTGTCCTTGTTCCTTCCATGCTGATTTGGCTCAAATATTTACCCTGATATTCCACTACTAAAATAAAGGTAAAAACTTTGTAGACTCACAGAATGGTTTGGGTCACAAGAGACCTTGAAGATCATCCAGTTCCAACCTCCCTGACATGGACAGGGAATCTTGCACTGCACCAGGTTGCTCAGAGCCCCATCCAACCCAGCCTTGTACACTTCCACAATAAGGAACATTAAAATCTGTAAGAAGCTTTCACTTAATTCAGAATAGCACTTATGCAACTGTTTAACTGAAATGCTCAAAAGATCACTAGAAATCTTCTTCCAAATAAAACAATTTGTATCCCACTTGAAAGGATTGAATCTCTTACTTGAATTTCTCTGTGCTTTCTTTTGCTTGTTGAATGGATAAGCTTTATCTATCCAAGAAATCTTTACAGTGCAAAACTCAGTGGTGAAGATGTTGATTAAATTTTACTTTCATTCTGAATTGAACCCAAAGAAAGACAGGGATTTAACAAGAACTAATCACAGTGCTGGAAAAAAAAGTGTTTCTTTTTTTTTTGGTGTTGTCTTACAACTTCTTGTAAACATCTGAAACAAAAATTATGGCTGTGGCCTCACATTTGGTACTTTGCTTCTTGATACATGATATGACACGTGACTTCTTTTGCCACTGTCAGTTGATAAGAACATAATTGCTTTCTTTGTCTAGCATTGCCTTTGTGCTCCAAGCTCTCCCTTTTACATGAGACTATTTTCCATGTTGTCGAAGTCCATGTGTTGTTACTTTAACAGTCCTCACAGTTTACTATCAGTTTCTGCTTCATAACTACTGAATATCACTTTCTTTCAAATGCCTATATTATTTGAACGGCTAGCTTAATTAAATCCTGTGAAATTTATACATAATCTGGATTTTGTTGTTAGCCCTGACGGAGTGATTTTTTGAGCCTGAGAGCAGTTATTTTCTAGGAACATTTTCCCTATTAGAGACTCTTGCTTATAAACTGCTCCTTAAAAATACTTGATGTTTTGTTTTAAGAGCTAGCATCCTGTTTGTAAGTTCATGGAAAATGATAATGAGTACTTGCTTACAGCTAATTGCCCAGCTCATATGTTATATAACACAGAAACTCTGCTACAGAGAATCATTATTTGATGTTGCAGATTGTGTAACAAGTGTTTGGTTGTTTTTCGATATTTATCATAAGAATTCGAGTGGCAGAGGTAAATTTATTTTCCCCATATTTAATTAATGAAATGGGTGATGTTTTTAAGTGCACCTCTGAACTTTAAAAAAAAATTAAGATGCTCCCAAATAATACAGTTTTTGTTTACTAGTTTTCTATATAATTATGGGCAGATGAGGATTACCCAGATGAAAATGTATAATCTTTGAAGGTGATGAGGATACCTTAAATGACTGAGGGCAGCAAGAAATGTATCACTATTGCATTGTGAACCATACAAGCTTAAAATTATAAAAATGTCATTTCCTATGTCCTAAATTTATGATATCTTATACCTATCAGAGGGAAATTTATAACAAAGAACTGATCCTAAATACTTTGGCTATAAAGAAGAAGTGGAAAGGGATTTAGTTCATGGAAAGCTTTGGCTTCACATTTTGATTTCAGCAAACAAAATAACCTCACCTGATCCCTCCACTTTCTCTGAAGGAGTCCTGACTTCCCACGAAATTGTGAGCATTATTGAAGGATTGAAACCTGATAAGGTGTGGGGGCTGGGGTTATGGAGTGTTTATCTGAGGGTTATTGTGTGCTTAGAGATTCAGCTCAGGGTGTCTGTGAGATGGGGATTGCTCTAGAAAACAGCCAGAAGTTCTGATTCAAAATCTTAACTTTTTAGACTTTATTTTCTCCATTCCTGTCTCAAAACCAATGTAAGAATAATTCCTTTTTTTTTTTTTTTTCCAAACAAATATGAATAGGTTGCAGGAACTGGCTAAACATTGATCGTTTAAGCTGTAATGAAATTTAAAATTATTTTCAATTGCACCCTATTCAGTTTTAGGAGAAATGATTAAAAACGTGTAGAAGTGTTTGAAAACAGAGAGGCACAATTTTAAAAAATAAAATTAAACTTGTGAAACATGGTAAGACCATTGAAGTCGTTCAAAATGTAGAGCTGAAAGTGAAAATGTGAGAAATACCTTGTGACAAAGAAACATAATTCTGTATTTTAATTTGGGAATCCAGATCACAGCAATTCCAGCATAGCTCTGGAAAATTAGGAGTGGTTATTGATTACTGATATATCCCCTCATCCTTAATGCCTCTCTGAGGACTTCCATATGGGTAACTCAGGACAGCCTGAAACCAGATAGCACTGCAGGGATGAACTCTATTACCTTCCCAAAACATCGTGCCTGCACTTCAGACTATCTCAGCACAACTGCAAAAATTGCCTTTGCTTGGAACTGGACTGAAAAGCATCCCAAATAGAGAAATTAAGGGGCAGATTTGAAAGGTAATAGAGATATTAAGCATGGTTTAGTGACACAAAGCACAAGCTGCACTCACTGATGTGTGGGATAAAAACAACCACCAGGCAGCTATCACACTGTGGTTTTCATCAATGAAGGCCAAGGTAGTTTAGGAAGGAGGTCAACCATAGTCAGGTGATGGGAAAGCTGATGTTGGGACTTCAGCTGTGTGGTACTAACTGAAGTGGTCATTTGGATGAAACCCTTAGCTTGGATTTTAAGGAACACGTGGAAAATAATTCTCCCTGCAGTCTGTTGTCCTCTGCTCCTTTTTTACCTTTCAAAGTTATAGGAAAACATCTTGGCATTTTCAATATGATTACCACAGCCACAGAATGCATTCCAAGTCACAGGGTAGCTTGGCCTAAGATTGCTTTTGAAGCACAACATGTATTGTTTTAAGGTGTTGGCAGTGTTGCGCATCACGCACTAAGCTCTCCCCTACCTTCCTGTGTTTAAAGGGATTTGAGACTACAGATATCTTAGCTTCAGCTACAGAAGTCAGAGTTCACATGTACAGCAAAGTAATAATTTGTTGCAAGCTGCAAAAAGCCAAAATTTACAGGGAGACACCACTGAGGAGATTTTCCTGGATCTTAACAGGTGCAGTGGCTTTAATAGGTGAGTGTAGAGCAGGCACACTTGGCAGGGCTGGTTTAAGAGCACCTCGATGTGGAGTCTATTTCTACTCTGTAGTCCAGACTACAGTCAGATATATAACTTGACCTTATGCACATCCTCACCCCATGCCAAAACATGAGCAGAACAGCTGAGTGGTTTCCATTAAGATACTTTGCGAAAGACGGTAAAAATATTTACTGTTTCGGACATTTCAGAGCGAAAATCCTGCCCAGCTCTACAGAATGATTTTGGATTATGCTGGTTTTCTGCCCTTCCTTGAGGTTTATGGCAGGTCTCAGATGAAAGCCTTAGAAATAATGATTTCTATTGTAACATCTTCATTATAAGCAGCATCGATAACTCCACTGTAAGACTGAGCAAACACAAATAAAAACTGAGAAAAAAGGTAGCTGGTTTTGCACTACAAGCCATATGGCACCACATAAATTAATGATTTTGCATGTGTTCTATAGCTCCTGCTTCACTCACCAGTACTAAAGGTTACAGATTTTGAAAATTGATTTGGTGAACATTTTATAAACAATTTCTTGGACATTAACAGGTATGAAATTCCACATGATCCAAAAAAGACTATGAGAAAACTGTGGTGTTGACATTAGAGTCCATCAAGCAGCCAAACACTGAATTTATTTGAACACTTACAAATATAATATTTCCTTCCAGTTGTTTTTATTGAAATAACCTTTTGTGACTATTAATAGCTTTCATGTAACATCAGTTTCAGCAGCTTGACCTGACTCCAGACACAAAGCTAAATGCAAACTAATGAGCACTTAACTTTCCATTACATAAATGGACATTTATCAGATGACAAATTAAAACCAATAAGACACCAAGACAAATGTGCTGTCAACAGCATTAAGATGGGTCATTTTCACTACTCCCCTCAACTGCACATTAATAAACATTCCCTATTGCAGTACATCCAGGGCTTTGATATTGATTTTTACAGCAGTTCAACACAAGTCAAAGTTCCTGCATGCAGCACAGTGGTAAGTCCCACAAGAAATATGGTAAATGTGAGTGTGTTTTTGAAGCCATGATGACTATAAAAGTCAAATAGCTATAAAAGATATTTCAAGAGAACACATAAAAAAGGTTTTTTTTTTTTTTTTTGCACATTATGTTCATTTTTAGAAATATATCACCACATATTTCAGCATTTTGAATGCACCAAATATTCAGGCAGCACAGCAAGTGCAAAGGTGAGTGTGTGCTCTACTTATAGTTTGCTTTAATTGGCTTTACAGCTAATTGATTTAATGAATGCCTGGTGTGGCAGTTCAACTGCTAACTTGGGAAGTTTTCATTTTTATTTAACAAAGCCTTTCATTTCTTTGAGAAGCAAATTTCTAACAGGAGATGATCAGTTTAGTCATGCCTCTGAACAACATTTTTACAGAATGGGAATGCAGCTCCTACTGCTGTTAACCCTTGCCTGAATCCTGGGAATAACATCTCAACCTTAATGAGGAAATGCGACATGTGATAAGAAGCCTCTGATGATGAGCAGTAAAATATAAGTGACGAGGTTATAATTGAGCAATGAGATCTAGCAGAGTAAAAGACATTTGTGGAGTGGATTGTAGATGCAGTTAATGATTTTTAGTGTTCACTGCCTGTGTTCATCATGCCATGAAGAGGCAGAGTTCACTGGCTGTCAGAAGCACAGGATGGAAAATGGAGATATGTGGGATTTCTGATACTAACTCACTAAATGAACATGTGAAATCACTTAACCTATAATTAACAAGGAACCAGTATGAACAGCCATTGAAATTTTGTAAGTTAGTGTCATAATTTAATACAGGGAATTACTTAGAAATCTACATATTTGGACTAGAAAAAGTGGGGAGAAGAAGAATGCTGAAATCAGCCTGTGTGATACTGGAGGACAGGGGCAATTTTGCTGTGTGGTTGAAACTCCATCACACTGAATAGATGAGACCTGAAAATGAGACCTGAAAACACACAAGGACTGGTGTATCCATAACCAGCTATATTTGGCAGCATAAAGAATTCCCTTGTAAAGTGGTCAAGCTGAATTTAGGATGAGAAGCCTAACCTTGGGGAAACAGCATACATTTTAATTTCCTCAAGAGGGGAAAACCCCCCCTCTTTATGTTTTTAATTTTAAAAATTAGAAATATGTTCATTTGTAGAGTTAGTAACACAAACTGGGATTGATCTGACCAAAGGTGAGTGCATGTCTGAGCTCACGCTTTGGAGCATCGAGAATTGAGGCTGCATGAGAGTCAGTGGAGATTAGGGGTAAGGCTTATCTAAGGAAATGTAGCTCTCTAAAATAGGATGAGACACTTGGATGTATTGACTGTCTCTCTCTACAGAGGGAGTTTGGAGTTACTTGGTGAAATGCTGAAACCAATTTGTGTACATTCGGAAGCCTCTGTGTGGTTGGATGAATTCCACTTTGTGCAATACACACATAGTGAAAAAAGCCCACTGTTTTACATTTCTTTTGTCCTATAGATAACCCCCTGGAAAGATTTTCAGGAGCAGCTTGTGCTTTCCAATTAGTGTTTACTGCACTCAACCTGAGACACTTCAGTGGGACCCATTCACCAATGTGTGGAGACTCATTTTCTGCTGAAAACCAAACTCATTTAAGACATATAGATGAAGACAGTCCAGATTCTACAAGTGCCTGCAGATTTGCGCAGAAACCCAACTAAGAGCATAACTGAATGACCCTTGAATGACTTGCTGGAGTTTGAAACTACTCCCCGCTTTGTGTAGCTATGTACTGTATGAAAATCTTCCTTATAATTTCAGTTTCAAAGTAACAGAAAAACTTTGAACTTTCATATCAAGAGACTGGTTTAATCTTAATAACTGAATGAGCATTCTCAGAAAATAATTCCATCACTTGCTATGCATTTTTAAGGACTCAGGGTCTGTGTTTGATGTGTGGGGATAGTGGGAAGGTTTAACCTTTTCTCTCTTAATCCCCCATGGTAGTGAATGTAGGAAAAATTTCCTGCTATCACCTCAATTCCTGTCAAACTTTAACCTCTCCTTGGAATTAATTAAGAAAGTGTGTATAATTAGCCCTTGCTTGATAGCATGTTTTCAGAGGAGATGCTCAGGCATCTGTTGTTGATGGGACAGTGTGACACAGGCAGGTATCTGGGTGGCTGTTGTGCAGTGGAAGCTATGAGCAGTTTCAGCATCAGGAACTTGTGTTTTCCATTGTAACTCACTTTACATTTTATTGTTATCTGGTTCTTTCATGTGGAAAGATTTAAAAGGAACATTAGACTGATTTTTTTTTCCCCCAGACCTGCTTATTTGTAGAAATGTAAGATGTTGCTGATTGATGCCTTCTGTGCTTGGTCACTCCTGAAAAAAAAACCCGTGGGGATGCTGCCAGCATGAAATGTAACACATTAAAATGAGTATTTTTTTTCTTTTACTTTATATTGGAAAATTACACACTCTGCCTAAGTGTTCCTTTATTAGAAAAAGGAGTGAAGTGGTTTTTTAAGGAAAACCTCATGGTAGAGAAGTTCTTGCCTCTGCTTTACATTAGAGACTAATAAAGCTTTCTATCCTTTAAATGTTCTTTACCTTTTTGGCCCCTTCCTTTAAAGCAAGCTGTTTGTGTCCTGCCTATTGCCACTCACTAGACTGGCTGAAATGTGCTGATGAGTGTTCTTGGAAAGAACTTGTAATATATTTGTTTTCTAGCCAAACCTAAGGCACTGCTGGTGGCCTTGCTAGGGATGACACTCTACACTGTAAAACATGAAAAACCCTTCTCAAGAGCGAATATTTACCTTCCAAATAAGTTAAACACTACTAGGAACCAGGTGTTTTTAAAGATTCCCTGAGGGAAGTTTTTTGGGTGCTGTGACCTTGTAGAGCACATCCACGTCAATGAACAAATTTCATCCACATTTGTGACCAGGAGACACATAGAAATGTCTCTGGGGAAGGCTGAGATCTTCTGAAGGGGTGTCTCGTAGGGGATTTCTACATCCATGCAGAGAAGGTCAAAAGCATCAAGGCTTTGCATGGCTCTTCACTTTCCCAGGAATGTTTGGCATGTCCCTCTTTGCCTGTGGGGAAGGTCTGGAAAAACAAATTCTTTTACCTTCTTCCCTTGCCAGGATAAACAAACCTACTACACCAAGCTCATTGGAGGTCGAAGGAAGTTGGGCAGCTTTTTGCTACAGTTATGGTAAAGCCTTATTGAGGGCAAGGATTTTACTAGTTCTCCAGATTCCAGGTCCTGTACCAGGCTCTGGACAAGCTGGCAGTCCTTGGATTGTGCTGCACAAGAAGCTCAAAAACTACATGCCTTGCCCCTGAAGTACCTGCTTTCTGTAGCTTTCCCCCAAAATGTTTATAAATGTTCACAAGCTTTTCTTTGAAGGACACTTCAATCCCTCAGTTGACTCAGACAGCCTCTGAAGTGAGTAGAAGACCTTGCTGTCCTCTCAGCTCTCAGGGTTTTCTCTCCCTCTCTTCCTTCAGTCCCTTTTTGCCCTCAGTGAGATGTCTGGGTTTTTTGCTAAGTTATGCCACGATCAAAAGAATCAGTAGCACTGAGTATCTCTTTTCCTAGTAACATCAACATTACTGTAGAAATGTGGAATTACTTGCTAGATCTCACAGGCACATCTTCTGAGAGATGTCTCATCTCCACCATGAGTCCCCTCACACGGGATAACTCACCATTCCCACCTCACCATAACTGAGCAGGATTTGAGTTCCTGGATCAGCTACTGTTCTTCTTTTGTCTGTCTGTCTCACTGAACACTTATGTCAATTATCCTGGACTTCTGTTTTAGCACGCTCTGTAAAACTTGGAGCCACCTTTCATCAGCTGAAAGACTGATTTTGGTGGTCTGAAGACCATCTCCATTCAGACATTAGGGATTCAGCAAACCAGTTGAACAGGCAGCACAACATCTTAATGAACCAGTAAGTACCAGCATGAATCATCATGAATTCTCATTAGCAGCAAACTGTTAATTAGCTGTGATGTCTATGTGGCATACATACAGATATCTCTTTTCCAGACCAGTCTCCTAATAATCATAGAATCTATAGGGCCATAGAATGGTTTGACTTGGACAAGGGACCTCAAAATTCATTTGGTTCCAGTTGCTCCACCATAGGCAGGGACACCTTCCACTAGACCAGGTTGCTTAAACCCCTATCCAGCCTGGCTTCTAACACTGCCAGGGATGGAACATCACAGCTTCTCTGGACAACTTGTTCCACTGATTCACCCACCGTCTGAATAAAGGACTTTTTCCTGACATCTAATCTAAATCTCTCTTCTTTTAGTATAAAACTCTTCCCCCTTGTCCTATCACTACATGTCTTGCTGATACTGCTTTTTGATTGAGCACTGTTGATTTGTGGGGTGTCCAAATCTCTCCACACTGGGCATGAAGAGTGTGTCAAAGTCAGGAATATAATTTGTCATAACCACATATTTTCGTAACCCTGAGCCTTCACCAGTTACCTGGTTGTTTGTTTCTGTTTTCCAAGAAAAGCTTAGTGAGATTGAAGGCAAGGCGGCAGAAGGGAACACAAGCCTTCATGGTTTAGGCTTAAATCTGTATAATTTGCTGGATCTTAGGAACTGGCCACCAAATTGACATCATCCACTATCTTGTCTTACCAAGACTGGTCTGTGACAGCTCCCCTGACAACACAGAAAAGACTTCAGAGAGAAATGGGAAATGGGAGGTAATTTGCTTTCTCCCAGACTCATTAATTTGCAAACAGATCTCTGTTAGTGAAGCCTGAAGCTTAAGATCTCCTCACCTCTCCCAAATATTGCTAGCATTTATTATTATAACCTTAGTTATTCTTGTTAGTTTAACACCATATCTAAACATCCCAAGTCAATTTTGGAGGGAGTGTGGATGGAAATGTGAGGAGTTTATTTATTTTTAATAAGGATAAGCTCAGGCACTAGAAACTGACAGTGTTTTCCTAGTTTTCCTAACAGTCCCCAAGCATCCTCCTACCACCATCTTACAAACTCAGACTGACACTGAGCTGATAAATTGACAGAAAGCATCAAATGTCAGCTAGGGCTCTGATTCCCTCTGGAGGCTCTTGGGAACAAAGTATGAACAGATTGTTCATGCCAGAATACCTCATTATTTTAAGCAAATTGACTTTCTTATTGACTACATTGAAAGGTTGTACACTAGTTATAATTACCAGTTCTACTTAATTTTCTTTTATAAAAAGGTCTGTACTCTCTACTTGACAGTATTATTTTGATTAACCTACTTTTTGCCCCAAGAGGCCATTTAATATTTAAAAAAGAATGGCTTCATTGTACAGATGTATAGCACATGCACACGATTATTGTTATAATCACCCATATCTAATCTGAATGGTGAAGTGCATTACTCTACATTTTGCAGTGAACTATGAGATTTTCTAGTGATGGTGAGGTTAACAGCAATATGCACATTAAAAATAAAAAAGTCCTGCAACTGCAGGAGCACAAAGAGCATTTTGCGCAATCTACCATAAAATACAACAATGTGATGCGAAGCAGGAAGATTAGAGGATTTGTTTCACACCTCTTGATTTTAGTTCGTGACTATTTTATGATCACTATATTTGGCTGATGCTTTATAGTAAATACTACTATGATATATTAATTTTTACATTCCTTCCTCTACTGCTCTCAAATCCAACTTTCTACCACCTCCAGTTTCAAGATGACAGAGTAATAGGAGCTGAATACAGTTTGGCCTGCTCAGATATGGTCAAGGTAATTGTTGGAAACAGCTTCTTGGCTTCCTGAGATATGAGAGAGCGATTGAAAAGAACCTGCTGATGCAGAAACTTCTACCTGGAATGAGGGCCAGTGAAATGTCACTTGCAATCCCATTAGAGTGATCCTGGTTGACTAACCCACACTGCCCTGAAGGAAGCATTTGCTTTCCACACTGGGTCATTGAAAAATAGGGGGAAAAAATTATGACTGGTTCAATAAAAATGGTGCTGTCAAAGGTTTAAAGCCAAGCATTGTACTTTCCTGTGTTCTTAAAATTTTTTTTTTTTTTAGATTTTTCTTTCCTTATATTCTTACAAACCAGTGTCACTCCTGGCTGGCATTTGAGTCCAGTTCTGACGCTATTTCAAATTGATAGTTCAAGACAAGAAATGCAAAACAAAACTTTGATATCTTCCCCATATAAATTTTCTCTTGACATATTAACAAATCTCTGTGAAATGCTGTTATACTATGACACATGAATTCATAAAAGTGACCTCTTCTTATTCAGATATTGGCCCTTACTATGTTTATCTTGTTGATAGGAAAAAATCTCAATATGATTAGAGGAATAAAGTCAAAAGTGAAGACCAAATTAAAATGTATTCTCATCATTAGAAAGGTAAAACTCTGTTTGCAGAACCTTTATTACTGGTAATGAGGCAAGAAGGAGGAAGAACCCCGCTTGGTTTTCAGATCACAGACTGTGTTTGCAAGTGGAGGAAGAGAAAATAAGCACTTTTTCACTCACGAAGTGAGAAAATTGGATCTGGAACCCACTGGGAGAAGATATATAGGAACCTACATCGTCATTTTACTGTCACTTTTCAGACAGTGAGTACTTTTGGGGAGCTCCAGTGAGAGTTTGAAGGAATGATCTAATAAAGCACATGCACTCTGAGGGGCTGTTGTTCTAGGAAAGGAGTGCCTGCAATTAAAATGACCCTAAGATGCTTCAGAATAAGATTTCAGAGATTTACAGTGAGAACACTTAAAAATGGTAGGCTGCTTTTCCTGCTGCAGAATGATTAGCTCCCCCCAGAGAAATGAAACAAGGACGAGTATGTCCTGTTTGAGCAAAGGATTAACTGAAGACAGAGGACTGTCACTGAGATGCCAGAGATCTGTAGCCACTATACGTTTAAGAAACACATTATTTTTCTGGAACTATTTTGCCACAAAATTCTAAATGCAAAATTTAGGGAAATAATTGCTTTCTAGTAATTTTTCATGAAAATTATGCGAAATGGTACTTTCTCACACCGTGTGTATTTGATTTAACTTATGCATTCAGCTCATAGAAAATCTGTGGAGATGATGCAAATCTGGTATTTAGTTATAACGCCGCAAACACGGGAATTATATGTAGGGTAAGATCCAAAGCAAGCTGTGGTAAACTAGATTGGATTGTGGGAAAAAATTTCTTTTCTTGGCTGTTGTAGTTCAGTGACTATTTCTAAAAATGTCAAACATCATTCTTTGCAGAAAGTTATTCTGCTGAGGTGATTTCTCAATAGCTTGTAATTCCCTTTTTCAGCCAGACCAGAAATACCATTCACAGTTATTGTCTGTGGACCATCTGCTGTCTAAATTCCATATAAACTAATGGGAAAACATCTCATTGCTCAGGCTGGCAGGTCCAAGAAGAGGGTATTTAACTCACACTGACATGAGGGGACTCCTCACAAAAATACATTACTATATATACATAATTTTTTAAAGTTGTTGAGTCTCTTTTACAACCCTTTTTACAATTTCTTGATCTCCTGGTCAATAGAGTTGAAAGAATCTGGGGATCAATTCAGCTCACCTGAAAGCAGACAAAGATTAAGATGATTAAACATAGATTTCTCGTGCTACATGATGCATCTTTGAGGATCTGATGTACACCAGGAGACTGGCCTATATAACACAAACCATGATCCCTGGAGCTTTCTGGAGGACAGGCTGGGTGCTTCACTCCATCCCAAAGAGCACTCAATGCCTATTTGTGGGCAGTGAAGTTGGATCCCATGTCTCCAGTGACTTCAGTGGAAGTTTAGGCACCCAGCTTACAGACAGACACTCGCAGATCTTTATATTTAGGAGTCTTGATCTGAACTGAATCCTACTTGCCCAATCAGGGTTCAGAAACTGTGTAATTCCATATGAACTGAGATGCTTCCCTGCATCCTTTAAAAAGTACTTTGGAGGAAGTTTTCAGTCACGTCTGTTTTGCTGTGGCAGCTTTGGAGGGACTGTGGCATTCACCTGGTGGGAGCTGTAAGCCTGGGAGCAGGCAGCAACATGCAGTGCATTGAAAAGTCTCTGCTGAAAGTGTCCTAAATCCTACCTGTTCTATAGTGTATCTATGAAATGACACTTTACAAATGCTAAAATATATATCCTACAATTACAGTTATGCTCTAACAAATATATAAATATATAAAACCAAATGTTCCTTATTAAATGAACAAAAATTTATTGTGATCTAGAGTGCCATACTACTTATATATAGTATGTAACTCTACATTGACCTATGTATGAATATACAGAGGTGTGACTATGTATTTAAAAAGAGACAGAGCAGTACATGTGTAGTTGGCACAATTGTACATAAGAATTATTATGAGTTATGAAAACTAATGTAAAAGAAGCATCTCTACAGAAGCATAATGGAATGGCAATAAATCAGCTTAGTGCAATTCATTGTGCTGGTACGTTGCTTTTTCAACGAGACAGCCCCGCTCTTTGTGCTTAAGATGTTAACGGGGGAATGATGCTTTTACTACATCTGTGGTCCGAAAACGTGTATGCAGAGCAGCAGTTACATAACTCAGTAGCTCTGGGTGGGGTTGTGCATTCAGGCTCTAACAGATCTATCTGTGCTTTCCTATCCTTGTGCCTATGTTATACCCACACCCATGACTTTCAGAGAGGTTTGGAAAACAGAGGGGGAAAAAAAAATCAGGTTTGCAAAAAAAAACTACTGAAGAGACTAATTAACCTACTTTTGCCTGCCAGAAGGATGGCGAGAGACTTTTTGCAAGGGCCCACACCGATAGAAAAAGGGGCAATGGGTTTAAGCTGAAACAGAGTAGGTTTAGGTTACCTATCAGGAAGAAATTCTTCACTGTGAGGCTGGTGAGGCCCTGACACAGGTTGCCCAGAGAAGCTGTGGATGCCCTATCCCTGGAAGTGTCCAAGGGCAGGTTGGACGGGGTTCTGAGCAACCTGGTCTAGTGGAAGGTGTCCCTGCCCATGGCAGGGGGGTTGGAATTAGATGATCTTTAATGTCCCTTTCCAACCCAAACCATTTTGTGTTTCTATGATTCATGTGGAATCTCTCATGGACATACAGGTGTGCATCAATACACTGTACATCCAGAAAATGGGATTCTGTTGTGCATTTGTGTCTGACATTATTGATGGCAGAAGTGGGCATGCTGTTAACATTTGGCGTGTCAAATCCTTGCTGTGCTCTTCAAGCCACGTGTATCCCACCAAGTGCACAGTTCCCCACGCTGGCATGTCAAAGCAGCTCAGCCTTTATATAAAGACACGGCCTCAATGGGAGAAAATTAAGGTCAGTTCCATCTTTGAGTGTTGCGAGCAGTAGCAGGAATAACAGCAGAGCACATACTGTGGTTACTGGGATGCTGTTCTGCCTACAGGGATGTGGACTATTTAACTTACTTTCTTAAACAGCCAATAGACAGTAACAACTTCTGACTGACTGAAAGCTCTTGAGTTCCAAGTATCAATTTATTGAGTAGTCTGCTTCCTCATGGATTCATAAAAATGGTACCTAATAAGTGACTAAAAAAATACTGAAATATAATTTCTTTTTTTCCTGTTTCATTAGGGTCTTTTCAGAGACAGTAAAACTGGGGGTATCACAGGGTTTGGAAATGCAGAAATTCATTTTGCATTCAAAGCATTTCGCAGTACACAAAGAGCCTATTTTGTCATAATGGCATTTTATTATGGGTGCTTTCCCTGTTGTACAATAAATATTTTGAGGATTACCTTTTTTATACCTACTTTTGTCAAGTGCAACATCCTGACCTTGCTTTCTGACTCCAGCTCAGGATCTGGATTTGGATTGTTGAATAAAGTGTAGTCCACCAAAAGAAAGTATATGGTGCAAATAGTCTCTTCAGGAACTCTGCAACTAGGAGGTCTGTGAGCTGGTCAGCAATAATGAGGCTCAGAAATGGTGTGTTTCTGGCAGGAAAGCAAATTAGAGAGTATTATGTATACTTCTGGATTATAAAAAACTTTTTCTATGATAGGTTTTGTGGTCTCATTCCTTCCAGCTCATTAAATGAGGCATCTGATTTTCACTTTGAAAGCAAAAATTCCCTGATTGAAGTTTCGGATGAACTGGTTCCATACCAGCTGTCTTGAAGACTTTTAAGTATCACTAGAAAAGTGCACTTTTAAATCCAGATGTTCCCTCTGAGTGTTTGCAGGAGATGCTTATGACTCTCACCATCTCCACAACACAAGGCAAAGTTCCACAGAACCACAGAGTATTTGACCAGGCCTTCTCCTGTCCTACAGTCCAAGTTTCTGTAAGAACTAGTCATGTTCTTTGCCCCAGCCATTCCCAACCTCTGCTTCAGTTCTTGGGTTTGAGAAATATCTGGTATGATTTCTGAAATTGTTTCACTCCTCCTTCTTTTTTCTGTCACTTTATGCAATTCATCTACTGGCTCAATCACATATAAATTAGCACAAATCAATGAAAAAGATTTCAATCTTAATTGCCACTAATTCGTAATGGACACACTATGTCTTGCAAAGATTCTCTCCTTTGTTCTGCAGTTTTACTGTGCCATATTTAATTGATTCTGGTAGCAGCTTATAATGGACTGCACAAGCTCTCTTCATAAAATAATAAAATAAAAAGAAATTGTAAAAAGACTTACTGAATTGCATATGAAAAAAGGCACATTTCCAGCAGCTGGATGGAACTGTAACTTGCAAATTTTACCTTGGCTCATAAAGCAAACACATCTTACAACAATCTGCTACACCATCCCCTCCTCCACAAAGCCAGCAGATAAGATTTATTGGAGAGAGGTAAGGAAGAGATAAGGATTCATTTAAATTGCTCTGAACTAAAATGTGATCCTAATAGCAATGGTATAAAAAGAGACAAATGTCTGAAAGATGTCCCAGCATCATCAAAAGTATAACATGTTGCTGCTTTAGCACATACCTGCTCCTGTTACAGAAAAACCTGAGGAATTATTCTTTTTTTCTGAACATTGCATCAGTAGAAGGATAAATGATGATATTTTATTAGGGCACTGTGATTTATTAAAACATTTGGACTCTTCCATTGCTTTCTTTATAGATTTTAGACAGCTCACTAAACTTTGCCTATAAATGAGTACAGTCAGTTGTCACTCAGCACTGCTTTTTCTTTTGCTATTTGGCTGGTACTTTACCCTCCTTGGTTGTGGTTTCACAACAGCTTGAAGATGATCTTTTCCTCACCAGTTTCCACCAAATTCTGTGCTCCAAGTGCCTTATTCATTCCCATGTGTCACATTTCTCTCCACACAACTGTGGAACTCTTGTGTGGGATTTCTTTATTTAACTTTTTAAAAAAAAACAACTCAAACAACTCAGCTCAAGCTGAGTTCAGAAATCAGAGATAAGGTGCAAAAGCAGCACTGGTAGAACTAAGGTATTGAATTAGGCTGGTGAGACATGGGCTGGAGATGCCCGGGGCATGATGGGGTAAGAGTTTTTTCAGTTAGAGAAAATGTACCATGGAATGACACAAATGAATCTGAGAGATAAAAAAAAAAAAAAAGATGATGAGCTATTAGGGCTGTTGAAAGGGAAATTCAATTGACTGTCATCTTTATACAAATTGTGAGAGTCAGGCTTGAAGTTGCAGTGAAGAGATCTGAGAGAGCAGAGATAATACTACTCAAGTGCAGGGTTTTTTGGCTGCTTTTTAGACAACCTTGTCCCATGTGGTAAATTACAGCCCTGTCCTACTTTCCTGTTGAATAGCACCACCGAGATGCCTTTTCATTTACTTGTTCTTTTGTGGCATGTAACAGCCACTTTGTACAGAGATGCAAATAAATATGAAAAGTGCAGGGAAATAGTGAACAAGGATCTTTGTGCCTTGTCATGAGCTGAGACCCTCTCCTTTCACGTGCTGCTCCCTTTCTCTGCATGCCTCCTACCTTGTCATATTCAGATCATGCCTCATTTAGCTGAATTACTCAGGTCACCTTAGATTAATTGTGCAATTTGGCACTGTTGCCTCTGATCTATCCCTCTCTGAGTGCTGTGTCAAAAAAAGTCATAATAAAAGCAGGATTTGAGCAGATAACTGCTGCAAAACAAGAACACAGACTAGGAAATCTGGTATTTGCTATCACCTTGTTTTTTATGATGGATTAGTGGATGTACTGGAGTAATAATCCTGTGCATGTGCAACTTTGGTCTCTATTTTCCAAGCCCCATCCCTTCAAATGAAACTCCCGTCCTCATTAATTTTCAGTGTGTGGTGCTGAAAATGTTTCCTTTCTACAGCAGCTTTGTCTTGTAAATCTATATTCTTAATTAACAATTTTTGCAGAGTGGCAGAAGGATCATAGGATGCATCCCAGTTTAAAAATAGTCTATCCTGAAAAAGCTGGTTTTCATTGAAAGTTAAAATCAACTAATATGGGAAGGGATTTAACTGAAAAGAGATCCCAGATATTTGCATAGAAACCTATGCTGTCAAAAAAAGATTTTGAATAAGAGAAATTGATGTTATTTCAAACATTATCTTTTTTTGTAAGCATTGCAAGTTGACCTGTCTCCAGAAACCCTAATCCAGTAACACATTTAAGCATATCCTTGCTTTAATCAGCTATGGCAGTGAATGGAGTTCTTGAAATGCTTAAATTTCAGCATATGCTTAAGTTTCATGCTCAGTTAAATTCCTGGTGTATTATATCAATGTTAAAGAGTGTCACAGCTTAGAAAATCACAATCACATTAAAGTTAGATTCTTTTCTTTGCTTGCCTTTTTATTGTATGTTTAATATGTAGTATTAATATTTATAAGCATATGGAAGGCATATTTACAAGCTTCCCTGTAAATAAGATGCTTGGAATTATTACAGCATTTCTTGGTTTTATTTTTCCTCATAATTTAATAGTTTGTTCTTCTGCTTTCATGATTCTTTCCTGAACTTTTCCACTTTGGGTTTGCCATTCCTTTAACACATGGAAAATATGCAGCATTATTCTTTCTTGTCTCATTTTGAGCTGTTCTCTCTGTTTGTTTCCACTGACTTATTTAACTATTTTTATTATTATTATTTTTTTTTGTTTGTCAATGTTTTCTACACTTTTGGCTTTCATTCAGGCTTTCTTTTACTTTCCCTTTTTCATATCTTTCCCATATTGTTTTTAGCTCCATTGCTTTGCCTGGATTCTGATATGCATCAATAGTGGTAAATAATGGGCATACAATGAAGACCACCAGGAGAAAGTCCAGTCCCTCAGTATTTCTGACACAGTGGGCTTAGAAAGTGGAATGCAAAGAACAATGTACCCAAAGGATGCTTTTCAGTGCCAGACCTGTAAACATCTGCATATCTAGAGAAGTGAGGATTTTAATTCCAAAGCAGAGTCTTTACCCAAAAAGAAGCACAGAAATTACCTAGCAGAATACATAATTCCTGGGGAATGCTTTGGAAACGTTAGAAACCCACCTCCACCAGTTTTAGTCTTTGCTGCCTGGAATTGAAACTATGAATGTTAAAAGTCTTAGCATATCAATGATCTAAAAAGAACCTAAAAAACCCCCAATGTGGTGAAGTTTATTGTCTGATTTAAATCTCTGACATCTGAAGGCTATTTTATTAGGCTCTGAGGGAACAAAAACCTTTGTAAGGCAGTTTAATGGGTGTTTTCAAAGCTTGTTCAGTTGTCCTCTTAAAACCAAGAAGAGGAAGAGGTTTTTTACTATGCTCCATGCTAGTAGTGATTGGAAATTTTTTAGACAATGTTAACACAAAGAAATGAGATGTGTCAGCCCAGACACAGCCCTCTGTGAGGCACCTCTGGTGCTGGTTTAGCTGTGAGGCAGAATAGCACTTAAAGCCAGACACCGTGGAGATAGGAGGTCCTCATCCTGGGCCAGTCTTCCCGGGTGATTTGCCCTAAAACCAGGAACTTAATGAAATCTCTGCTGCAGTCCCGTAAATCTGATATCCTTGTAGAAATACATGTAGCCAGGCTGCCAATTTCAATGTCTCCTGAGAGCTTCTGCTCTGCAGAAAATTCTGGCATAAAACATTTTCAGGCCAATTCAGTCTTTTTCAGAAGAGCAAGGATTTTTCCACAATTTGGAAGCATTGACTTTTGTCTAAATTATCCCTAACACCACCAATTTGGAATCACATTAAAAAAATAATAGAAGCAGCAGATTATTCTCATGCTGTTCTTAAGTATGAGATGATAATTATTTATATTCCCAGGATAAAAAAAAACCCCAAACCTCTTATGTTCCAGTCCTGACCCTCCCTTTAATATGTCACATTACCCAGATTAAATTGTGTAGCCTCTTCATCCCTTAGATTAGCCTTCTGCAAAAGTATGGAATACCATGCTTTGAAATATTTTTTATTTGTATTTTATAATAAAAGTATGATTTTCATGCTTCAAATTTCCTATTTTTTTTTATTTTTTTTTTTTTAACAAGGAAAGGACAAGAAGGTGGGGGAGATTTATTTTTTTAAGTTGACAAGCATGGCAAGTCTTTCAGTGGAATCCTAATCTGAATTGCTTGTTCTCTAAAGGGATCACTAGCTGCAGCAGCAAGCCTAATTAAAGCAAATATTGAATCAGACAAGTTTTACATGGATGTATAGTATATTGGGTTTTGATTATTCAACAAGAAGTTCGACTAACCTTGTTTTCACTGACCTGTAAGAAAAAATGCATTGCCTTTGGGTTTATTCTAGTGAAATCTCATAATTCCTCATTTCTGCACACAAATACCCATCTTCTCTGTAAGAAATCCTTGTAATTTACGTAGAAAAAGGTGCCTTTCAAAGTTTGGGTTGAAATATACAAGAAATAAAAAAAATAAATTGCCTTACTTGAAAAATATCTTGTGTTCTAGTTATGATTCTGCCTATGCCCAGGACAGCTATAAATGTTTTGACCAGGAATTCACTGTAAACTATGTCTTGAGTTGAAACTCTGTCTTGCGATAATACCTGGGGCTTAGTCTGCCTGGCAGCTGAGGATAATCAAAGCCTTGCTTTGGATAGAATCAGAGAAACAATCTATATTTTGTCACTGATGCTACAGTGCAAATAAGCAAGTAGGACATGGAGGCAATGCTATCTTTTCATTTTAAAGGGTCTGCTTTAGAGCTGCCTGACACATCGTTTAACATCCATTCTGGAGTGCAGCATTCCTTGCTTAACACTGAACATTCGTTTCTGGCTGAAGCTATCCAAATTCTTCAGCCAGACTAACCGGTATCCCATTGTACTGGGCAAAAGTAGAGTGCAGATACCTCTCCCAAATGGACTCTTTCCTTCAGAACCTTATGCACCACCAAACAAAATAATCAGTGTCAGAAGTACAAGGCAATCATTTTATCTCAAGCCACCCACTTGTCTTTTGTTTTCCTGAGAACATTGTGTGCTTTTTATTTTACATCCTCCTCTTCAGATCTGCAATGTGAAACTTTAAATGTAGGGTATTAAAAAAAACAACATGAAAATTACAGAGCTTTGCAGTCAAGCACTGTGTGTCTGCAATTCTACAAGAGAAGAGTAGAGATAATTTTACATGTTTCTTACAGACATCCATGTGATAAAAAGAAAAATAATAACCTTTTCCAGAAAACAAAATTCAAAGATTGCTATCTGCATTTAATTCTAAATACTATAAAATGAAAAGTGCATTAGTTTCTATGAAATAGATAAGTCTTTAAAACGAATCTCTAAAGGGGCATTTTGATGAATAAAGCAAACTGTAAACTGGAAATCAGAAAATGCTTCCAAGCTGTTAGATCCAGCACAGGTAGACACAAGAAATGACACAATGTGATCTCTAAACTTGTGAGAAATGGATATTGTATTGGCAAACCAGCCAGAGGAACAATCCATAAGAAAATCTAAAACCTAGGAAGAGTCCCCTCCGTGTCTAATTCTACAGTTATCTGATGAAAAACCTGGCACATTGCACCCTGCAGTTACACCTTGCTCTTTTTGGATTTAATAATAGATTGCATCTAAAATTGTCTGAAAAACTCACTTTTTCTTCAATGGGCCAGAAATTGTCCCTGTGATACAAAAGTATTCCTGGTATAGGATATATTTGGCCTTATACCTAACATACTCAGAAATAAGAATGAGTAGCTTTTCTCTCTGTAAATGTCAGGTTTATTATAAGCTTAATATATTATTATTATTATTAATTGGTTTCCAATGGCACTCAGAATTCCCATCAGAGACTGAAACACAAAGGAAGAGATATTCTTTGTCCCAGAGATCTGAAAGGATAGAGGTAGAAAGGGAAACAAAGAAAGAGATTTGTCTAAGACTGAAATCAGTGAAAGGTCTTGGGTGGGACCCTCCCTGCCCTGATCTCCATAGATTTTCTGCGAAGAACTACTTTTTTGTAGGAGCGTTTTGTGCCGCAAAACTGTGAAACACATACACTGGAGAAAGGGCTGGAGTTCTGGAGAATAAACTTACTCAGAGTTCAGGGAAGATACTGTTAAATGTACAAGCATTTAAAGGCATATATACCAGAAGTACACTTATTTAGACTTCCACATGCATTTACATTGACATAAGATACGTGCATTGTACACCCACTCAGGAATAATTAACATCTTGTACAAGTATGTTCAGTGTGAAGAAAACTGACTGCAAAACTTTTCCATGGAAAAGAAACTGATTTACATTGTCTCGAAATGGGCCAATGCTGCACTGGGTAGTGAGACAATGGAATGGGTTGCCCTGAAGTTGTGGATGCCTCATCTCTGGAAGTGTTCAAGGCCAGGTTGGATGGGGCTTTGAGAAACCTGATCTAGTGGAAGGTGTCCCTGCCCATGGCAGGAATGTTGGAACTAGATGGTCTTTAAGGTCCCTTCCAAACTAAACCATTCTAGGATTCTAACTTGCAAGACACAGAATGATTCAGTGGCCTAAATGTAGGCAGGTAGTGTCATTTTACACACCCTGAAACACATGAGACTTCTGTGTGGGACAGGTAGATGACAGAGAGGGGCTGTATTTCACTTGTCCCTTTGTGAAGAGGAAGATAGAGACCTGATGGGCTAAGCCCACAATACCTGTACGGGTGTTAAATGGCTACGTGGGAGCATAATCTCTATTCAAGATTTTGTATCTCCTTATTCTGGCTTCTGCACACCTACTGGACACAAATGAGTCTTCCTCAACACAGATATTGGAGTTTAAGATGCAATTCATCTGGCCAAGGGCAAACATTTGCTTTGTAATGAAGCCATTTGTGCCCTGAATGTTGCTAATTTTAAGGAGATGATGGGCTCTCTGTTGGGTATAAAAGGAGCCTATGGTGAATTGCTCATCTGTAGACAACCACATCATAGAAACTGGAATGAATTAAAATACCACCCAGTGTCCACATTTTCCTCACAGGGCTGGCTCAAGATAGAGAACCTCCAGAAGAATAAGGAAATGTGGTCTATGAGTAATGAATGAAAGAAATTAATAACCTGTTGTGGGAACAATAGAAGTCTTCAGATACAGAGGTGACTGCTGCAGTGTGAAGGGGAGGAATCTATTTCTCAGGCCAGTGCTGGAAAGGATTAGAAATAATGGGTTTCAATCCAAGCAAAGACATTAGAATAAAAAAACCAACCCTAACCAAACCCTCTTTTGAATGGTGTGGATAGGGAAACACTGAGCATTGACTTTCTGGGACATCATGATGACTCCATCTCTGGAAATCTGTGAGAAGACACGAAGGAAGCATCTGCCAGAAGTAATGCATCTGCTATTGGTGCCTCTTAGGGCATAGGGATAGATGAGATGGCCTCTGAGATCCCTCCCAACCATGTGAAGCCATGACACAGAAATGAATAATTCACTTTTTGTATTTGCAGAGATACAGAAATAAATAATAACTGAAAGTCTAATCTTAGAAAAACTCAGAAGACTAGGAAAAACATATATAAATCATTGGTGATCCTGTAAAATAATTTATATTACATTGCAAAGGTGCTCAGTACCCAGACAGGCAGCTTTTCATAATACCTCAACTACAATTTAAATGTCAAGTAAAAGCAGACTTGCCAAGTCTACCAACCAACAATTTTGAGATTTTCTAGGCAAATTGCCATATGAATTTTGAAAAATAGAGTAAGTGAGGTGAAGAAATAGTCCCTTCTAACCTGTAAAGTGTCAGATCTTTCACTGTACATGATCCATCATTGTGACAAAGACAGCATTCAATTAATTTACAGCCAGTTTTATTGCTGAATCTACTTACTGCATGGTCTGTGGTAAAATTTAGCATAACCAGGCAATCACACATAGGGAAAAATGGGCTTTTCAAGTAGCTTTCCCCCAAAATAGCCCATGTTAGTTACTAGCATCAATGCTATTTGCTCTGGGAACACACACTTGAACAAAACAGGGACTGCCTAGAACAGATAAAAACAGATTAAAAACATTTGTTTTAAAAAGGTTAAACTGTGTATGAATAGTTTATTCAAAATGCTCTGTGTAATTAGCAATACAGGAATTATTTGGTAATAACTAAACCATTACTGTGCACTTTCTGCATTAACATAACAGTCTCTTCTGCCAGCCTGTGAAAATGGTATAAGAACTCCACAGCAGTTTCTCAGATAACTGCTTGTGCACAAGCAGTTTTGGTGCTACTGAAACTATTTTTGCTCGATTAACAGCACCAGGTGCCCTATATAAGAATATTACTTTAAATTGTTTTTAATATTTCTTTCACTGATTGGTATCAGTTCAAACCCTATCCTGAAGGGTTTGAACTGTAATACTTGTGCTTACAGCTTCACAGTTACCTTCCTCAGAGTGATACCTAAATAATGCACTTCTTTTGCTGTCTTATCCCCATTTATCTCAGGTTCTGGAATGGTTTTAGTATGAAATACTCATAATTTAAAAGCTTCTTTCTGTGATGACCATCACCCTTTGGTTTATGTGGCTTTTACTGTGATAGCCCCTTAGAGGTATTGTTTGTTCTTTTATTCCCCTTCCTTCAGTGCAGGTGTGGGGGAAGGGCCTGACACAGACATTTGGCTCATTTCATTTGCTTCCTTCTTTGCTTTCCAGACTGTACAGAAGATCAGGGAGGTGAAGGAAAGATAAGGACAAAGTACTGGTCTGAAATCTTGGGCAGAAATATCTCAAGAAACAGCAAGTGGCAAAAGCTGAACTAAGGTTCAAGATAAATTCTCCCTTAAACATTTTCAAATAAAACTTCCAGAAGCAGAGATCTTTTTCTGATTCCTGAAATGTAATTTGATTATGAATACATAAATTTCCAGATTTTTTTTTTTTCCATCTCCATTTAAGTCTTCACCAAACTTAACTGAAGGTGTTTGTGTCAACACCACCAAAATCCTTTATTATTTGGGTGCATATGATGGGGCCTCAGGAGGAGTTTTCAAGATTCTAAATCTCAGATCTGTGGACATACATCAATGCCTAACTCTTGCACTTCAAGGGAACCTTATCTCATATAGCACATGGTTTGGAAATGGTGGAATAACATCCAACAAGGAATTTAAAGCTTTATGGTTGAGAGGTCTAGACACTAACACTGACCTTCCAAAGGAGGAATTCTGATTTAAAGGAGTGTGTGGGTGAAAGGGGATGGCAGGAAGGGAATGATGCAACAAGCAGCATGAAAACAAGTGAGAGGTGGCAGAGCACAACCCAGCCAGCTCCTCTGATTTTGATGAAGTATAGCACAGAGAATTAGGCATTGCTGTGAGATGCAGAAAAGACCCTTCCAAATCAGTCCAAATGGAGACCAGAACCTGACTTTTCACCTTAGAGTCACGGAATGGCCTGGGTTGAAAGGGATCTTCAAGATAATCTAGTTCCTGCTGTGGGCAGGGATACCTTCCACTAGATGTGGTGGCTCAGTGCTCCATTCAACCCGGCTTTGAACAATTCCAGAGAAAGAGAACCCACAGTTTATCTGGACAACTTGTTCTAGTGCCTCACCACCTTCATAGTAAAGATTTTTTTTCCAAATATCCAATCTAAACCTCTTCTCTTTCAGTCTGCATTCATTTCCCTTTGTCCTGTTAACTCCATGCTCTTGTGAATGCTCTCACCATCTTTCTTGCAGGTTCTCTTCAGGTACTGGAAGGGGGGAATTAGGTCACTCCAAAGCCTTTCTTGGCCAGGCTGAACAATCTTCCTATCCCTTTATCCAAGATGTGATTGACAGCAAAACAGGGATCAGTTGCTATCTGTCTACCAAGGTGTCATAAACTAAAAGTGTCCATAATAGACACTTCTGAGCAGCTGTGAACTGTTCTTTGTTCTTCCATTGTCTGTAAACTGAAAACCTTTGCTCCTTGTTACTTGCTTTTTTGTTGTTGGTTTTTTCCCCCCCTCATCCTAAAAGTTACCTGTGGAAAACTTTGGGGGTACATCTCTGCAAAGATTTAGGATCAGTTAGACTGTACATTTTGCCAAACATTGTCAAAAAAAGTCTAACCAAACTTATTTAGGAGCTTCTTTGCTCCATGTATTACTCACTTGCAAGAAAGCCTGAAGAACACTTTGCAAGTACATGAATTTTGCTGTTTGCATGCTAAGCTGAAACCATGGACTTAATTTTCAAAAGTAATCAGTATTTACACAGGCCTGCTGATTCCAGATGGTGGAAGAACTTTGGTGGTCTTTGAAAGTGCAGGATGTAATAACGCACAGAACATCCCAGAAAGAGGTACTGATGAACATCACTAAAATAGTCTTTGTTTTAATCCTTATTTCTAAAATTTATACCAATGATGCTTCTCTTCAAGGGGCATATATTGATGAGCCTAAACTTGAAGATGTAGAGAACTGCAGACAACTATGATAAAAGAGGACCAGGGAAGGCACAGCAGAGTTCTCCCTTGGAAATGTGCAGCATTATTGTGCATTGTATCTTGCTGTCAGCTTTACACTGCAGAACTGAGTATGACACCTCAAGCATGCCTGCTAAACCGAATTTGAATAAAAAGTCATATTACAGCAGTGCTGTTACCAGGAAACCTCTATTAACGATGTCCTATTTTACTCTAATATACATACCCTATGCTTAAGTGCATTGCAGTCTGTATTATTTCTCTGTGTGTCTGTGCATGCCTGCTAAGATTTATAGTGTATAACCATTCAATTGACACTTCATTGGAAAAGAAAGCTCTGCAAATACAATGAATGTACATAAAAATCGATAAGAAAGCAGAGGAAACTTCCTTTTGCAATATACTGTATGTAAAGGAGATGCTGATGATGCTTTGAATGTTTCATGGGGTTTTTGATAGTACCTAATTTGTCTGTACTATTTACAGCATCAGTAAAAAAGTTTCTTCATTTTACAAATGAAAAAGTATCAGAGAACTAAGTCATATGTTTGAGATAGTGAAGGATTCTGTAAGTTCAGTTCCCTTGGTATTTTCAGGGAGGTGTAATGAAAAAAACCTTCAGAAAAAAAAAAAAATCATGTTCACAGGCTCCTTGTAATCACTTTTTCAAATCATCTTAGCTTTTTGGCTTGTGAAGTACATAAATTTAATTTACTATGTGGGAAGAAGACTTTTGGAAAGAACTTTAGCCTCATTTCCTCCTTATGGTCACTCCTGTCTGGGCTTTTGAGTATCTTTCTGTGTCGAGGGAAAGCTGTCACATATTAAACATCCTGTTGAGTTTAGTGTCTCAACTCAATATACCTCAGCTAGAATGACTTTCTGCCTTGTGTGTTAAAAAGAGATTTTTTCAGATCATTTATTCATTGTTAGATGCAGCAAAAATTATAAGAGTAGATTGTAGACAATTATCAGACATAGTCTCTGTTCAAATTTTAGCCAGTAAGTAACTTAGGATTCCAGAAAAGAAATAAAAATTTGACCCTTCCTGCTACATGTTTCATATAAGAAAAACAAAAATGTGTCTAATACAAACCGTATATGAGGAATGTTAAAAGTCTTTCTACTGAGAAACTGATCAGAAAAATTAAGTGAAATTGTAATTTCTTCCACTCCTAACTTGATTCTCCAACAAGACATCCTCGAACATTCAGCAACCCTTCAGCTGTACTTCCTCTAAGGTATCTGTCTCCCTACTTTTGTCACATTAGATAGGTACAAAAGCCCATTATACATAGCTGCTTTTTAAGAAGCTGAGTATTTGGCCAATACAACGTTAATAAAATCTCTAGTTCCTGACTTGCAGCATGATTTCAATGGTTAAGTTCGAGGTGTGCACTCAGAGCACAAAGCTCCAAACCTAAGTGATAATGGATTAATTTCTAGCAAGTTCCACCCTGTTCTAAATATTAAACTACATTACACACAGTGACAAACCCCCTGAACTACAATGCTTCATCATACAACAGCATCTCACTCTTTGCTTGCAATTTCCCCTTGCACTGTTAGTTTTCCAGCTGTTCAAACAGAAACTCTGTTTTGGTTGCAGCTTGTGGAGACAACTCCATGTTTTCCCAGTATGTGCTTGAAGAAGATTAATGAGTCTTACCAACATGCCAAGTCAGTCTGATCCCTTCTGTCAATCAGCTCCCGTAGAACAAGCATGTCTGTGTCACTGGCTATATTTTCATGCAGATACACTGCAAAAAGTTTAATTAAAACACTAACCACAACTGATCATGGAATATATTCTGGAACACTAGTTAAGAAATAATTGGATACGTATTAGATAAGCCTTTTTATGAAGAACTTTTCCTTCAAGGGGTCAGTGAGGACAAAGGGAAGAATAAACAATATGAATAGTTTGACATAGTAATTCTTACGATTGAATTTTGATTTCTGCTGTCAGCAGGTTCAGCCTATCGTAAAAAATGATATTGACTTGCAACATCTTACTTGATTATTCTCCAAGAATAAATAATTTACATTTAAAAAGAAGTACAGTATTGCTCTTAGCTTGAGAGCTGGGGTGGGTAGGAGAGAGGAAGAAATTGTGTAAGTTGGGAAAGCAGATGACGATTTTTGCAAGGCTGACTTTTCAGGGCAGCAAGCAATACAGTATCAGCCTATTCTATTCTATTCTATTCTATTCTATTCATTAAAAAAAGAAATAAAATAAATATGGGAGAGTTTTTCATTCTTTTGAATTCCGTGGAGTCCCAGGGTTTGCAAGACACTGCTATCATTGATGCAAGTGAGAAGCAGTGGGATGGTATAGTGCTACCCACCCTACATCACATAGAATCTGAAAAAGGGTAGACTTGATGTCTCAAACAGCTCAATCTGCCATATTCCAGATTAATTATGAGTGATGCAGAGCATAGATGAATTAGCCAGCACAGATAGAGCTGGCATGCAGGAGGGAACAGTCCTTTGAGAAGGTGGTAATAGGAGATGGGAAGTCACTCATGTTAGGGGAAGAAGCTGAAGGAGTGGAGCAGAAGCAAAGAGAAAGATGAAAGTTTATCTCTGGAAGACTGAGGACCACTTAAAAAAGACAAACCCCTGAAAGTCTGACATCCATTTCTACTTTCACTATTCAAGTTTTGCAGTGATTAAGTGCTACCCTCAAAACATAAAACTAAAAGAAATATGTAGGATGTAATAGTATGTAAAGATATATTTGTATATTTCTAGAATAGATTGTTAACAACTGTAACTTTTCTTGTCCACTGAAGTAGGTCAGCTTCTAATCTGTTTTCTAGGTAGGAAAGTGGTCCAAATGGACTGGAAATTCAGTAGGACCCAGAAAAACATAAAGACTTAAGGCACCACAGACACTTCTATAGTTGAAATACATTTATTTTTTTCATAAACAGCAAGTGTTGGTGAATTGGTCTAACATGAGAACATTAAGAACAAGGAATGTTTATGCTTGTAGGGGTAGTACATCATTGAGGGGAAAATAACAGCAGTCATGTGCCTTGTTTCAGAGAACATGCCTGTAGTCCCTAAGGATCACAGTCACTGGAAGAGGAACCAGACCACCCCATCTTTTCTAGTGGTTGAAGGCACAGCCCAAAATATTGGAAAAGGTTTCAATGGAAAAAAATTCTGTAGGGTCATGGTGCTTTGTCCCCTCACACAACAGCTGCTCGTAGCAGCTCTGGCACTGTCCATTCAGCATTCAACAGTTGCTTTTCTGTCTTTTTTTCTTCTACATTCATAGGCCAAGAACTTCTGATAGACCCGGCCTGTTTCAAGCTGTCTTTATCAGGTTGATCCTCATAGTCCTTCTGGATGCAGGCTCTCACTTCAGGCCTTTAGCCATCTTGAAGTTTCTCTGCTGTATCATCTGCTTCTGGTCCACTTGAGCAGGTGGAATTGTTTGGAACTTGCATGGTGAAAGCCTCCTGGATCAGTGCCTCTCCTTTTTATATATATGTGAGAAAAAGGAAAAAAAAAATTACAAGATCAGAAGGACAGAAGATAATACCCCAAATCAATATGCATACTTGAGACATCTACCCACAGGTCAAATTTTGTAACTTTGCATCTGGGGCCCAAAAGTGACTGTGTGACCTTGGAGGTCAAAGAAAAACCAGGATATCAAAAAGCTAAGAGTGAATTTCTGGGAGTCTAGTAGAAATGGCTTAGAACCTTTGGCATTTTGATATTCTATGGGTTATGCTATTGGGATTGGAACAGAGAGTGGTGGAGCTGATCTGTTTTTGTGGTATGAATATATTGTTTCAGGAAGAATCCATGAGAGAGGAGAGTGAAACTGCTCCTGCCCTCCCTATACCCAGCAATACTGTGCTGTTACCATCTTACTGTTCAGTTGCTTAGTAAAATTACTGCCCAGAGGAGGTTGTGAAGAAGGATTTCCAGACTTCAGAACTAATCTGGATCCTTCCATGGAGCTGATATATACAAGGACAGGAAAAATGCAGGACTGTGATCTGAAGTGGGATGAGCTTCCTGCTATAATTCGCTATCAGACCTGGGAATGTCAGCAGAAGATGGAATTTGTTGTGTTTAATGAGGTACATGAGTTGAGTCTAGACAGAGGGTAAGAAACTGGGATGAGAAAGGGCTGCTGCTGCTACCATTGGGCAAAGATCTAAATCTGCAGTTAATTGACTTCATGGTGTTTAGGAACCCAGTTTTCCACCTTTTAGGAGCTCTGGAGGTGGCCCAGTCCAGACATATATTTGATGTCGGGAGAGGAAGAGACAACAGGACACAGCAGTCTGGGGTATCCTACTCAGGTCAGAAATTACCAGACTTTTTCCAGATTCAAGCCCTGAAGTGTGCTGGGCGATAACACTTCTGGTCACGATACAACTGTTTACTTGGAGAATTTCCACCTGGCTTCATTTATGTGCCTCTGCTGCCTAATTAAATGAAGTTTGTGCTTTTAAGCAGTTAGAGGTCCAGAGTAAGCTGGAGAAGGCATCAGCTGCTGAAGCAATAGCAGGAAGTTTTAAGACTGTTGTTGCAATTGTCATATCCAGAGTGCCACATACGTCTTCTAGTCCCTTAGCAAGATCCACGTGCCCCCCACACACTCGCCCCTTCTTCATGTCTGCTCAACCAGAATGTACTCACCAGAGCCACCTCTTGGGCTGTGAACGAGGTCTGGTTGTGCCTGGAGAGATCTGGGAAGACCATGTCCTTGTCCTGGATGATGCCACCAGATCTGAGTTTGGAAGTGGGATGAGCCTGAGATGTGCTGAGGATCCCGTGTTGAGGTGGCCCTGGGACTTCTGTTGGACACTCAGCTCTGCCCTGCTGACAAGAGTCTGTGAACACTTAAGCATTCCCTGGTGACCAGCCATTCATGTATCTTGTGCAAATCATCCTAAAAAGGAAAAGTGAATCTCACAGCCATAATTGTCTCAGTCCTTTCTCTAGGGGAAATTTTTCCTTCACCTTTTGTTTTTGAACTGAGCACTGT
Organism: Xenops minutus; assembly: GCA_035221455.1. Taxonomy (NCBI): domain Eukaryota; kingdom Metazoa; phylum Chordata; class Aves; order Passeriformes; family Furnariidae; genus Xenops; species Xenops minutus. The sequence continues at coordinate 4,243,901 of JAWWEE010000040.1, read as the reverse complement.
TCTGTTGATAGAAGTCTCAACCTGGCTTCTCAAAGTAATGTTTACTTTTTCAGAGAGTTTTTCATTGGTCTTAGAAAGAACCCCAGATCAGGGTTCCATCTAAGGGCCAACCTCAGTCCTTTCCCATGACCTGCTGTAGCTGTAATCGTGGGTGAGAGTTCCTTCATGATTACAAATCTTTTGTGGAGCTCTGTTGAAAGTAGATAGTCTTGGGACGACAGAGCAAGGGAATTCATGGTGGTGCTGTTACATCTACAGGACATGTAAAGACAGAACCTGAGGGTAATAACCCCACCATGAAAAACTTTTCCTCCCAATTTGCCTCTCTAGGACACTGTGGGCTCAAGATGGAAAGCAAGAAACTGGGGAGTCTGGACCGCAGTGCAAACTGAAACCTAAACGTGTGTGATGGTTTATACATGATGATATGACTTGAGAGCCTGGTGGTGTGTGTCTGTGGGGAACAGCAAAGCACTGTATCCATTCAGATGTTCCATTCACCAGGGATGCAGGGCTGGAGCCTGCCAAGGATAACCTTAAAGAAACTGCAGAATCCACAGCACTCTGCTGAATCCAGCAAGGGAGCAGTTTCTATCCTCCAAGGTTCCCAGGACTAATTGGACTAGAAAAACTTTTCACTCTAAGGTTAAAGTTTATTTATTTCCTTTGATATTAACATTAAGAACTTCTCTTACTGAGCATAGAATGATATTTCAAGAGTTTATTATAACTTCCTTGAAGTTTCAAGTAGGATTTCCTGAGAAAAGACTTGGGAAAGTTTGGTTTGGTTGGTCTTCTTTCTTTTAGTATTTTTGATGCTTTGAACTGGATTTTCTACTGACAAACACAGGAAATGTTCATATTGATAAAAATGTCCAAGACACAGACCACTAGAAATGTCATACACATTAATAAAGATTTGATAATTTAACTGTAGTATTGAATAACTGAAGTTGTCCAATATGTTCCTGTATAAACTACATGTTTGTGTTGCACAGTGTGGTTAGGACATGTCTAGATATCTGGTAGGCAAGTTTAATGTATCTACTGTCCTTTAAATTGTTGATTATAACGTTAGGCAGGTTCTAATGTATTAATAGAACTTGTTGATTGGTAAAAAAATAATCATGAGTCCAAGTTTGCACACTATTGTCAAACATATATTTGCCTGAAAGGTAGTAATTTCTAAATGAGTGAGTTAAAAAGCATAAAATATAAAGTATAATATGAAAAAAACCCCTAGTAAATCTACTTTCATTTTAACTAAAACACACCTAGGAAAATTAACCCTCCTTTATGGTCACACTATTCAAGAAAGGAAGGCCAGATATTTCTCAGACATACAGCAGGTCATAAGAAGCATCCACTTATCCTCACTCTGGTTCTCATTCTTTCTGGAAGACACCTTTTTATAATCAAGTGAGATCAATACCTTGGTTTACCTGAATAACACATTTAAGCAAGTCACAAAACTCTGCTATAGAATTTAGCAAGGGCTGACTGTCCAGGGGATTCTTAACATTTCATTTTTCTTTAGTGAGGTGAAAGAGTTTCTGATTAATTCTAGCTTTTCCTTCTCTGTTCTCTAGCAAATCAAGTATATTAAACTGACCCAGAATTATCTGTTCTACTTAAAAAAAAACCACAACAGATCCCTGAAAACCAAAACCAAACAAACAAAAAAAAGGAGCCAGATATATTCCCTATTCGCCTTACTGCATGATAAACAAGACAAAACCAATTCAGATGTGCCAGGTGCAAACTTCCTACTGCTTTTCTGTGAAATTTAAAGACACGACTTCAGTAAAGGCCATTCAATATATATCTGCTGAACCTAATCAGGACAATCTTATCTCTGAGACTAGCTTTGCATGCCTGCAATGGAACAAACCTGATACCTGCTTATAGCACTCCAGAGTTTCCAACACTTGGGCTTTAAAAGACATAATCAAAATGTTCCATGAGGTATAACTTGCACAACTCTACTTCCTTATTAATTAAAGAAACACCTCAGACTCGGTGCACATGCTCCAGCAGGAACGGTGCCACTCAGAAATAAATTGCATGTCTGCTTAAGATTCTTCCCCAGCAGTATTAGAATCTGTCCAGTAAAATGATACGAACTAAATTTACCATAGTGCTAATTTACATTGCCATTAATGAGAACACAAGTTTTAAATCACAGACATGGAAGTGCTATTGTGCATCCAGCTTATTTCAGCTCCACTCAGGGTGATAAGGCATTCTCTAGACAATTGTAATTATGAGTAATTTGTAAAAGTAATAAGAACTGCTTTTTATTATAGGCAATAAAAATCAATTCTTCATTCAATTATCTTTCCTGGCTATGATATGATAGCTACCCTGAGTGAGTGCAACAGGAAAAAAAATGGAGCTAGGTCCTAAGGAAAAGAGCTATTAAAGACAATAGCTTTATTAAAAAAAAAAAAAAAATCTACCAAAATTTCCTCTCCATTTCAACTTCATGTCATAAAGACATGATAATAAGTACCTGGCAATATTACTATAATCCTTCCTTTTCTATAAGACACCAAATCCAGATATATTCACATTATTTTAAATATAAGACCAATTTCATCGATTAAGTAGGATAATACTTGTGGTTAGGGTGAAGCAAAAACGTAAATCATTGTAGAACCAGGGTGATGGTGAAGAAAACCATTTTGGATGTGATCAGTTTTCAGGTAATAAAATTTGCTGAACTCAAACATTAGCTCCAATTTTAACATGAATTAGAGTTTAAAATCACAGATATCTTGTGTTTAATAATACAGAGGCTTATGCAGGAATGCTTTTCCTACAGGAATGTATCTGGGGATGAGTCTGTTTTCAATTTGTATTTTTCTTTTTCATTTCAAACTTTTCTATTCAATTAGAGGGGTCTGGAAACAAAATCAAACAAGTAAATTTGCCTAAAATGACTGCTCAATAAAACAATTTTGTATACTTTTAATTCTTTTTCATACATTTTTGGTTCCAGGGGAATGGAAACTGAGGAGCAGGGGTGCCAGGTTTCATTTTGTAGGTGGGACATGATTTTTGTTTATTATCATTTCCTCATCTGCCAGAGATGTGAGATTTTAATGGAAGTGATAAATTGAGCCTCCAGTGCAGGACGATTTGAGGACGAGTCACTTTACTCCACTACCTTTGCACTCCCTTCTTATTAAGGAGAAGATATGGTACATTTGTTTGAGTTTTGATTCAAAACATCAAAAATGAACAAAGACTGTTTAATGGACAAACTATTAATGGGTTAGATAATAGGAAAGGTTTTTGGGGAGCACATTTTTACAACATCTCTAGCATAAGACAACACTACTAAGACAGCAGTGGATGTCAACTTTAGCCAGGCACCATTTCTGGAGTATTTCAGTAAAAAAAATCCATATAAAATGTGTGTTCTGGATCATCCTTTTCTTAGCCTCTCTCAAATCTTCAACTGCTTACATGTAGTGTATCTCCTTTTCCTTCTACATTGTATGTATTTTAGAAATTTGCCTTCTTGTGCTGAGTTCTGTATGCCATTTACTTAGAAGGGATTAAAAGACTAATAAGAAGTATTTATTATAAAATTTCTTTTTTGTGAATATTTGGGAAGAGTGAGTTTTATGATGTCACAGCAATCTCAAGTTTATCAAGTTTTCACATCCTTCCCTGAAAAGAGCTGTGTTAATTGTCAGCCTGTACCTATAGCAACAGAAATGAACATCCTTCAGTTACAATTTCCAACCAAGTTTCTTTCTGGGAAAAGTTTCCCAAAGAACTGCTTTTAGAGAAACCTTCAATTCACGAGAAGGAAGAAGAAGAGTAAGAGAATTCTGTATTAAACTGTAGGACAAATTTGCTGCCCACGTCAGGACATGCATTTTGGCTCCCTTGAATACTTAAAAAAATTCTGATTTGAATCAGGTGAATTTGGAATAAGACTCCCACAAAACATCAACATGAAATATTTAGGCTTTTAGAAAAAAATCAGGGTAAAATGCTACAATGCATAAACTGTTTTTCAGAGTATGATGTGCCCAGCTCTGGTGTCAACAAGAGGTTGTGGTCTCCTGCCTTCAGAAGTGAGTCTGACCAAGACTGACATAACCTAACCCCGCAAACTCCCCAGTGCAAATTTACTGCCACAAAAATGGGTGCTCACTAATTATACTGACAGGATCCAGTTTTAATATTGGCAGGTGTAACGAACTCTTCCTCTGCATCACAGTTCCTGAGCTATACCATCCTTGTTATTGCACTCCTGAAACTCTCTTAAGTACAGAACTTGGTATTTGCATAAATTCCCTGAGGATCTGTGAAGAAAATGTTCCAAGGCCCTCCGGGGCTAAGTGTATCTGGTGAAGTATATGAATAAATCTGTCAGTTTTGAATCATTAGGAATGGATGGCTTTAGGGTTGGTTTTAAATGGGTGCCAGTATATCTCAGGGTTTTACTAAAGACAGAAGATGGGTAGGATAAGCTTATATTATTCTTCTTGTTTGGATAGGGTTAATGAGAGTGTTACCAGGGATTGCGTGGGAGTTACAGAATCATAGAATCATTTAGGTAGGAAAAGACCTTTAAGATCATCAAGTCCAACCATTAACCCAGCGCTGCCAAGTCCACCACTAAACCATGTCCCTAAGCTCCCCATCTACAAAGTCAGTAATCTGTACATACAAGTTAATTGTATTAAAATGGAAAAATTGACACTCAAGCAGCATCTGCTGAATGTCATACTCATTTCCCCCCTATTTTATTGCAAGCACTCTAGGTGGCATAAATCAGTACTGTCTCTTTTTGAATTTCTAAAATGACTGACATCTGTCTTACACTATTTTTTCCCTATGAATTAAAGGCAAATTATATAGGTAGATAGAAGGCAGCACATTACAGCACTTAAGTATATGTTATCTCAAAAGTATGTGTTCTGGTCTTGTTAAGGGGAATATGGACTGTAGGTGCAAGTTACAGGAAAGTAAGTAACTTACCTTCTCTTAGAAGCCTGACTTTTCAGATTGAATTACATAAACTAGGGCCAAAACACATTTCAGTCCCTAAGGAAAGGAAGGACACTCTTCTACTGTCAGTCTTAGTTTTTATTGTGATGTGCCTGGCTTTTCCTAAGATTCTGAGTCTGATCTTCTGTATATTTAAGTGAACAGCCTCAAAAAAGTCCACAAGGTCCAGTACTGTAACACCTCAGGTTTGAGAGGTTTTTGTGTTGAGTACTTCAGTCTACACATTATTTGACCTGAAGTTAAAGTGGAAAACATTTCTGAAAGTCAAAGTTGCTTGACTGTTCTAGGGTTCACAAAAGTAGCAAAAAGTCTCTCATGGGTGCTGACTCTGCTGCCCAAAAATGCTTAAACACAGAAGTAGAATTACAGCTTGATCTGAAAGTCAAAAGCTATAACTGTGGACAAGTGAAAATTCTTTGTCTTCCCTGGATCTCACTGGCACTGAGAAAGACCAGGATCACATACTTGCTGTTCCCTGCTATCAAAATCTTTGTATTAGACTCAATATACTCTGGCATTTATGCTTAAATACTGTCACTCATGAGGCTTACCAGGATACCATCTCCAGGATGTCATCTCCAGGATTCACCTCCAGGCTGCCCCAGAAGGACTGACACACCACTATGCTGTGTAGGTAAGTGAGGAAATGGCCAGTGTGCCTAGCAATCCAGGGAATGTGTTGTGAAGCTGCATTCTGTAACAGTGGACTCATTAGGATATGATAACAAATGCATAAAGAATTTTAAAACCAGCAAAATCTGAGCTTCAGAAAAAAGGAGAGCACATAGACTGCCTGTGGAACTCTGTGTGTATTAATATTTTGTATAAGCAAATAACATCAGAGAACTTAGATAATCATAGAATAATTTAGGTTGGAAAAGACCTCTAAGGTACTTGAATCCAATCCTTAATGTAGCACCACTACATTCTCCACTAAACCATGTCCTTGAGTGCCACATCCAGATGTTTCTTGAACATTTCCAGGGATGGTGATTCTGCCACTTCCCTGGGCAGCCTGTTCCAGTGCTTGACAACCTTTTAGTGCAGAGAATTTTCCTAATATCTAATCTAAATCTCCCCTTGAGGCTGTTTTCCTTTGTCCTATTGCTTGTTACTTGGGAGAAGAGGCTGACCTGTACCTCCTTACAGCCTCCACTCAGGTAGTTACAGAGAATGATGAGATCTTTACTGAACCTCCTTTGATCCAAGCATAAACCTTGTCCAAGCACAGGAAAGCAGATCCTTTGTTCTGTAGTAAAATGGTCAACTATTCTAGATTATCTAGAATATTCCTCAGCTGCCTACATGCAGCAGGTACAGATTCACTGGCCAGCAGTCAGACTTATGGACACAACCCACCCCGGTTTCTAAGAAAAATCCCATTCTGCTGCACACAACAATCTGTTACAGTGACATGTCCATTAAAACTGCTACAAGGAGCTAATGTAGAGCAGCCTTTCCCCTTTTGACAATTGCTCAGAAAGAAAAAGTACAATTCCTTGGAAACGACACAGTTTTGCTAGAATCAGATATTTCCCCTCCCTGTTATTGCTACACTGAAGGCTTCATTTTCTTTAGGGAACCCTCAAGAGGCAGTAATCTAGTTTTGAACTATTGCCATCACCTCTCTTAGCTTCCTAGATAACACTGCAGATTGTGGTATTTTTGTTGTTTTAAATACATAAAAGTGAGCAAAAATCACAGGTGCAAGAAAACCAAGAACAATTTAGAGATGACTGCTGTAACACTAAGTACTCTGAGCTTATCCAATCTGGACTTTTCCTGAGAAACACAAGTAGACACAATTGTAATAAACAATTTTACAATAATTTTTTAGGGCTATTCAATGATCTGTTTATTAGATCTCTCATTTTCAATAAAGGTAATCTACTATAAGTTAATGATTTAACATAAACAAAGCATCTATGAGTTTGTGTGTCTTTTTTTTTTTTTTACTATCCCATCAAATGGGGATCTCTCTTTTGACAGCTAGACTTGTAATTGTGTCCTGACATTTTGGTGTCATCCACTTTTTCACGTAGTTTGTTGCAGCTGTGAATTTCCTGGCAAAGCAGGCTCCAGTGGAAAAACGCCAGTTCTTCTTAAATGTGGCATTCTGAGAAAATATCTCCCTTTTTTTTAATCCTTGAAATTATTCTAAAGCAGGTATCTATCCAAAACGAGCTTGGCTTCCTGCCAGGTTATCTGATAGAAGCTCAGAATTTCTGTGGCTCTCAGAAGCCTCAGTGTGTCGACTGCCTTCAAAGAAAAAGTGTTTGGGATTTTGGCATCTTCCACTTTATAGCACAGTCCAGGCATGTGGGCTGCTTTACTAACAGGGGATGTGGAGTAACTCAAGATTTAAAAAGGTTCTGCTCTTCCCAGGAAATGCCAGAAGTCTGACAACTTAGAAATGCTCCCCAAACAGTGTGGGAAGGTAGTCAAGAATGGAAGAGGTGCAGAGAGTTTATCTGACCTGGACAAGACAGAATTCATGAACTTGTCTTGTCCTGAGCTGGACAATCACAAATTTTCCCTGTTCTTTTATCTATTAAAACACCATGTGATACCTTTCAGTTTTTCTGGAGTCCTGAAAATACCAAAATGAGCCTCAAGGTCCACAGCTCTGGGGAATCTCAGGCTCACAGAATCCCTTTGATTCTCCATGCTGTTATGCATAGAAGGCCTGGACACCCTTATTTCTGTTTCATTATTTGATTTAGGCAAATACATATAGATTCTATCTTTAGTATTTAAAGATATTTCTGCTTAAAATAATGCAAAGAAAAAAATCCCCAAAACCTCCCAAAAAACAAAGGAAGAGGAAAATACAAAAAGAACCCAGCCACTAGTGACTGATTAATTTTCTTTTTGACACATTGTTTTCCCAATGTTTTATTTGAATAGGATAACATTTGCATGAACAAGAAATCCATGAACATGGGCTTTTAATAATCAAACTTCTAACTTAAGTGTCATAGCAGTATTTGGGTGATTAATGAAAGGTGTTTATAGCACCACTTACTCTGTTTCATTTCAGCAGTCGTGCAAAACTCCTTCCAGGGTGTACCACACATTGCTCTCTTTATAGACCAGTCTCCATATGTTCATTAAGGTGGAAAAAAATAAGGAAGCTAACTGCAGGTGTCATCTGAAACCTGCAGAGGATCACTGCTTCAATGGATTGTGCTTTTGTCTGTGATTTGCAATTAACATATTTCTGGACTTCAGGCATATTTTGTTTGTTGTCCCTGGGGTATCATCGTTTCCTTTGTGTGGTTTGATTTCTTTCCTCCTTTATGTTTTTGCTCTTTAAGGATTACATTTTTACTGACACAAAGAAAGATATCTGAGGGCAGAAACTATTCTGCTGCATTCAACTGCTGAGGGATGCCATATTAGGATATTTGCTTCTCTCTCTATTTTTTTTTTTTTAAAGCACACGGTTATCTTTATGCTGAGGACCTTGAAATCTCTTGGGAAGACCATCTCAAATAAGGAATCAAAAAAATTCAGGCTTCTCATCACAACTATTGAAAAAGAAGCATTCACACACCATGTTCACTCACTTAACTGGAGCTGTATTTAATAAGGAAATGTGGAAAGGTTTTATGTTTGTACAGCAAGTAATGAGGTGCCTCACATGGGAACTTCTACAACCAAGACAAGATGGCCCAGTATGGCAAAATCTCTGGCTGCACTTTTTCACTCTTGCCTCCTACCTCCTGTTGTCTCCTCCTCTCTCGGTCACCTCTGCAGTGCCACTACAAAGGAGTGAGCAATATTCATAGAGGGGGGCTCCTGCCCTGACTTGCAAAGTTGGGAACCAGAGAAAAGCAGCTTAAACCCATTTTTGAAGAGGGTCTGGACAGAGCTGACACAGGTCATTCATTCTGTCCTCAAGCTGGCCAGAAATCCAGAGGAGAAACTCTTTTTGCATGTTGGAAACACTTGTGGTGGTATTTGAAAGGAGGTAGTTGTCATGCTTAGCATTTGCATGTTCAGAAGCTAGTGCTCCTACTCAGAGAAGGGAAGTTAGTCATCCAAAATCCTGGGGAGAGAGGGGAAGCTGGTTTTGTTATAAGGAGCCAGTGTGCTAACTGAAAAAAACATGGAAATAGAGAGATATGGATGGGTGCCATGGGTGAGTGAAGATGTTTGCTCAGGATTCAGTGTTATCTCAGACTTGCTACATCCTGTACTGTTTATGCTGGTGGAAACGTCAGTACAGTAAATGGATGCATCATCCATTTCTTGGACATGATAATATCAGTAGGGCTCATTTCTGTATGCTTCACATGGCTTCCTTTGAAGGTTCCTGCCAGAGATTGTTAATACCAGCTTCATCTATAAATATGGGGCTGTAGTACATACTCTCTAGTGTGTGTACATGTCCTTTAATTCTTTTGCCATTCAGCTGACTTGATTTTTATGACCAAGGAAGGGAATCATAAGAATTGTCCTCATGTTTTCACCCTCAGACCTTTTTCTTATCAAGTGTAGTTCTAGATCTTCCTTAAAACTCAAAGAAACTGAAACTTGGCAAAAGTATGAGCTACCCCTTTCTGAAACACTATAGTCTATTTCTAACTTGGGAATTTTTCTTCCTCTGGAGAGACCATGGCCCATGAAACAAAGATATCTGAGCCTGGACATTTTGCTTTTCTCAGCTTATCAGCAACAACTTTGGAAATGATAGTTGCACATATGACAAAAACATGTGAAAGAATCAACTCAGCTCAATTTCCTCTTATCTTTCAAGCCAAGCACTTCGACGATGGTCTGATGGAAATCTGTATATTCTATATTGTATCTTTAAAGAATTGCTGTCCCTCTAATTGTAGTTTATGCCTCTTATCACCTAACATCCCAGTTGAAAACATTTTACTGATGCTGTGCTCAAACCTTTCCATTTTCATTCTGTCTGTCTTGGTAAGGAAGGTGAGAATGCAAATGGAGATAAAAAAAACTGTAAAATTTGTTTTCAGACTCTCTTTCCTATGGGGCAGAACTTATTGGTCAATAACAGCTGCTGTTACAACTGCTGAAAAATACAGAACATCTCTTTACACAACAAGAGATTTCAGAAATACTATTTTTCAGGGAATAGTGTAAGCCTGGGTGCACTCAGCTGTCTGTATTACACTTTTCCTCTTTTAAACCGGTATTTAAACACATGGTGGCCACAGTAATTTATGGAGCAAACCCTGAAAAATTCTAAATCAGGATTAGTGTCTATTAACTCTATTAAGTTCTAGTTGGCAGTCAACCAAAATGTCAACTGAGCTCACATTCCTCTTTATCCAGCAACTAATGCTGGAGAGGGCACATGTACAATATCAAGTGGAAAAAGGTGTCCGGGGTAATACCGCAACTGTCAGGCCAAATTCTCTGCTGGCATAAGTCACAGTATTTCCAAGCCAGATCTTTCAGAATAGCCCGTCTGTCTCAAATTAATTTTTCGTATTCACTTTTTAATAAGCAACTTTCCAAGCAACGAGGGTTTTTTAGCTGCATGACTCCTATTAAAGTCAATAGGAGTCATGTAGCTAAAACCCCATGTGATGCTTGAATTTATTGGAAATTGGCAACTGCTGCTGAGAGCACTTCTATTGTTTGGTCTTCCTGCCCAATCATCACTTTCTGCCTGGCCATGTAGCCCCTTGTGCTCCTACTTGCTGGAATCTCCATGCCTAACCTTTCTATTCCTTCCCCAATATCCTTTCACACTAAAAATAAAAGAGCCTCCTCTGTAGAATCATTATTGCCTGATGCCCTTTTGTTTGGATTTTCTGTGTGCAGCCTCTTTGTTCAGCCTCAGCTGTTGCTGAACTTTGCGGTTGGCTGCAGTGAATCACTGCATTGTCTGTGCAACCACTTATATTTGCACAATACTTTGGCATCTGGTGAGATGAAAGGTGCTCTGCAAAAAAAAGCCCTGCTCCTTACCATTTCATTCTGAAATCATAGGGGTTAAAATACCATCCAGTGGGTCTGATGTCATCACTTTACTAAAAAATGAGCTTCTAGCAGGTGTTATCAATTATTACCTGATAATTACTTGCTTCCTGAAAATGATGTTATTCCACGGAAATATGTTGCACTGAAATTCCACTGACATGTTTTAACTAGTGTCAATATGGGCTGCAAATCCAACCCTGGAAGCATTGCCACAAGATTTACTCACCAATAACTGAAAGCTGTGTATATTTTGTTAAAAATGCCAAAACAACTTGTTGTTTGGTCCCTATCTTATATAGACATGCATTGGGACAGCTTTATAATTTGTATATGTATCATAGAATCATAGAATGAATGGGTTGGAAGGGACCTTAAAGATCATCTCATTCCAACACCCTGCCATGGGTAGGGACACCTTCCACTGGACCCAACCTCAAACCATTCTATGATTCAGTGATGAAGATTTATTCTTCTCCCAAGGGTGGCTGTGAAATCTCAGTTTGAGAAAAAAGTTTTATTAAATAACAATGTACTAGAGTTTACACAGAGTTTTACACAGAGTTGTACGTACACCATATAGGAAAATTGTTAATGATGGAGTCTGAGTATTGCAGCTGTCTAATAAAGGATAGAGGCTGTCCAGTATCCTGAAGAGAATGTGTAATTCAGATTCCTTCAAGCACTGTAAGTTTTTTAAAAATAATCCTAGCATTGAAAATCAAATCTATCAGGCTGCACTAGTAAAGCAACTTGCCAGCCAGCCTGGCTAAAGTAGAATGAAGATTATTTTAGAGCAAGATCTTGAAGAGCAACAGAGCTCTGAATGAGTACAAAACTCTTTCTGGGACATTTATTGTTAAAAACCTCATTAAGTCCTCATATTTTAATATGAGTGCATCATGCAAAAAAAGGCTGTTTCTGTGTAAGAAAATTTTGCATTTATTTTTGTTATCATAATCTGAAAAATCTTTAAAAGAACCTTTGTTTTATTAAATGAGTAGCTTTAGTGCTCATCTAAGGATGTCAGAGCTTCAGGAGCTTTATTTGCCTATGAGAGATGCAGCAGTTGAGGTGCAAATGTCAGTCCTTGAACACTGCTCTTTGCCCTCATTATTTGGGGCTGTGCTTACAGATAAAGGGAATCCTCTCTTATTCTTCTCTCCTCTCCAGTCTGGTTTCCCTTACAACCAGAATAATGTAAGTTAGTGGCAAGTGCTGTGACCATTTTTCAGGTTCTATCGTGAAAAAAATGGATTCTCGTTCTTAGTGAATTTTCTTGGTAAGACTGCTGCTGCACAAGCTAAATTGCAAGCGTGTTTCCATTTGACAGGGTCCAGAATGACCTTTGCTCATTTTCCACAACATTTTCTATGGAACATTTACCATATCCATGTTTATTAAAGTAGGTTTTTTCTGGATTTTCCACTTTTTTTAGAAGTCCGGTGTTTGGCCTGAGATGTATTTTGTTAGGAAACAAAAGCTGCCAGAAACTGTCAAAGGCAAAATGTGTAATGTGAGCACATACAACAAAAGTACTAATAGTAATATTAACATTTTGGAAAGGGAGAGTGGATCAGAGATTTGTTTTTGAAGAAAAATAAAGAAACTTTTCATTAAAAACTAGTCTATCTGGAGTAAATATGATCTGATCTAAATTTGAACTGCCCTGGAGGAAGCAAAGAACTGTGTCACTCTATGGAACATCCAAACTAAGTAATCCCTCAGCTGAGAGATTCAGCACAAAGTTAGTTTTAAACTAAAGAAGACCAGCACTTTAATCTTTTTGCTTGATTTCCCTTTCAAACACAGCCATCCATTTAGCTCCCTGCTGTCCTCATGAAGAATTTCCTTACGATGAAATCAGGGTTTGGAGATTTATTATGCAACGAGCAGAGCAGGTTCAAGCTGATAAAGGCTTCCTGGGTGAGTGAAGGATGCTTAATGCCAGGAAAGATACTCCTTTAATGTGAGGTTCTTGACCATTTATTACATAAAAATGTTAATCTGATAGTGTTTTTAATCTGCTTGTTATCAGCGGTGGCTGCTCGGTGTTAAAGACAAGATAAAAGGGAGAGCTGAAGAAGCAGATTTGGGGAGCACTCACTCAGTTAACATGCCAGATACAACACACCTGCTTCCCATTTATCTGCTCTTCCAGAGTGAGGAGGAGAGGGCTTAGGGCTGCGATAAGGCACAGCTCGCTGGGCTGATTGGGCAGCGCTGAAAGGACACTGCGCCAGAGATAAGCCGTGATAAAGCCTGGGACAGTCATTTCCCAGGAAACTGCAGAGCAGAGGATTTGTTTTACGTGCCATTTCAAGGGGTTCTCCAAATACAAAATATTTAATCCCTTCTTGGCTGTCCACATCCCCCTCCTACCACACAAACTGCTGTGTGAGCCATGGAATTCATGAAGTTAAACTTCCTGCAGATTTGCATCCGTGTTGTGCCCTGGGCTTGTTCCAGCTAATGTAGGGGCTGGTCCCCCCTGTGGAATCTTGGCAGGTAAGGGACATTGTGATTAGTCCTGGCTTTTGTGCATGCAAAACCAGTTGCCAGTGTAAAATACAGTGTGGCTGTCAAGCTGGGCTGAGGTCTCTCATGGACTCAGGAGTTATTGGTGGCCTGGAGGACAAGCACTGCTATCATATAAGCCTTGCACTTTAAGAAGATCAAGATAAAGGTTATCTCTGTCTGCAAGACAAAAATACAAACTTTTTCTTGAGGGATTTGTCTGAGTAGTGAAGTTTTCAGGTTTGAGTTGACATAAATATCTGCAATCACTCAAGTAGCTGGATAGAAAACAGCTTGCCCATTTCAGAAAATGTGGGGGATTAAAATCATTGACCTTGGGATGAAACCATGACCAGTACAAATTTTTCTTGCCTAAGCAGACATGAACTCATTTCCTGAACTGAAACTTCCATATTTCCCACAATCTAGTAGACTACCATAGCAATCAGCCACATTTTTGCTTTGGCATGGCTGCTTTTTACCCAAACGAGGTATTTAGTTATAATTTCTGTTGAAATCAATTAAAAAAATGCTTCTTTGGCAATGCAAACACACTGTTTAGAAATTTCCAGTAATGTGGCTGAAGGTCAGTTTGTGCAGCATTTGGTCTGCAAGGATGCTGCTTTCAGGTTGAGAATTTCAATCTTTTCACTACAGCAACTGAGGAACTTTATGTCTAAGTGGGATGTGGTAACTGCTAAGCTGAGTTCAAGTTGCTCTGAAGACCTAAGGTCCTGTCATAATAATTTTATTCAGGGAAACAAAACAAAAATCTATCAACAGTCACAGCATCAAGCCTGACGCAGTACAAGAATCATTTGGAGAACACTCTCAGGCACATGGTGTGATTCTTGGGCTTGACCTGGGCAGTGGTCAAACTGATGATCCTTGTGGGTCCCTTCCAACTCCAGATACTCTATGATTCTGTGATTCTACCATGGTACAAACCTCCGGTCATAGGCAGAGGACTAACAGGATTGGTGACTGTACAACAAACTGAAAATTGTCAAATAATGACATCCTGTGGATTATGTCAACTAAGCCTACACTCATTCCCCAGGTAATCATCTGAGTTAATAGACTCTGTGCCAGGCACTATATGGGTTAAAATTACTGGGGCATCCAAAAGTACTTTGAGTGGCAGAAGTTTCAGTCCCTCTGGTTAATGGGGACTGTTAGCAAATGGATCCCAAGTGATCTCTAGTGGTAGGACCCAGGAAGGAGTGAAGAAGAAGAAGAAGAAGAAGAAAAACAGTCACAGGCATAAAACCCATGGCTTTATACATCAAGTCCTACATCCAAAAGCAAATTGGAAGTCCGTACAAGTTGCAGCGACTTGCTGTAAGGTGTGTTGTTCGCCAGTTCTGCTAAGTAAGCAATCAATATATTTACTCCCTGGATAGAATACAATCTTGCTGTTGTGACAGTGCTACCTCTACTACTCTGTGAAGAAAAATGACTCCATGGAGTCTGTGATCCCTATCTGGTCAGAGCCTCCATTCTTCAGAAGATATTTTTAAAGATAAACGAAAATCATAAAAAACCAGACTTACTGAACATTTGCAGTGCACCAAAGCCAAGAAATTCAGACGCACAGTAAAAATTCAATGGCTAGTGATTAGCCTAGTCTATTTTACTGAGATACTGCCAAGTTATCTGGATGGTTTCAGCAGCATGCAGCACTTCTACAACCCTCACATGTAGCAGGCAGAGTTTCAGATAGATTTGGATGGAATTCAGCTTTTTACTGAATTTCCTTTTGTGTGTATTGTTAAAGGAAAATCTTATATTTTCAAGGTGGTTTTGTTTGTTTGTTTGTTGTTTTTACTTTTGCTGTTCATGCTTATTCAGGTATCTGCCTTTATTTTAATGTTACAAATGCGAATTCATCTACTCACAGAGCTCAGTTTCAGGCTAATCCATCAATAGCAGTGACAGGATACTGTTCTATCTCATTAGCTATGGAGAAAGGAAAGAAGAAAGGAAGGTGGGAGCCATGAGGAATGGACAGTGACTTCCAGCTAGAACTGAAAAGAAATCATAACAATGAGGCATGTTTTTGCAAGCCTACAGCTTGGCTATGAATTTATAGCATGCTTTATAGGATAGTATGGGAAGCTGAGAGAAACCAAAGCAGATAATCTCTTCGCTGGGAATCTCTCAAGGACTTTGGAAAATCATGGCAAAATCAGCCTAAAGGAATAGTCTACTTTTTTTTGACCATTGCAGTTTGTTACTGGGAGATTAATGAGAAGAATTTGAAGGAGAAGATTAATGTGGTCTATTCTTATATCCTGCTCTCCTCCTCATAAATCTCCCCTTATTACATATGCACTAAGCAGCACATTGCTTCACCTTCTCTGAGACACAAATCCACCAACAGCTCTTTTTCATTTGCTCTCCTATATTTCCCAGAGGTCAACACTCAAATAATACCTACTCCCCTCCAAACTGACATCTCTTCCCTCCCATCAATGCCTTACCACCATGAATGAACAGAGAGGCCAGGAAGGGGAAAAAACTTAGTTTTTGGATCAACTCTTGATATGAGTGTTCAGATATTTAAATAGCATGTGGAAATCGACTGAAATAGTGCAAAATTAATAAGATTTTGATATTTACTTCTTTGTCACAGTTAAGTTGTCTCCTTTTTGTCTTGGGAGAGCTAGGCAGCCTGTTCTTTCATTCTTGATCTCTCACTCTAGAGAAGTCTGAGTTCACATCACAGATGGCCACAACCACCTCAGCTGTCAAAGGGAATGCACCCAGAAGAGGAAGAGCTGACAGCCTAGGTGGACTCTCATGTGCTTTGGCTCAACTTCAGGAAGCACTGCAATTATAGCCCGAATGCATAGGGGAGCAGGCACAGCCATCTAAACACTTCATCGTTATGGACAGCTTGCATTCCCACAGCGTGCCTGGGAGAAGAAATCATAGCTGTATTTTGATGTTATACGAAGATAAAGACCCAGCTAGACTAAGTGATTTATTTAGGGTCACTCAGAACATCTCTAGTTGAATCAGAAACAGAGCTTCAGTACCTGGAGCCCTGCTCCAGTTAGCAGTCGTATCTGCCCAGGTGACAGACTACCCTTTCACTCCATAGAATAACAAAATCAACTCTCCTGAATACACCCTCTTAGAAATGTTGTCCCCTGTAGCAAGATTGCGAGAGATTCACAAGCCTCCTACGTGCACAGAGACCAGAACAACCCTGCCAAATGCTGTCCTAAATTATTCTTGTGCAAAATTTGTTGGGTACAGAAAAGGAATAGTAGAAAAGGCGGAAGGAGATGAGCTGTTCTTGAAAGTTTTTCTTATTATGCAAACACAGAGTCCAAAGATTTTCCAGGGAATTGTTGTGTTAAATAGTCACAGTTGTAAATGGTGAGTTCATAAATGAATACAAATGTGTAGCTGTCATAACTGGCAGATGACACTTCCTGAAGGATAAGCTTGTACTCTTCCCCAGCGCAGGCAGCATGCAAGAGTTTCATCTCCTGAGACTTCTAATGTACAAATTCTTTGGCAATTCTTCCTAAGGCGGAACTGTTTTTAATTTAGAAGACGTCAACCTACTTGTACTAGTGGGAGAAATTAATAAGCCAAGGATGCAGGTCGGCTGTACTGTAATACTGAGTAGATATGTCTCCATTAATTGCAGGATTGTCTGTGCTCACTTAAAAGCTGTTCTGTCTCAGAGCTTGATCCTGTTGCTTGTGCTAAGATAAAATTCCCTCGAGCTTCTAACACCTTTTCTGTTGCTGACCCCTCAGGGATGGGTTTGTTTCATGTCTGCACATTTCACATGCAGAACCATATATTTCTTCTCTCTGTATAGCACAGATATGAATATAGATAACCATATGTTCTCTAATACTAAGCTCCATTTGCGTTAATCTGTCCTAGACATTTAGAAAGGCAATTAAAGCAAAGAGAATCTAAAATCTATGTTCAAGTAACCTGGACTGTAAACAGATCTTTGGATCTAATATTTTGTCCTGGCTGCTTTAACCAGCCTCTTCATGGGACATCACCAAAGCCAGCTTTCCCTCCTGACCAGATTTGGGCACTTTATGCTGTCTGAATACAGCCTTGATAAATGGGGTACAGTAAGGCTTTGACAGAAAAAAAGAAAGAAAAAAAAGTTGTTTATGTCCATATTTTGACCCTTAGCCTGGTACTTTTCTACCAGTTTTATGACCCTTCTCTACTGCTACTCATCCAAAGGCCCTATGCAGGAGAGACAGGCATTTACTGGAATTAACAACTCATCTTGCAGGTTGGAGGAAAAACCTGGTCTAAAGAACTAGATCCAGTGTTTAGGCTTGCAGATATTCTTGCAGATTTACATTGTGTACATGTATATGCGAATAACCAAAGTCCTTTAGTTTTCTGTCTTCACTTCTCTTCATGATTATTCCACCCCAGAAAGCAATCTATTGTCTGTTGGACTGACTTATTGCCCACATTTAGTAACTCTATTCATGCTATTAAGTGAATGATGCTCTCTAAATACCAGACACATACTATATACAATTAGGCTTCTTGAATCTGTTAGGGTAACAAAAACTTGCCAGAATTAATGCTGTGCTCTCCATACATAACCTCTGTAAATGTTTCTAAATTAAATAGAATTTTAAAAAAAGAAAAAGAGAGAGAGAGAGAACAAAAGAAGCAGCTTTCATTCTTCAGTGAAATTCTGTACAGTTCAGCACACTCCTAGACAATGGGCATGGGTATTTTTTGCAGTGATTGCCTTTTTTTCTGAATAGGGAGGAAGTTTTCCCCTGTGTACAAAACCAGCAGATATTAAATTTTGGATGGTGCTATATTTAGGAATAGAATTCAGAAGGTGAACTAACAGCAGAAATTCACCAAAAGGTTTTGTTTAGGAGGTGAGTGCCTTCTACTACCTTAAATATTCTTAGGAATAGTTTAAACAAATGGAAAACATGCTATACTAAGTTGCAATCAGCTGTGTTGATGTTATTTAAGTATTTGTTTTAACTGAGGTTGTATTGAAATTTCCAGTTAAGTTTTGATCTTGGGTAGCTTAAAATACAGTTGTTGAAACTACTCCAGTTTCCCACTGACATCAATAAAATAAATTTGATTGGTTTGGTTTCTGGCCATCAGAAAAACCCTACATAAATGTTGGAAGCTTTTGGGGGTGGGGAACAGTGTTATAGCATAACCTTCCACATATTAAAGAAAGGACTTTATGGAACTTCCTTCTTTATAATGTAAGTTGTCTGAAGGAGTTGCAATCAGTGCTTCATGAAAATGAACCATATTCTCTTCAAAAACAGACCAACCTATCAAGTCTGCAATTATTTGAGCAACAGAGGAAACTTCACACTCCTAAGCAGGAGCTTACCATTGACTTATATCTTTTTATAAGCCAAAAGGACAGCATGGCCTAGTATTTGGGATGACACCAGACCAAGACTCAGATGTTTCACTGAATTATTTATGACCTGGGACAGATACACCTGCTCTCCCTGCCTTTCTCACTTCCCACTCTTTGTATGTCACTCTTTTTCCAACAGGACAGTTCTTGGTACAGATTTCTTTCATTCTCTACCACACCAAGCACCAAAAAGCCTTGGTTTTAAGCAGAAACTCTAAAACAGGAATACCAATGATAAGCAGCATCTACTATGCAGTACAAATGGCTGCAAAATGGTACATAGAAGAGCAATGTGGAAAAAATTAATTTGAGATATTTAAGGTTCAGAAAATTTGATGATTCAGTCTAATTGGGTGCATTAAACAAACTATATTCAAGGGATATGCTCCTGGCATGCTGTAAAAGCCTTCTTTTCCCCTTTTTAAAATGAGAAATCTAGTTAATTAAATTTACTTACTAAACAGCTTGTATTGCAACAGTAGAAAATGACAGATGTCTTTCATAAAATTAGTCATATTGCGGTAATTTTCCCCTTTCCCCCAAACATTGCGCGATTATGGGCATATTTTCTCCCATTAAAAAGCTATCTGTCATAATCGCTAATGAATTCCACTCAAAAATGTTCTGAAAGAAAAGGTGTTCTGCCTGAAATGTAGAAAAGTTTTTCTGTGACATATTTTCTCATTGCCACTTTATTCTATGGGCTGTTAGCTGCTTGCAGAATACTGCATAATTTTAAAGGCTTATACTTATAAAGGCCAATCTTGTATTAATTCATTTGGTATTCATTAAGAGACCTTTAATCATGATGGATTAATTTATTATAAATGCGGATAAAATATGTTATTTCATAATATCACTACTGTAATTTAGCAATTAAACAGTCTGTTATTATTTCAATCACTGCCCAGATCTGTATCATGATACAATGTTTTGCTCTATGGTGAATTATTTTACATTACATATAGGACAATGGATTTTTTTTTTTTTTTGAGACTAAACCTTTGGGGAAGCAGAAATATACAAGATAATACTTGGCTCTGATATTCTCCTTTGTCTCTAAGATGATTCATCCTAAATACTCAGAATCAGCTAGTCAGAGTCTTGCAGTAATTACAGGTCTGATCCAAAGCTGGCTGAAGTCAATGATGCACTCAGCATCCTGGACCCTATTGTGAGTGAGAGGGGTGTAAATACTCAGCAGGAAAAAGGATGTGGAGAGATTGAAAATTAGGCAGGTACACCAATTAAATGCAAACTGAGATAACAAGTAGAAATGGTTAGATACAAGAAAATTTAACCTGTTGTTTTTTTTGAAAACTGAGCAAGATTCCATGAGTGCTGACCTGTACTCCTGCCCCACTAGACAGACAAATATAGAGCTAAAGGGCCTAAGATGAGGCCATTATACCTCCATTCTTGAATTGCATTCATTCACAATTCTTACGCCTTTTGAGGCTTTCAACTGAGAAGAGGAATTGGGGCTCATTTATGCAGATCCAATTTTACCAATGTCAGATGTTCGAATGTTACTGTGACCCACATGGAATGGCCCCAGGGAGAATCTGGAACAAAAGTATAATTTCCACATGGCAGATGTGCAAACTGTGCTGCTTGGAAAAGAGATACCTTGCTTTGGTACCTGCAGTAAGTGTGGAAAGACAAGATGTCGAATCTCTGAAAAATGGCACTCAACTCTTTGTTCTAAGCACTTGGCCTGATTTCTTTCTCTAGCACTTGCTGTTGTCATGTTGGAATTGACACCATAGCAGAACAACTGCACTTACCAAATATTCTACCAAATATTCTAAAGCTTTCCTTTTTTTTTTTTTTTTTTTCCCTTTTGAGTGAGAGAGGAAAAGGTAGTGGAAGTTGCCAAGTCTGTATCTCTGACTGGACACTAGAGAACAAATTGATCTGTTACTTGGAACTCATTTTTTAACATCCCTCTATTGACATTTAAGTAACTGATTCTTCTCCATCATTGTTAGCTGTCTTTTTTCCTGCCTGTCAAGAGCTCGCTAAATTAAGATTCACAACCCAGGATAGTTTTCATATGAACCCAAAAGGAGTCAATATGTTTACTTAGATAAATGGTTATTTTACAAGGTAGTGTAAAATGCATAATTTTCTGTGGTATATAAAGCCATGAAGCACAATCCATCATGAGTGACTCATTTAATCTCTGATGTATCTCTGGATGCCTTCTTCAAAGAGCAATCTGGAATAAGTGATTCACATTAGGAGATCTGGAAAAAAGATGCACAGAGAGCAAGTGAAGAGATCAGAACCAAAATGATGATAATGTATCCTCAATCATATGACAGAGATCACAAAATCCTGTTAAATCCTCTGGTGTATCACCCTTCCTCTTCAGGATTCACCCCCTCAAGAGCATTTTCCGCTGCTTTTCCTTCTCACATTTGGACTGGATAGCAGAGCTATCTGCAACTGGAGATGAGGAGCATTTTTACAGGCTAGGAAATCTACTAGAACCAATGGTTTTAATCTCTCCTTGGCTACAGAATCAAAGCCAAGTTCTCTGCAGGTGCAAATAGGATCTGCTCCACTGCCTTAGGTGGAGTTTCACTCATTTACACCATTAAAGAATTTGGCACTGAGGATATTGAGATCAAAAGGTTCCAGTTGGCAAGGAGATGTGCAGAAGAAAATCTGTCTGGGGAAATATTCTGAGAAGACTTATCAATCCTGTGAAAGGAGGACTTATTTCTCCTCAGAGGAGTCTGATATTGAGAAAGGCACATTATATTAATTTTTGGGACATCTCTTTTGACCCTGCTAATTCTAAACTGGCCAGTTTGGGAAGCCTGCCAATACCCTGCACAAGGAAAACACAGTGGTGTGCTCCTCTACATGCATTTTCACACCATTGTATTATGTGCATATTTTATGTTTTTATTTTCCACTGACATAACACTTACTGGTGGTCTGCATTCATTTAGTAGAACCAGGATTGGAACATGTCCTGCCATAGCTGCTTGCACAACACATACCAAAAGAAGTATCATTATTAGTAGATGTGCCTGCATAATGCCACTACTTCATTGCCAGAAGCAATTTCCACCTAATTTGGAATTCTTGCATATGTAATGAAGCCTTTGCCATTATTGTTTCAGAGACAACTAAGAAATATCTGTTTATTTGTTAATAATAACTTTGAAAAATACAGGAAGCAGTGAAATATCAAGAATCATATAGAAGAATTATCAAAACTAGCATTCATTTTAAGTGAGTAGAATAGGACAACCCCCACTCCCTCACCCTCTCTTGCTCTGGTAAATATATGCAACTGACTTTTACAAAAGGACAGCCTCAGTATATTTATACTTTTATATCTTTGGATGCTTGTTCAAGGTCCAATTTGCTCCTGGACAAGGGCATATTGATGAGTTTATTTGGATGGACGTGCTTGGTCTGAAAGCCAGCTCCACTTCATCGGCCCTCAGCAGTTCTCAACAGCTCAGTGTCAACAGCCAGCTTTCTTTCCTCTAAGGAAGGCACAATTCTTGCCTCTGCCCACACCCCTTCAGGTAGCAGGATTCTGCACCAGGGTTGCACCACATTGGATCAGGATCAAGTCAGTGTCCTGTGTCCGTCAGTGGTCCACAGTGAGTGGTCCAAGAGCAGGCCGTAAGAGTAAAACAAGATTAGAGTGCTTTTTCATCTTCCTAAACTTCCTGGTTCAGGGATGTTCTGTGGCTACATCAATACACAGCATTTTTATGACACAGGTTAGAGATATAATTTTATATTTGAAAACATCCTACTTAATCTGTACAGACACCTGCTAGCAGTTATTCCCACCCCTCTTTTCAGGTCTGCACCTGGCTGAAGTTCAAATCAGAGACTGTGAGTACTCTGGGGAGGAGTGTCCTTTTGTTCTGGGTTTCTACTACTTATGTCTATACTAATAAAAGACCAGGGATGTGGCTCAGGCATTATTGCTTTGGTTGATAGTCTGCTCCCTTTCAGAGCTTTGGGTTGTGCCAAATAACACTCTCCAAAACAGTCGAGCTTGTGTTGAGGGACAGCGGGTACCACAGAAAGGCTGGATGCTGCCAGTTCTGCCTGGGCTGCAGATGAATATGATTGGCAGCCCTGCAACAGCACGTGGGGCTACAGGGTGGTCCTTGACTGTTCTATTCACAGTACTGACAGAACCATAGAGACCCACAAGTCTTGACCATGAAGTAACATGAACCACTTTCACCAGGACTTCCTAAACCAGTTTAATTGCCTTCCTAAGAACAAGTTTTCTCACTTTGGAAAATTAATTTTAAGACAAAGAATGAAGCTGCCTAAAGAAACTTGGAGGAATAGAGGATCTTCTGAATCAAGATGTTCCCCAAATGAATTTTGCAGCATGTGAAAATTAGTTCCTTTCTAAGTGTTTCCTGTCCTGCTTCAATGACATTTATTCTGTCCTAATGTATTTTGTGAAAGTTACTCACAGAATTACATTTATATAAGATAAATCACTGGTAAGGGTCATAGACTTCCATTTTTATTTTAATAAAATCTTTGAAGACTAACTCATGCAATTTGTGAATCACACTTCATAAGATAGACTTGCCAGAGGTTTTTAATAATTTGAGGTAAGAAGCTGATTGGAAATAACAGAAAAAAAAAAACTTCTTCTGTATGTTCATTCTTATATTCAACCAAAGATAAGTAGCTACATCACAAAAGCATATTCTTTTACTGATGAGAGAGAAGAACACAAAGAAAATTAAACTATGACAATGTTTTTCTGGTTTATGGTGCTCAGATTGTCCTCATATACAGAAGAGGTTGATTATCCTTGCTCTAAGTTATACAGCTTTTTGCTTAGATAAACACATCAACTGGTGATATTTCCATCTTTTTGCAAAAGGTGGCATCTGTGCAGTAGATTATGAAATGTCCTGAAAGGCCAGAAAAACGTATCTGAAGAGAGGGAGTACAAAGACTGACTATTGCTTTCCAGAAAATCTCTTTATTAACTTATTTGAAATCAGAATTTTCAATTCTGCTATAGAGGAGCAGCAGCTGCATCACTGTGTGTTAGCAGTTAGAGCTGGGGTAGGTCTAATACAGAGGTACAGTATTGAACCCTATATATATCTAATGCTCATAGTCTTTATTATATCTGTTTCTACCTGTCTGGACAAAACTTTGAACTACTGCATCTATATAAATAAGTTTGAAACCTCTAAAACAAGATAAGATGCTTTGCTGCAAGGATACAGTTAATCTATACCACAACCTTACAGAAAATGGTTATCCTTAGCGTAGGAATTCCTGGCCAAAATTATTTGTCTAAGTGATGCTAAAAATTGTTCATGCTAGATCAGTAACTTCTGTTGTCTTTCAAGATTAGTTGTGCTCTAGAGACCATAATTTGCCATTCTGGGGCAGATGCTCAACAGACTTAAGGGATCACTCTGATTTATATCAGCAGAAGGTCTGGCAGACTTATGTGAGTGGAACTGAAGTTGTTCTCCAGAAAAAAAAAAAGGGTGAAATGAGCACTAATGTAAATAAACCTATATTTTAATGTAGTTCTGATGTGGGTTTGACTACACTTGTGTGCCCAAAACAACATAGTTTCTGAGTTTATTAAAGTATGGCCACTTTTCCTTTGTTTATTCATAATTCATTTATTAATAAAGATTTCAGCTGTGGTACAGTCTTTATCCTACCATAACAGGGGCTCCTGGCTTCATAACTTCATTGGAGCAACCCACATGATGAATCTGAGCTGAAGAATAGAAGCCAAATCCTTCTAGGCTCTGTATATTTGTGCGTGCCAAAAAATTATGGCCAGCCAAAGGAGCAGGAGATGGAAAGTAGCCACCTCTGTTCTGGCTCTTCTCAAAGTCCACTGAGGCCACTGTGCAGTGGACCTACCTAATACTTGGACCTACATAAGTGCCTTCTGAAGTTGGATACAGGAATTGAGGGGCAGCAGAGACTGCTTATTTATGAGTTACTTAGCAGTCCCTCTTGCAGCAGTTGCCATAAGGCATAGCCTCAGTGCAGCTTATTCATACTCCTGGCAAAAGTTGTTCTCATGGGAAGCTGTGCTTTCGGATGCTGCTGGCCAGAAAATGAGAATACTTTACTGCTTCTCTCACAGAATATGAGTATATTCACTCTGGGGGCAGTTTTAGCATTTGGCCCTATGCCTGGACATCATTACTATTGGGCACTTACACTGAGCACAACCATGCTGACCAAAGTCTGTACTGAAAAGATTACGTTCTCCCAAACCAATAGTTTCAATTTGGCCCTCATGCTTTTGAGAGCAGGAAACTTTTGGAAACACCATAAGCTGCATTTGTTGCAAACAGCATTATCTGAAAAAAATCCTGGTGAATATCACAGGTTTCATGAAAGCAAGAGAATACAGAAATATCGCACCCACTAGTGAAAGGGGATGAGCTGAAGTGAACAGTTGAACAGTATGTGCTCCACATGGTACAAAAGCTCAAACTGCCTTTAAGCAGCTCTTCTAAGAAAGCATCTGGCTAAAGAGTTTAGGGCAAACTAGCAGAACTTACTTTAAATACAGAGAAGCATATTTTCCTGCTTATACTACAGCTTTACTTTTTGTAAATTTAAAAATATTCTGCTCTGAAATGGGACTGACAACAGCCAGCAGCACCATGTGTGAGTGTACCCTGAATCTAAAAGGGGAGGGAGCTCTGAGTTTCAATCTGCAAGTATTCCTATTCATGTCACAACTGCAGTAAAGTCTTTTTCTATATCTGGGCATAAAGAAGTATAAAGCTGCTAAAAAAAATTAGGTACAAATCTGAATATCACCACATTTATGGCATCTCGAGGTGTTGGATTTCCAGAAATTGTACTTGTTAGTTGGCTTGGCAGAAGCGGAAAAAACGTGATGACATTCCAGCAACAAAGCATTCTCTTACTCGCTGAGCTTAAAACATTTCTTTGGTTGCAGTGGCTTCTGTGGGACTATTCCCATACCATAATCTTAAGCACATAATTAAGGGCTTTACTGGATAAGTGCCTGAAAAAGCAATGCTGATTTCTGTTGAATGCACATTATGTTAGGGACCATTTGTAAGCTCATTAAAATGAACAGAAAGGATCCAGCAGACGCTGGACCAAGCCTTGTCTCAGGACTTTCATCAGAGAAACAGCATTGCCTCTTGTTTACACTTTCACAGGTCACTGAGTTCCCAGACTTTGAGTCATTGATTACATCGTATTATCAATGAAGTTAGAGATTTGCTGTCAGCTTAAATGGGTACAGGATAGGACATGAGGAAATAAACAGCAGAATCATGCACAATTTGTGATTCTGGGTATTGGGTACTTAAAAAAACAAATCAAAAAGCAGGCACGCTGATGAATTCATGGACACAGAACAGCCTCTGCTCTAATGCACTGTGTGTGCCATGCAATGTGTTTGGGAATGTACATTGCATTTCTTTGGAACAGCACTGGATATGACTCGTACTCTGCCTCCCCTTCCCTCAGTGCCCAGGCTAATAAATCTCCCATTTGTCTCACCTGTAGTTACAATAAAGCTGTTCTCAGCGGTGTTAACATCTGCCGTGGTCATTCTTCTGGGGTGAGAAAGGCAGAACATTTTCATTGCTCGTTCATTTGTGAACACTAGTTAAGTAAAGCTGTCACTTGTGTCCAATTATGGGTAAGGATTTTATAGCACAGTCTCCTTCCTAAAGCTAAACTGACACGGCCAAGCCCCATTTTATAGGCATTCTTAAATTCTTCCAAGCCATATTTAAAATCCTTATGCTCAGAGATGGCAGGTGCCATGTGTTTTCACAGCTACATTAACAAATGCAATTTTGTGGCAACTTGACCATGCCGGTGAAGCAGTAAATTTCTGTAATCTCTATGGTTAAGAATTTCACACAGGACTTTGCTGGGAATATGTAAAACCCATTAGTACAGGAGCACGATGAAGATAAAATTGAAATACCTTTACAGTAAAAGCCAAAAAAAGAGAGTAAATTCTGGGGATTTTTTTGTGCTGCTAGAGCAATGAAACGTGTTAGAGGAAAATGCTGAAATAGAAAAAAAACCCCACTTCACTGGGCTCTCTCAGCCTACTCTTCAAATGACTGCCACCAATTTAGGTGAGAAGCAGTAATATGGCTCCCACAAATGCTAACAGAGGCTTATCCTAAAGCATAACTGGGATGTGAAACTTTATAAATCTCTTTTCTAAACCCTTGCTTTTTATTACAGTTCACACAACTGTTTTTTGCAGGCTTAGGGAGATGGTAGCCAAAACGCTCCTAAGTCCCTAGCACGTGAGAGTTGCAGTGGTGTATCTGCACACCAGCCATTAGCTGGTTCACTCATGAGATGTGCATTTACCACCATGAGCTTTGCTGTTGGAACTGAGACACCTTGGTGTCACTCAGGGCTGCCACAGATCCCCCAGCTCCAGCATCTCAGCCACCCTGGTGTTTGGGAGCACATTGCACTGCTTGCAGAGCCAGAGGGTCTGTGCAGCATCATTGGATAATTGACTTAACCTGCTTTGGAAAGGGATCTGTGCTGAAAAATGAGACTAATACCACTTTTTATATTCCCCAGCTCTCCACTAAACTCCTTGGGACTCCACAGTGAGGGTTGCCACTGCCAGAGGGCAGTTTTATACACTGAGACAGTCAGGATTGGGTTTCTGGTCTCCACCATTTCCTGAGACAGGATCTGTTAGATTTTTCAAGAGGGTATCTCAGTTACCAACAGAAAGCAGATGAAAACCAGCAGTTAAATCCTGTATAAATTCATACACTGGTTTGTTTTTTTTTTCTGACCTGTAAGTCATTTCAGTAGATATTTCCCAGATTTCCTATAAAATCATGTGAGCTATAGATTTTTTTTTCTTTAAAAAAGAAAGATGTGATTCCAGCATAATCACCTCACTCCAGAGACTGGATCTTATGGCAAGTAAAGAAAACAACCTGCTCAGAACGCAATACCAGCCGGCGAGAGGACTGCATTATGGATTGCTCACAGATTTCTTCAGGAGATTTTACCACAGGGTTTGGGCAAAACTCCCGAAGAGCACAGATCAAACGAGAAAACATCTTTGAATGCTTATAGTTTGTTGTGAGGCAGAAGTGTTTTGAAAGATACACTTAGCAGCTCACTCAGTCTCCTAAGACTTCACGCAAGCACGGAAGGTTGGGGAGATCAGCTCACATACTTCTGCATGCTGTGTGGCTGCACTGATGCCAAAAAGGCTATTCAGTGGCCCTTTGAAGTCAGTGGACTTTTGTCATTGATTTTGAGAGGCCCAGGATTTCATTTGCAGTGTGTAAGGTTAAGCATGTGTGTAAGTCCTTGCAGGATCACGGCTTAAATGTGTAAACCTGTTCAGCAAGAGTACCCAGCCTTTAATGTCCTGTGAATGTGGTCTCTCTGATTTTATGACACTGGCTAGGCAGCCTTTGCTCTTTACTCAAGCACAAAAGCTTCATTTAGTATGCACATGTCCTTCATAATTGCAAGGGACTTAGGGTACAGAAAAAGAAAGATGTTAGTAGAGCTGTGAGCCAGTTATTAATGGAGCGCCTATGGAAAACATTGACTGCATCAGATTGATTAAGAGCCACTATTAATCTATACTTCTGTCTCTTGTTATCCAAGATGCAGGCACAGGGCTGTTTGGATCGCTCACTCTGTCAGTGGCTCGTACAGTGCTTATACATGAATCACTGAAAACAGCAAATGTGTAAGAAACCAAGTCCTCTGTTCAGAGCTCCTTTATTACATGAGCAGTTTCTGCACGCTGCAAAATCCAGACACTCTACTTGTTTGAATGAAGAATATTTCTGCAAAACATTGTAGAACCCAGGTTCAGAACAGAGCTACCTCAATCATGTCTCATGATCACAGACTCACAGAATCATTAACGTTGGAAAAGGCTCCCAGGATCACCAAGTCAAATCTTCTTTGACTGAATAACACTGCCCACCAAACCATATTGTGAAATGGATCATCAGCTGAGGGGATGATCAACCATTTTATGCTTAACTGAATCGTAAGATCCAGTTTCTTTGACTTAAACTAAAACTACACTTAATCTTCAGAAGGTTGAAGGTTACCTAAGCAAAGAGAGAAATGAATCCTGAGGAAGACCATGCTTGTTGTATGTAGAGTGTGTCCATATTGCTGACTGTCTTACCCATCTAGTGTGGTCTTATTTGTCCAACAGCCATACTGTGTATTTATATATATATATATATATATACACAAATATATTTATGTATAAATATATTTATGAAACATTTACTTTTTAAATTAATCAGATTTTCCTTGAACACAGACCTGCATATGGTGCTGGTAATGGTCATCTTTAGGTATCCCTTCCTCTAGACCCGGAGAACAAAGCTCCCTCTGCCCCTTCAATGCTCTGTTCAAGTGGGCTGTGAGCCCATCAGCAGCACCTACAACCCTTCATGCCACATACTGTGTACTTGGGCATGAAAACAAAAGTCTGGGGCCAAGCACAGGGCCAATAGAACATAATTAGCTCCCCCACAAGTGGACAGGTGAGATGCAGAGGTGAAGTGTACTCCAACATCTGAGAGACAGGGAACTCTCTGCAGCATATGCTTTTAGAGCTGTAAATTCAGCTTTAGCTGTAAAAAACTAGGAAGTCAAATTGTCTGTCTGAAAGCTTTCAGGTGCTTGAGGCTTCCTCTGGGTGAGGGAATTTACATCAGGAGCATCAACTCATTATAACACTGGTGCCTAAATTAGGCAGAATTCATACTCAGGGAGTTTCCTGACTTTTAGATATTTTAAAGTGTTGCAGCATAACTTTTAAATGCCACTGGCCTGCTAAGTAGAACAAATGAACCAATCACAGCACCTCCTTTCACTAGATCAGTTCAGCCTAATAAAATTAACCGTGAGGAACAAGATTAATTGGACGTTAAACACATTGCCTGGAAAGCACTTGTGACAGCTTCCTCCCAGCAGCCCTGGAGGACTAATGATATATGTGAGTGACATTATGTCAGTGATATATGTGTGTGTCTATGCAATCCAGTCCTAACTTCACTAGGATTAGCCTTGTTTTGAGCCCACTGCCAGGTGTATGAGGCTTGGGAAATCAATAGTACTACAATTTTTTTTTTCAAGGTCTGTAATTTACAGAGTTTTAAGTCCTCTGTCTTCATGAAGTAGTTACTGGAGATGTCCAAATTTAGCAATGCAATAGTATGGTCAATTAAGAAATCTGAGGAGAAGAGGTGGTTAAATGATCTGAGTTTTGAATGCAGTGTCCTTCAGTGGGATTGAAAGTAAATATTTAAAATAGGTCAGATAGATCACTCCCTGAAAACACCTGTTTGTTTTCTCTGACTGTAATGGGAGCCAGAGGTGGTTTGCTCAGATGTAGGTGCCTACACCATAGGTATCTTAATTTGGATGAGATGAATCCTACCTCTGGTGCCCTAATGCCATGAGCAGAGAACACCTATATGGGTAATAGAGAGGCAGTTGGAGGTTTCAGCTTGAAAAAGCAAATTAAAAAAAATTAATATATGCAGAGCTTTTGGTTTGCTCCCACTTTGTTACCATGTCCAAGGAAGGTGATGATACATATCTATAACAGTGTGAATAGGAAAGATTTGGCTCTAAGAGCTCTCAGAGCACATCAGCCTTAGGGCAGGAGCTAAGTTATCAGCAGCCACAAGCCATGGGACATGCAAAACAAGCAAGGAAGATTTTGGGTGATGACAATTATAGTATAGAGCTGAGCTCTCTGCACCTCTAATTCTCTTTTCATTTTGTTTCCTTCTTGCTGATATTTTACTGTTCACCTTAATAGATAAATTATTTATTTATATTCTTAATTCATATCTAGTGATCTGATAAGTAGTGTGAGCTCTATTACCTTTGGAGTGATGAGAGTAATCAGGAAGTATTAGATTATTTTTAGGGTTTTCTGTTCCCTACACTGGGTTAGGAGCCTGCAGTGAACATGTGCACATGACAAGGAGATGAAGGACATGTGACTGGCTGCCAAGCTTGTGGAAGAAATGTGTCTTAGCAAGTGTTGGCCCAATATGTTATCCATCAGGTAGTGGGGAGGCTTGGGGTCACTCTGAGCCCATGTACAATGTTCTTGCTTCATTTGGTGATGCAGAGCTTCAGGAGTGGTTCTTGATGAAGGAGGACCATAGCTAATGTGTTAAATCAAATGGAAACACAGCAAGCCTCTTACAATGCCATAAATCATTTCCAGTTAGAAGAGAAATGTCAGAGTCTTTTACTACTAGAATGAAAAAAAATATTCCTCAGAGGTTAAAATCTAAGAATTTTGCCATGACCTTATGATACTTGAATTCAGCTGACCAGAAATGTAATTCTAATAAATAATCCCATTCAGGGAAAGAGGAGCTATGACATATTTTTTAGTACTCCTTCAGAAGAGTCCTGAGAAAAATCTTGGAATCTGGCTTCTCCCAGGAGAAAGCAACCGATGAAATCCAGTCATTATTGCCCATGGCAAGTCTGTGATTTACCCTGATTTTACCTGCTGTGTGCAACTCAGACTTGCAGTGGCTTTATATGGAACGTTAGAGATGTGGAAGAAATACAGAATTATGCCAGGTTTTTCCCGTAAAAGAAAATCATAGTTATGTTACCGAAGTTTCTAATTATAAAATTTCTTTAATATTTTATTAATAGGAGGGGAGGGAAGATGCCAAAACTTATCATATTTCACAAGTAAGATTATGGGCTGATTTCTGATTGGTTGACAGGACCCTAATAATAAAACTCATAATTTTCTACTACATTCCTCTAGTGATGATAGAAATTCTTTGTGCATAATAGCACCATTTCTATTCAGGAATCTTGTTAACAGTTGTAAACTCAGATTATCATTTTTATTAGCCTAGTGTTTTCTTATTTCTCTGTTACTGACAGGAAATTACAGCAAGTATTCTGGCTTTTTTTTTTTGTTTGTTTTTTTTTTTGTTTTTTTTGTTTGTGTGTGTGTTACAATGAAAGCAGTTGCATTCAACTAGAAGTTTCCAAGCACTGAATAGAGGACAGTATTGCTAGAAGCCAACAGCAATTTCAAGTGCACAGATTACTTAAAAATAAATATATTTAAAGACTAAATTCAAAGAGGTTTTGGACTAGTAGATTGGTTTAGGTGCTGGTTTGGTTTTTTTAATAGTACAGGTATTGGGTTTTTTATACGTTAGGAAGGAATTCTTGCCACCACACTCAGCAACTGAACTTGGCTGTGCAGTTTCCATATTGCCTCATAACAATAACTCTGACATCATCTTTGTGATCAGAGACCACTGGCTGCATTCAGGCTCTCCCTCTTTGCAGCCTCACCCATTGCTGAGATGCCCATCATGGACAGTGGGAACCAACCACCATGGACTTCTCATGACTTAGGAAGCTCAAAGGAGAGTATTGGTAGTTGTTTCACCCCATTAGGCCACTTGAGCATTGTAAAAGTGCTGTTTCTAGGAGAATGTGAGACTATAGCTGCATAATTTACCGACAACAGCCTACAGTTTATTCATATTACATCAGATACGCTTCTAACTGTCAGTTGATACTGCGTGAATAAAAACTTATTTCCATAACAAGAACACTGAATTCAACCCTTTTTTTCTCTGGCTATAAATGGGTGGGAGTTCAGGATTACAAGGGACAAAGCCCAAGTTTCTGGGCCTTGGTGTTGGGGTGGGGGAAGGCAAGTTGTCAGGGCAAAAGCAACATGTGGGAGCTACGATCTCATTCCACAAGACACCAGCATTTTCTGCACAGGCGAAGTAAACCTTCATAAAAGTACCACAGTGCCTGAAACTGAGGCTTAAATAGGGAGTGATGAACTTCTTCAAGTGCAGCACCCTTAACCCTCTGCCTTAACAAAGTTGCTGTGAAAGAATGTGATTTTCCGTATGGCATTGGCACGTCCTCTCCTTTTCTCCAGGAACACGAAACAGGCTCTGTGTTAAATCCAGCTGCTCCTCATCTCCACTCTCTTTGCACAACACTCACACTGTGCATGCTGCAAAACAGACCTCAGAGTCTGGAACGTCTGATGTATTAATCTGCAGATTGTTAATTTCACACCACCTTAAAAAAAAAAAATAAGGAAAAGAACTTTCGAGGAGTTAGAGGACTGAATCACACTGGGTTTCTAACTCCATTCAATTTCTCTAAAAATACCCATCCTGTGCTCAAAAAGTTTTCATCAGCATGATCACAAACCTGTGAACAACTAAGTGTAAGGGTAGTGTTTACTGTAAATACTGCAGTAAAAGCTACATAATCCAGTCTTAATTGCAACAAGAACTAATTGCAGTTCGAAAAAGAGAGATAGTCCAGCACTGATAAGGTCCAGTCCTGCCAGTATTCAGAAGTTTCCTCTTAAATACAGGACAAGCTCAGCCTTCCTGTTGATTTCAGTAGGTGTTGTAGCATTTAACACTTGACAGAATTACATTCAGAAAGCCTGAAGAAAGCTGTCACCTTGTAGGGTCTAACACAAAGCAAAAGCAAAACAAACCTCATTTGCTAAAAAACCAAAATAACATACTAGTATCAGAAAAAGGCTAGAAAAGAGACTTTGGAAATCAGGTAGGAACTGCAATGTATACAATACAGATCTGACTGTATCTGGCACGCTAGTATTCACGGGAAGCGATCCACAGCATCAAACTCATTCTTTACAAAAGCAACTCTTGGTATTCCATCTCAAAGTTTGTCAGCTTCTTGCAATTATCTACTACAATGGTATGGCAATGTATGAAGTAGAACATCCCTTCCCCCTTTCTCCGGAACAACAATGCAAGGGGCAGCGAGAACTTTACCCAGCACTGGACAACAATAAATCCTGGATACACTGACCCCACTTGGTGCAAGCGGAATAATATTTATTTATTTTTGTAAAAAGTTTCAGTGTTGCACTTCCCTGCCTAGTAAACAGCTGAACAGGCAGGATGATACTCAAGACCATCTCCTCCACCCCCATCTCCACCCCCCTGTCGTATCGGTGCTTCAGGCAACGTTCAGAGGGAAAAAAATCCACAACAAAACTCACACACACAAACCCCCCAACTCAAGTATCTGTTGTGATAGGAGCATGGAACAGTAACCAAAAAACAATCAAGTCCTCATTGTCATAGTGCGACAATCACAGCATCGCTTCTGTTGAGCAAATAGCCAATTCACAGAGAGAAAAGCGTCATGAGGACAGACGTGAAAGCTGTTATTACCCATTTTAAGTAATAGGAGAAGGTCACATATCAAGCAGTTACACCTTTTCATTACATCCTAACCCTCCACAGCAGGGGAACCACACTTATGACTGCGTTAGATATACAAAAGCTTTCAGCTCCTAAAAAGGAGAAGAAAGGATGAGGAGAGCAAAAAAAAATTAAATTAAATTCATCTTACCAGCACGTTACAGCACCAACTTGCTTAAAGGAACGTTGCCTTTACAGGTTTCTCTTTTAATTATCCTGGAAGCAGAAGGGAAGAAAAAAAGAAGACGACGAAGCAGGGTTGTTAAATTAGCGTGTGCTCAAATCTTTTCAGTTTGTCGCAGAGTAGAAAAATACCAAAAAGAAAAAGAAAAGGGAAAAAAGAAAAAAAAAAAGGGCATGCAAAGAAAGAAAAAAAGCAAAAGAAAGCTCAGTAATTTAAATTTGCTGTCAGTTCAGGCAGCATCGCTCTGTCCCGCCCCTCTTCCCACTGGGTTCTACTACCTGCAGGGCTGCAACTGACAGCTACTGTGCAAACAAAAAAAAAGGCAAAAAGCATGCTGGGACCATGCTGTCTGCTGTCTGAGCCTCTCTCCACTTCTGATGACTGAAAATCATTAGTGGAAAGGTTCTGTTGTTGTTTGCTGGGATTTTTAAGTTAGGTCCTTTGCATGAAATTTAATTTATTTTTAATTGATGCGAAGCGGCACGTGACGGAAACTAGTGGTTGTGCTTCATAGCTCTCCTCAGAGTGGAATCTAACCTGCACAGATTGATTTCAATAGTATGGTATATGCAGAATATACCCAGACTTTACTGTGTTGCACTTTGCAGGCAGGCAGTCAACCCTCCCTGCAACACCTTGTACAAAAATTCTTATTTGAATGAAAAGTCAGGAAAACGTTTCAGCAGAAAGCAGTTAAAACTCTGGCACTCTAAAAAAAATGTTGCCAGTATTGGTTTTGCACTGCTTTTAAGTTTTCCTTCTAAACTTTTTCAAATAATTTTTGAGAACAAAAAGTAACACAGGTCGGTGGCATAATGAGCCACTGGAACAACACTTGTGTGAAAAGGATGAACTAATAATCCCAGTACATACAAAGCTGTTTTTATCCAGATGTTTGAAACCATTTTTGACAGTCTGTGCTAGTGACTATTAGCAGACTGCATGCATCATAAGTGTGAAATATTTGAAGTGTGAAATATTAACAAGAAAACAAGTACAAAAGCTATAAATGCCTTTTTTTATATACCTATTTTAATTGTTGCTAACAGGCTTGTAGCAACAGGACTGAAACAACCTTCATAAAACAAAAACCCCATAATATATTTAACTTCTAGCTATAAATATATTCACCAAAACATGGTTCCTGCCTAATTATAAAATAAAATTAAAAGTGAAATGATGCTTTTTCTTAATACTTTAGTAGTAATTGCCTGGATCGTGCCACAGTAAACATGCAACATTTTTATTCAGCTATTGCTCTACTTATGTGTGCAACCATAAAATAAAAAGCTGAAATGTTTAAACTTAATTGGATTAATCTTTGTTTTACTCAAAGTTTGCCATTCAGTCTGGAAGAGACACATCCATGCTGAGCATGCTTTCCATAGACAATTGGCTTCTAAATCGATTTTTAAAAACTCTGCACAAACTAATTGCTACTGTGCCTGTGTCCCTTCCTTCTGCAGCCTTTACTCATTCAAGTAGACCTGAAAAGGTGATTCTTACCACGAGGAGCTGCACAACAGGGCTCGAGGTCTGCCCTACTGCCCTCTAAGGCTCCTGTTCATGAACACCCAGCCATGATAAATTGGTACCACAGTCACCTTTTAAGTATTTTTTCTTCACTTTTAAAGGCTCCAGACCCTTTTAAGAGGTGGCGACCTGAAGCCATTTCTGGTGTTGGTGGAAATTCTCCCACCACTTCAGATATGAGGATTAAACTGGCATAGATGAAAACCATCTCTTTGCAAAGTTCACCAAGATCTCTCAGCAGGCTTGTGTTGTCTAGAAAAATTTTTGCTAACCCCTGTGGATTCCGTATCACTATAGAGGGAAAGGCAGTATAGGCAGCTGTCATAAAAATGGAATTACATAAAGATAGTGAACATACTTAGCAAGAGGTGCAACAGTAGATTCCCCAAGTAGTCACAGTAAAAATGCAGCATTTTTCAACTGGAATTTGATCTCATATACACTTGTGTGGCTTTAAAGCCCCATTTTTATACTGGTAAAATGTTTTAGGATAAATTTTCATCCAAGTTCAGTGTGTCATGATTCCCAGTCCTCTGTTTTAACTGCAAAACATTCCTTCTTTTGTTCCTTGTTAAGAAATAAAAATGGTAAAAGTTAAAAAAAAAAAAGTGTTCTTGATTTTTTGACAGCATTTAATCCTTATTTTGGTATCTACATGTACATATACACACACACATGATCAATTTCAAAATTCTGTTAAATCCAACTAAGTTATTAGCCTTCTATATCTCCTTGAAAAAGTCAAGGGAGGACTGTTTTTAATGCACTTGGCATTTTAAACAAGGCACTCAGACCTTCAAAAGACAAATAATTGAACTTTGCCTTTAAAGGAATACTGTAGAGCACTAAAACCCAAAAACTAAAAAAGCTGGATTTAGCAAGGAGATATTTTCAAGGAAGCAATTTGACTAATTGGTGGAGAAAATGCACAAAATTTCATAAATGAAAATTTATATGAACATCTTACTTGTGCTATTAACTTGAAATAAAAATAGTTATAAAATAAGCTGTTAAAATCAACATTTTCTCCTCTAATCTAGGACATGAGAAAACACAAGAACAAACACTAAGGTGTTTAGAAGAATTTGGTGGAATTTTCATTCATTTCAGGTTTTATAGTGATGCTCTGTGTTAATATTAACCACTAAAAGTCTGTGTTAATATCTAATTTTGATTAATGGTCATGGAATTTGGACTGTAGAAGTAAGTTAGGTATTATGGAGAAAAAAAAGCACCCAGAGGGCATGATTCATAGAACATTGAACAGTTCGGGTTGGAGTGGGAAAGATTTTTTTTTTGTCATTCTATAGTCAGTTTTTAATGAATCACTTTTGTTAAAGAAGCAATAATTAACAGAGGTTTCCTGCTATATAATGCACTAGAAGGTATCTAATTAACCTCTGTATCCTCTACAAGACACTTATCAAATTAAGTATTTTCTGGTGTTGTTTTAGTCAGGAACATTTCTGCCTTTAACTTCAGTGGAGTTATTGACTGGTTTGGGGTTTGTTTGTTGTTTGGGGTTTTTGTTGTTGTTGTTTGCATTTTCTTTTTTTCACAAGTTTTGATGTCATTGATCATCAAACATTAGCTCCCAAAAACACTGAAACCATTTTGCAAATTTCCAGTATTTAAAAAAAACAACCCCAACACCAAACAACACACCAAACCTTCCAATCCCTTTTTGCACTATGTTGAAACAGACCTTGCTATACTGTGATGGGAAAAGGGCTGAAGAAGAGGTTTCAGTATGAGATTAGCTCCAGTATTAAAATCAAGACTTGTAAACCTGGCAAATACCAAATGAGACCAGAAAGATCCCATTCTGGGTATCTGGGATCTAAAGTCTTTCTTTGTAGCCAGATCCATCTAAGTGGCCTCACTCCAAATAAATAAATCCCTGGCCTTCCTGCCCATTAGAAGCAGAGGGGCTCACTTAGCACCATTGAAACCCTTTGCCTGTGTAAAGGGAATTTAGAGAAAGTATGAATTATTCAGCTGAGAGAGATAAGTGTAATTTTGTGTAAACAGCCAACTCCATTGTTAGAGGGAGACCTGGGAATAAACATGGGCCATACAGCCGGCCATGACTTTCAACTTTGAGTAGTCACACATCTTAAGATTTACATGTATTAATTATGTCAAAGTAATACTCAGCCCCTGGTGGCTTCCTGTACCGTATTGCTTTGTGTACAAGCTGAGTCTTCTGTTGCACTAATTGGTTTCTCCTGCAGCTTTAAATTGAGGGTGGTTTTCTTGTGCATTTAATTGCTTTCCTCTGCAGCTCGCAAGGAAAAGGTAGTTGAAGGTGGCTTCTAAACAAAGATATACAGTAATTAAAAGCTCTTTTAAAGAGAGCTTTTCTGTGCAGCACCTGCTGTTAATGGAGTACTTTGTGTACGGGTCTGTGGGGTCTTTGAATCCAGTGCATTATTTCAGAAGTAGTGCGTTGTTGGAGGATTTCTACATTTGATGT
>JAWWEE010000040.1:4194696-4205443 GCA_035221455.1 Xenops minutus | reverse complement strand
AGAAGGAGATCTCTCCCTTCCCCCAGACAAATCCAGCCCATAAAAATGGTTTGGTAAAGTGGAAACTAAGGTTTTAAACTTCTGGTTGCCTTGTGCATAACAATCAATTGAATTTATTTTTCCCCCCACTGAAAAAAAGTCTTGCTACAATTTTCATTAAAAAAAAAAATCATCATTTTCTTATCAAAATTTCTTCTCAAAGAAGAAAAAATTCCATAGTTTATGTGATTTTTAATAAGTGGCAGTTACACATCTTAGTCCTTCCCTGTTGCCTTGCCTGTGGTGGAATTCATTTTTCATACCTGTGTTTCTGTCCCCTTGGCAAATCCTGTTGTCTTGCAATCATCAGGAGCTGACTTAAAAAAAAAAAAAATATCTCCATGGAATTTAGTGCTTTGATAAATTAATCCAGCCTTGTGTGTTAACCTTCCAAATGCTCATGTCTGAAGAGCAGTTTGTGAAACTAAAGCCCTAAGGCAAGAAAGACAGACAGATGCTCTGTATAAAATTCCCGCTCCTTTGCACAGGAGAAAGAATGTGGGAGATAAGGTGTCAACTCTATTCAGAGTGTGTTTTGGGGTTTGCCTGGACTTTTAGTTGCATTCAATGATGATTTGATGGAAATTCCATCAGATGCTAAAACTGGAAATAGTTAATCAAAGAAGGAAAATTACTGAGCAATTTCATACTGTTGCAATAACAGCCTTGTCTCCAAGGTGAAAAGGGATGTTTCCCATAGTGGTGTAAATAGAAGACGAGATAACCACACTCTCATTACCAGCATTAAGTGCAGGTGTTCATAACTGACTCCTATGTTTTCTTCTTCACATTATGAGAGCAGAAAAGGACTTAATTGGCTCAGAAATTAACTAGACATTTCTTATTCCTTTAGGCTGGGTAAAACAAGACATCTACTATGGCCTTACTGACATGGTCAATACCAAAACTTTACAGGAGCTACTCATGTTTAGGAAATGCCATTATAGATCAGACAGCAATGGACCTTAAACATTATAATGAAGGTTATCACAAATGCATGTTTTATTTATTTTTATGATACATAAGCCCGTACACCTCCAGCATGTGCACCCCAGAAGAAAACCTTCCAGACTCATTCACGTGTATTTTCACAATACATACTGATTAAGAATTCTTTCTTGCACCAGCACTGGCTTTTTATTTACTGAAACTCCATAAAATGGCTCCCAATATTCAGTCTGATGCCTTACGATGCCAGTCCATCTACAGCTCCTCCCACTGAAAGAACTTGTCGGTTTGGAGACTGCCTGTTGCCTGAATAAACTTTTCTCCAAAACCTGTTGGCAAAGCAGTTGCAACTGCTTTAACCACACCTTTGCTAGCCTGTAATTTCGGAGTCACTATCCCTTTAGGATTATGAAGCTTATTCCCTGGCAAGCATCACTCCGTCCTCTCAGACGCTA
The DNA here is from genome assembly GCA_035221455.1 of Xenops minutus. Taxonomy (NCBI): domain Eukaryota; kingdom Metazoa; phylum Chordata; class Aves; order Passeriformes; family Furnariidae; genus Xenops; species Xenops minutus. Next base: position 4,204,001 of record JAWWEE010000040.1, on the reverse strand, counting down.
AATTAATGTCCAAGAATGTGATCACTTTGATGGGACCAGCTGTTTCTTCTGCTGCCAAAGCACTCCAAACACTTTGGCAGCTTCCCTAAATGTGCTCAGTAAATCCTGACAAGTGCCATAGGAATGTGCTCTGTGAGCTGCTCCACAAAAAGGCATCTGTGTGTGCAGTGCTGACCCTGACATTTGACTTCTGTGTTTTCACCTTATTGTGCAGATCTGGGAGGAATCCAACAGGAATTCAGAAAGTGCAGGCTGTCAGCTCCTGAACGAACACCTTTTTAGCTTTTGAGCTTAAAACTTAAGAGGTGAGAAATATGCAAATACATAGACAAAGACATGATTTCGTATTTATTGAGTCTGCCTGTAAAACCTTCTTTATCTTTTGCAATCTTTACAAGAGGATCAGGGATTATCAGACCAAGTAAAAAGGTATTATTAGCAAGGCTAGGAACAATGCTTGTCAAAGTTTCATAATGTTTTCTTTTACATGACCCTATTTTCAGTTGCCTTTGGCTGTTTATTACACTACATTTCAGGATTAAATTTTTCTCTGCTATGGGTCTGCCTTTGACTTCTGAAAAACTTCAGTGAAATCAGCCCAGGCTGGGGGAAAAGCATTTTGAGATGGCAGCCGTTTTGCCTTTCAAGAGGTCTGCAAAGATTGTGTTTCTGACAGGATTTAAACAGGGACTTGAAATCTGTCCATGGGATGACATTTATGTCAGAGACAGAAAAAAAAAAATATACAAATGAGACACTTCTGGAGAAACTAGAAATAAACACAGGATGGACAAGCTACATCCTGCATGGCGTAGGGTATGGTGAAGCATGACTGGAATGGCAAGATGTCCCCTAATTTTGAGGAACAAAGTTCAGGAAAGATTTAGACCCAAAGAAGCTGTGGATGCCCCATCCCTGGAACTTGTTCCAACTTTGTTGGATGGGGCTTTTAGCAGCCTGGTCAAGTGGAAGGTTCCAACATCATGGCAGTGATGTTGGAACTAGAGGATCTTTCAAGATCCCTTTCAACCCATACCATTTGGTGATTGTCTGATACAGGTTTGTGCACTGCCTCTTGTTCTCAAGAGTGACATCCATGTCACTCATAACTGTAGATATGGCCATGCAGAGCTCTGAAACTAAAGACAAGAGGAGTGAAAATGGACTTGGAGGCATTATGTTAAGAGAGCAAATCTGGACTTATGTTCAGATAGACAGAAAGAGAAAAAAGACAAGGAATGCTTGAAAAAATAGAACTAAAACTGTGGTACTGTTGGAGAGGAGAATCAATTGGTTATGCAGGACTTCTTTCCTGGAAGTGAAGTGTGAGCAGTCAGTCAGAGGGATTCATTCAGACATGGAGAGGGGAGTTGCACCGTTGGAAATAGGCTGGATGGGTAAAGAGAAACTGTGTAATGAAGGACACAGGATTATGTGGCACTGGACACCATGGCTTCAGAGGAAGGAATGAATATCACTAGTTAACTGTAGCTTTTCCTAACTTTTTGAAGTGCTCAGTTTCTATAAACAGATTCTTGGACAGTATTTTTCTTTGCTAGGAACTGTACAGACTCCTAATGGTGTCTCTTGTTTGAGGTCTTTGGTATTACTGAAAATATGAGTTAATTATATTGAAAGAAAAACATAATAATCAGCCAAATCCCATTAAGCTCTTAACTAGTTTCTGTGCCTGCTACTTAGTCCTTGGTGTCTCTTCTGACAGCAGAGCTTTGCCTTGAAGGGCAAGAACATCCCATCTGTTGAGCTCTGAGGGTGTAAATGCTCTTAAAAAGGAAAATATTTGTCTCTTTGGTGTATATGAGAGTCTGGAAGACCCGGCATTGCCTGCACTGGAAATGGATAATCTCCATCTCCCTCATGGCTAACTGTGCACAAATTGTGTCATCTTGTACACAAAGGGCAGATCCGACTGGGGCATATGTTATCATATAGCTGCAGTCACACAGAGGCCCTCAACATGAATACTATTAAAATGTGAAATGCTCATAGATTATTTTAGGCTTCACAGAGAGCCATAACAGCTCCTGCAATAAATTAGAGCAGTTGCCAGGCACTTGTGTGTCAGTGCACCCTAGCTGTCACTTTCCAGGCTGCAGTGGATCTCTGCTTCGTTGTCGTATCCTGTCATATGCCACAAGCATGTTCCCTGGGCCAGAGCTTACATGTGTGGCTCAGTGGAAAAATTGTCTTTCAGTGGAGTTGTATTGGTGCCTGTACAGAGCTGGAGAGACACAGAAGGGTCAAAATACGAGCCAAAACCCTACCGTCTCTCTGAACAACCCTGTCTTTTTAAATCTCACAAGATTTCAGCCTAACTCCCTTCCCAGATCCCTTTGTTGTCCAGTAAGGCAGAAACAGAATGGGATTTTCCTGGCGACAAGTGTGAGAACCAGCAATCAGTTTGTCTCATGCCAGTATCGTCAGAAATCTCTGCTCCTTTTATACAATGTTAAATGACCATTTGCTGTGAAGCTGAAAGAGCAATGACCTTCAGCCCAGACATTTCCAGGTACTGCTCTACAGCAAATGATTTATATCACCTGTGTGAGATTAGGAATTTCTATGTTGTGTTTAGCATAATTAATGAAGCAGGAAGTGATTTTGGTTTTAACTGTATTTTTTTCAATTCAACTGACTTTAGATAACTCACTGGAATTAGTTATTAGTTATTAGAGCAATGAGGATAGATTTTAGTAAAGATTTGGCCTTAAAAATGAAACTCATTAATCATTTTTAAACATTGTGTAAATGGAAACTTCTCATTGGAATGAGAGAAACTAGATTTGTCAGAGGGAAAAAAAAACAAACCCAACCCAAAAACTAACACATAAATTAGGCTTAAAATTTGATCAATCTGAAAATTAGTACTTACTGAGGAAAGTCTTCTGGACTGCAAAATATTTAATAAAAAAATCTACCAATTCATAATTAAGAGCTTTTAGAAACAACTATCAGTAGTTTCACTGAATAAGATAATAGAGCAAATTAAAAAGCAATATCAGCATGTACATAATAATTCATGATATAAAATGTCTCTCTGATACCGAAGATTCCACATATTGAGAGGAGTATTTGAAAATGCGCAGTACTATATTGATATTATCAATATGTAAGGAAAGCCTAAAAGATATTAAATAACTTTTCCAAGGAGATGAAGAAAGTCAGGGACAGGAAAAGGGATGGATCACTGAACACAGAACATTCCTCTGGAATGCACTACTACTGCTTTATTTCCCAAGCTGTTTAGATGAAGCCATAAATAACAAAGTACAAGGGCTGACCTTAAGTCCTATCTAGTGGTCTATCATATTAATTAGAGTAATGAGACCTGACCAAAAAAAAAAATCCCTATCCTAATGAAAACAGTGAAGTGATCCCCTTCAGAAGACTGAATTAGTCTGAAACAAGCTTTCCTAGAAATCAAGTTTTATCTTATTGGGAAAGCTTAAGTCAGTAGGAAATCATACAAGTGTGGAAGATCTGCTGCACTACCTGGCTTGGTTTCCAATTATACCAAAGTTTATTACCTCACAGCTCTAAAATTGCCTACTCCTTCCTTCAAATGCCTGAAGTGCTAAAGTTTATGTCTTCACTAGTGTGGCTGCTACATCAACTGCTAGATCTTGATTTTGATCTCTTTAAATTCATCTCATTCTCTTTGGCCAACTACAGTGAAAGTATTAGTAAAAGTGGAAAATATTTGTTTCTGGAGTTACATGGCCACTTTCACATCATTTGTTCAAGCCCTCTTTTACAAGACTTATTCAACCACTTCTTTATTGTACCCTTGGAACACAATTATCATGGAAGGGAATAAAAATATGTCTTCACTCCTTGTACTTTGCCCTCTGGTACTGAGATGCTTTCATTTAGAGATGTTTTGCCAGATACTGCCATGTACAAAGCTACACCGTTTCATCTTGTTTTATGACACATATGAATTTTGCCTGTCTTTAACTCAACAATACTTTTTCTTCCTGCTTCACACTCCAAATTTATCTCTAACTTAAAAGTTTTCTTTCACCTCAGATCTCTTTCAATAACTGCATGCCAGGCTCTTTTTACCTTCCTCCCTTTGCTACTCAACATTAATTATTTTTTCTCTGGTGGGATTAGCGTGCAATTTTCCAGGCTAAACACAATTTTGCTCTAAGCCCACATTCCTAACCTATTCAGGTCCTCTTGCATTATTTTACTGGGGTTGATAACCTTTACTGATTCTAGTACCATCTGCAACTTTCATTAGTATTCTGTTTACTCTTTTTCCCCTGGACCAAAATGAAGACATTAAGGCCTGACCTGACTCCTGCAGTACCTGCTAGATACCTCCCAGCAACTTTCAACTTTGTTTTTCATTACCCATCATTTAGAATTCTCCAGACAGACTTCAATGCAAGTGACAATAAAAAGATGCTTCTTCAACCTTAGAATATCTATTACAAACAGTGGTAAGTAAAACTAAAATCTCCCAAGCCCTAATAAAATAGTCAGTAGACTTTGTCTTTGCATGGCTCACTAGCATATCTATTGCTTTGCCTCTTTAAAAGAAAATCATAAGCAGTAATACTCTTTCTGGCTGGAAAATGAGTTATCTGTTCTTCTGATGGTTTAACCTCAGCCAGCAGCTCAGCCCCCCACAGCTGCTTGTTCATTGCCCCCAACAGGATTGGGGGAGAAACTCATGGATTGAGATAAAGCAAAGCAAACCAAGGAATTCATTCACCACTTCCCATGGGCAGTCAGGTGTTCAGCCACCCCCAGGAAAGCAGGGCTTCATCATGTCTAATGGTGACTTGGGAAGACAAATGCCATCACTCCATTTCTTTCTTCTTCCAGATTTACATGCCAGCCATGACACCATATGGTTTAGGATACCGTTTGGGTCAGGTGGGATCAGCTCTCCCAGTTGTGTCCCCTCCCAACTCCTTGTGCTCCCCCAGTCTTCTCATTGGTGGAGTGGGGTGTGAAGCTGAAAAGGCCTTGACTGTGTGTAAGCCCTGCCCAGCAATAATGAAAACATCCCTGAGTTATCAACACTGTTTTCAGCATGAGTGCAAATCATATTCCCATACCAGCTACTGTGAAGAAAACTAACTCTACTGCAGCCAAACTGAGAACAGTTCTTATCAAATTGTTCTGAAATGTGTTATACTCCTGAGTATTTACAGCATCTTAAACCATGATTTTAGTAGATAACAATAGTTAAAGGTTCATTTGCATTTTTCTGTTGTAGAATGAGTTCTGGGAGTGTCTGGACCTCCCTCTTTGAAAGAACACAAAATAGAAAGAAGTGGCTAAGTATTTCTTGAGGATCTGGGCCTTCTTCCAGGAGGCAGAGTAAGAAATTCCCAATGGTCCATGTTATATTGCCCTTTGGCTGCAAATTTAATATCTTGATTGTCCTGACAGAAGGAATGAGGTGTGTAGGGAGCACCTGAATTATGACGCACTGTAAATGAATCCCCAGAGTTTCCTACAAGTCTGTGCAGTGGTCCTGTGTACCTGTGGATCTGTGTATCCCCCAAAATTATCAGAAAGTACAACTCTTCCATTTTGGGAAGGGTGTAGATGCTCACACACCAGGTCCAAGGGTGTGCATACATTTCTCTTATGCCAGGGACAAATCTCAGGAAAAACTGATTACATACAGCTCTAGATCAGACCAGCATGTCCTGGAGGCTTCCTGCTGCTGTAGGTTACCTTCCAGCCTTCCAGAAATCTGTTGCTTCTCAGCACACCCTCATATTGCACTGTCAGGATACTGCAGCAAGATGAAATGGCTTAGGGATCCTTTCAATCCATGCTTTCTTGACCTATGTTAAAACCTACTTTGGAAACGGTCCAAAGCCATCTGTATTGTCTTGGGCTGGAATGGTCAGATTTCTGTCATGGAGAAAATGAAAAACTCTGAGATCAGCCTCAGTGTTTTCCACAGTATAGTCTGGCTTAACGTTTTCAGATGTTTAAGCCTATGTGAAACAAGAAATTTCCTTCCCAAAATAGAGCTTTAGCACAAAAGACAGTTTTGGGGTGCCTGGTTACAGGGGAGGGTTAATAGACCATAGCACTGAGAATTCATCTTCATGCTCCCTGTAATACTAGACCAGCTGTACCTTGCTGCTGACTCTCTCAAGAGCAACTTTAGTGGTAATGGGATATTAAGTGCTAAAAACACTGATTAATGGGTGTTATCTCACTGGACCCTTTGCAGGACACCACTTAGGAATCGCTGTACCAGCAGCTTTAGTCCAGCCTTGCCATTTGTAAATCATCAGAGTGCAGGTGGCTTTGGCAGAGATGGAGAAAGCGGTTAATCTACTTAGAAACATCCCTGTGTTACTGACTGCTTGGCTAATAGTCAGGATTGCTTTTTAATATGTTGTGTTGGGATGTATATCTGGTAGTTGTATAAACAAAGGAAATAGTCTTTACATGGCTCTGGAGGCTGCAGTAGGAGAAGCTTCTTCTTCTGTCAGAAGTGATGTATGAGATGCATAATGAAGTACAGCCTTTCTCCTGATCAGAACACACTTACACCCTAAATCCCACCTTTCCCCTTTCAAGGAGAAAGTCGGAAGGAATTTCCCTCATCGTGGTAGGAATTTCTTACTAGGCACTCTTGCTGTTTCTGTGGCTCCAAGTGAATTCCAAGTCAGAGGCTTCTGGGGTGTACTTGAGCCTTATTGAGACTGTCATCCAAAATGAAGTCAAGCCAAGATTTACATTGATAGCTTAGAGACTTTATACCAAGGGAAAACCAAACAAACCCAACCAACTCCCCCACCCTGCAATGCTACCACCTAGCAATAGCATTGCTGCCTTTGAAAATTATAGAATAGCAGTATTACATATAGTTTTACATATATTAATTAAAAAAAGGCTTTGAAATCCAAAAGCAAAATTTCCTTAAGTAATCACAATGAGCCATTTGTTTAAAACAGAATTAATTAAATAAGGGCAATCTGCCATTAATACCTCTGTTAACCAATTTATTAATTTACTTATTTCTTAAACTAAATTAAAACACTTTTACATTTTATAATTTTTAAATTACTGTCTTGTAAACACTCACTTTTTTTTTTTTGACCTATTTCTGGATTTATAATTAAGTCTATTCTGAAGACTGAAGGAAATTGAAGACAATCATGACAAGTTTTAGCAGCAAGTTCACCACCATAAACCAAGAAGCAGTAAGTGAACCTGCAACACTTTTGCTAAGTGTAGCTTGGATGGAACTGGCAAAAATGGTCTTGTGTTCTCTTTATTCACTCCAGTGCCATATTGGTCAAAAGGAGTCATGGGAAAAGGGTCAAAGATCACTCAGAAAGATCTGATCTAGGGCTTAGTTTACTGAGTTTTAAATAATAAATTTAGATATGTAAAGTATTTACTAAGTACAGACTGATTGGTGGGCAATACTGTACTCTGTACTGCAGTAAAAGTTAGTATGGGATACACAGGTTATCACTCAAGTTTACTATACATATCTTGAACATCACATGTGCATAAAAAAATGTCCATTATAAACCCATTGATGTCTGCTATCAGGTAAGGGGACTCTCAGCCTCGAGGGTAATCTTGAGAGGTGTCCCTGCTCAAGGGGAGATCACAACCCTGCAGTTGTCATGGAGGGAGAGCTCAACAGAGTCTCATGGCTGCAGGTATTTATAGAGCAAAGTGTTTGATTTGTAGCCAATTTTTCTGATGTGTTCGTGCAGTTTAGTGTGGGAGTACAGTCACCTGGTTTCCGGCCCTCCAAGGAGTGGTGACCGTACTCCCACAGTTTAGGACTTTTATCAGCCCATTCTCAGGTCTAAACATTTTTGTTGGTGTTTGGTCCTGTGTTTTCTTTTACAGCCTCACACAATAGGATTAACTTTAATTAACAGCTAGTTTAAACAGGGAGATTGCATCCATCACACTCTGCACTCCATGACTACAGTCAACTCACTTCACAGTGGTGGTTTGGTCAGCTCTTGCCTCTGTGCCACAAATATAGGGTGGTAAAGACATCACCTCTGATAGGCTGGTATATAAGTTAATATATCAGATTTGCTGAGACTTTAAAATCAACATGTTCATTCACAGCTGTTGTACATTGAGATAGGTGCAATAATTTGATATGCAAACAAGGGGTTAACAATCAGCACTAAGTCAGAGTAGTTGTTCATAGCCTGAATGCAGGCTACCTGTGTAACAGCAGAAGAAAATTTGTTTAATGGTCACATAGGGATAGCAATGGGTTCTTCTTACTCTTCAGAGTCTATGCCCCCTGCCCCATAATATATTTGGATCTATCTGGACTTCTCTAAGGCCTTTGACAAGGCCCCTCACAATATCCTTCTCTCTAAATTGGAGAGAGATGGATGGTGGATAAATAATTGGATAAGAAAGGCATCAACCTGTTGGAGCAGGGCTAGAGGAGGGACACAACAATTATCAGAGGTCTGGAACACCTTCTATGAGGAAAAGCTGAGAGAGCTGGTGCTGTTCAGCCTGGAGAAGAGAGAGCTCCAGGATGCCTTTCAGTACTTAAAGGGGACTTATAAGAGAGCTGGGGCCAAGCCATTTAGTAGGGCCTGTAGCAAAAGGACAAGGGGTAATGGTTTTAAGCCAGAAGAGAGTAGACTCAGACTAGATATAAGGACAAAATATTTTGCAGTGAAGGTGGTAACACACTGGCAAAGGTTGCCTAGAGGGGTGGTGGATGCCCCATCCGTGGAAGTGTTCAAGGCCAGGTTGGATGGGGCTTGGAGCAGCCCAGTGCAGTTGAAGATGTCCTTGGTCATTGCAGGAATAGATGACCTTTAATGGTCCCTTCCAACCCCAACTGTTCTGTTATTCTATGATACTACACTCCATTGTATCAAAAGTGGAGCTCTTGAAGTAATGTGGGAATATTCATTTGCACATAACAATTATGATCAGTCTCTAGAAATCAACAGTTTTAAGAGACTCTTCTAGTTCTTTTCTCCAAGAATTTATACCTAAACATGCCAAAGCCAAATGCGTTACTGTTGTAACCCAGTGTGAGTGGGAGAGTTGTACTGGAGAATAATAAGGCTCCTGTGTATTTAACAGCATTTCAAGAAACAACACCTTGGAGAGACAGCCCTGGTTTTCTTTTTCTCTTTTTCTCTTTTTCTTTTTCTTTTTCTTTTTCTTTTTCTTTTTCTTTTTCTTTTTGTTTTTCTTTTTCTTTTTCTTTTTCTTTTTCTTTTTCTTTTTCTTTTTGTTTTTCTTTTTTCTTTTATTTTTATTTTGCTTTTGGTTTTAGTTTTTGT
>JAWWEE010000040.1:4166817-4194596 GCA_035221455.1 Xenops minutus | reverse complement strand
TCTTTCTCTTTCTCTTTCTCTTTCTCTTTCTCTTTCTCTTTCTCTTTCTCTTTCTCTTTCTCTTTCTCTCTTTTTCTTTTTCTTTTTCTTTTTCTTTCCTGTCTCTTCCTTACATTGTGGAAGTGTTGAGGAAACTGCTTCTGTGCTATTATGTAAAACCTTATTTGTCAATCTCTTCAAAAAATCAGGAGATATTCGAGAAAGCCAGGGAGGAAGTTCATACCAGCTTTAGTTAATCTGCAGAAAATCCAGCCTACATGACTCCTGTGTCACTGCTGCTCCTTTCATCTATTCTTTATAAGGAATCTATTGAACTTTAATTAATATGAAAAATTCAGGTTTTCATCTGATTTAAATGTGACTGACTTCATGCTGCTACTAAAAGTGGAACAAAGTCCAAGTGTGGTGAAAACAATGCTGAATATTTGGATTCAAGAGGGAATCTCAGAGGCCATAGAAAGTGTAATCTTACAGATCTGTAATGCTGTGTAACAGGTAAGTAGAAACTAATTTATATAGATGTCTGTGATAGGGATAAGAGAGTGACACATGAAATATCTATATTATCCTCAGCCTGGAAAGTTTTTTGAGAGCTAATCTCACTCTTTTTAGTCAGGTTGCAGCTTGTTAGAGGCCAATGTGAATTAATGCTGTTTGAGTTCAAAATAGAGAAGAGAAATTCCATGGAATACATGCCATATATCAATCAGAGTGATCTACAGGAAAACACTAAACAATAGAATGATTTCTTTAGAAATTAGGTACTTTCTTCAAGGCTACAGTTATGTGTCTGTGTCTTCCCAGAGACCCTGTTTGAAAGTCAGAACTGATAAATGCTGTCCCCAGATGGGTAAGCACCTCAGATTTTATTCCCTCTCCAAACTACAAAGATTTGAATCATCATCTAAAAGTGACCTCTTCCAATAATGTTCCAACACAGAAAAATACACCCAAAACTCTTGTGTGATGGCACTTTACGTGGACATCTCTAAGTGAGCTTTAATATGCCAGCTGTGGAACTCAGGAGGCGCAGCTCTTCCAGCACACCCCCCCCCACATCTTCCAGGATTGTACACCTCACAAGAAGTCCTGACTACCTTGGAGACACACCTGGAGGGATATTAATTTGAATATATCTCCAGAAGATAGCCACCCACCTCCAGGCTGCAGTGTTGAGAGAAATGTGTATCAAAAGACAGAATTATTTGCTTGGATACCTGTTGGTTTCTTCCTGTGTTGAATTCCATATATCTGATTCCGCAAGGACAGCTGCTATGATGGTTGGCTGAAGCCAGGGAGAAACATGTGGAAAAATAAGTGTAAAAGTAATAAATAAAGACCAGTGATTAAAGTGAGTGACTGAAATCTACATCTAAGCATTCTTTGGACTTTGCATCTGTGTGCAGTTTGGTGAAAAGATAGTGAAAAAATCAGATGAACTGCATCCTCAAAGTGTATTTCTCTCTATCGATTGTATGAACTCCTAGAGTGATTTACGTGGTTTAGTGGTGGACTTGGCAGTGCTGGGTTAATGGTTGGACTTAATGATCTTAGATGTTTTTTCCGACCTAAATGATTGAATTATTCTAACTGGTCTTCTGATATCAGTGATGGTTCCTGTAGCATTGTGATATTTCCTTCTTCAGCTGCAGGGTCTTTTTTCCCTGAAATGAAGCAGGAGGGAAAAAACCAACCAAACAAACAAACAACTTATTTCCCTGATTTTTACTTGCTAAATTCTTCAGTCATATTAGGAGCCATTAAAACAGCATCTTCAGCCTAGTTTCAATACAAAGAGCTAATTCTTGGTCTAAACCTTTGGATTCATAATTAATATTTTCTAGGCAAATGCTATTACTTCAGTGGAGTCCAAGCATATTTTTAAAAAAGTAATTTTTGGCATGTGCAAAGTGCTTTCCTAGAGCTTTACAAATTAAAGCAAGACTGAAACCTTCTCCCACAGTCCTCAGATTTTAGCAGCAAAGGAAAGGTTAATAATGCTCATGTAGATCTAATGTTCTGCTTTAGTTGAATTTCATGATAAAACCAAGAGGCTTTTGGACTCAGCAATTTGTACAATGATTGCCCATTTGGAGCAAGATGTTAAGAGGCATTGGTCTTTCTTTTCCTAGCAAAATCAACACCAAAGTTCCCTTATATTTGAGCTCAAGCTGAGTTTGGCCAAGAATTCTGAAAAAAATCTCATGCTGAATTAAAAATGTAGTAATATATACAGTGTAATTCCAGTTCCTTGATACAGGATGACAAGAAGAATAATGAAAGCCTTGGTCTGTCCGTGAGCAGTTTCAGAAAATGTTTTCTGCATGTAAAGGTCTTAAATTGAAAAATCTGAACAGAAAATATCATTATCTAAGGTTTATCACACTTGATTATTGCCATTTTTTTTCCAAAAGAATATTTTACATATTTTAAATATTTCTTGTCCATAATTTAAAGTCATTCTCAGGGGCTGTTTTGCAGTACTTTGACTTGTGTCTCAAACTCTGCCCATAGAACAAGAACCAACCTAACAAAGAAGGTCTTTCTCTCCAATGCCTGACATCAAAACCATTTGTATAGTAGCCAACATGGTGGAAACAGAATTAGAAGTTTTGACAGTTTTGTGGGGTTTTTATCCCCACAGCAAAAAGGGCAATTTCAAGGTGAAGCTACTTAGAAAAAAAATAATTTGTAGTACTTATCATCTACGTTCCCTAAACTGAGAAAAGCTATCACTGTTTTCCTCTCATGTAGGCATTAAAAAATAATATTATTGAAATTACATAAGACATTCAATCATAAAATATTTGTTTGAAGTGTCCAACAAAACTCTCAGTGTAAAGAAAATCCAATCATACACACAAATCAAAGTCTTAAATAAGATCTCCCCTGTATGCCTTTTAATTGTGGATGTGGAAAATTATTCCAGTTGGAACTATTTTAAAAAACTGTTCTGCAGACACTTTTCTCTCAAAATGCCACAGAGCAAAATTTTTCTTTTCTACAGCATTTTAAAAGCATTATTATAAAATAGTTTACAACCAATGGACCTACTTCGAATTTGATTGCACTAAAGAAAATCACTGTTTTACTTGAAATTGCAAACCAATTTTCTGATTTTTCATTACATTCCTTTCCAGACACCAAAACACAAATCCACTGCTCCAGCTTTCAGGTGGAAAGTCCAGGATGCGACAGGGGACGCCAGAAGAGCAGAGAGGAAGCCAAGGTCAGCTGGTGGAGGTGAAAGCCATGCACGATGACACCTGCACATGTGTCAGTGCAGTGATGCAAACTCTCCCAGAACACGTGGGCTTGCTCGTGGCTGGCCCCAAGCCCTGGAATATTCTTTCTTCATACCTCTTGCTTCATTCCCTCTCCCCCCTGCAGCATGATGGTCAGACTGCAATGGACCTCCTTTCTACTTGCCTGCTGTAACCTGGCACTAGTTACAGGATCACAGAATATTCGGAGTTGGAAGGGATTCACCAGGATCTTTGAGTCCAACTCTTAAGGGAACGGCCCATACAGGGATTGAACCCACACCCTTGGCATTATTAGTACCATACTCTAATAAAATGAGCTAGTTAGTGGTCACATATACCCAACCAGGTAAAATCATAGAAAGATCACATACATAGTGGTCATACAAAATATATAGGTATTGATTTTTGGAGATTTTGGTGGAATTAGGGTGTCTTTCATGCTTTTCATGTCTTTTCATGTCTTACTTATGTAAGAGCAGATGCAGGAGACTTCTTTCCAATTTTTCCTGCTGGACCAAAAGGATAGGCATTTTGAAGCTAAATTTGTGTAAAAGGATGTGCAACTGATACTGGGTCAAAATTCTGGGAGAGGTCAGATGGTTGCAGGTGTTGTGATAGAAGGCCACAGTGGCAGAGATACTTTGCAGCCTTGTAAGTTATGTACTGAGAGATTCAGGATGCTTTCTGGGAAAACCTCCCTTGATAAATGGCCTATAGGTTGTCTATCGTGTATATCAGGTTTGGGTACAGAACAACTCAAAGGATAATCCAAAGGCATCCTATAGATAATGCAAACAGGCAGAACCAGGTCTTCAGTGTACCACTGTGGTCCTCCTGCAAAACACTGCAAAGCGAGATAAATGATCCTGTCAGTCTCCACTCATAAAGTTGTAAAATTGCCTTTCTCTGTGCTTGTTTAGAAGTGCAGGACCTGTATTGTGGAGAGAAGGGTTCGAGGAACTCCAGGTCTCAGAGAATCACAGGTTATGTGTGGCAGAACTCACAGTGTAGGGAGGGCGGTGGTTATGTGGCAGGAGCAGGATGTCTTTATATCATGTGACAGTCATAGATGGAAATAAGTGCATCCATAGGTATCATCTTATTTTTATGCAGTGGGTTGTTAGTCACACAGTGCTTAATAAAGTGCCTCTAGTTTTATCAAGAATGTGAAAAACCGTGTATGACTTCCTCGTGTCAGATTATTGTCCATCTCAGTGTTATACTGAAAGGCTCTTGCCAAAGGTGACGCCCCACACATTAAACAAAGAGAGATCTCAGCATAAATTCACAAGATGGAGTGGAAGGTAAAATACTGCCTGCCAGGCCAGCAGGACTATAACCAGCAGCTCTGTTCCCCCAACTTAGGAGACTGCTTCTTTCCCTAAGCATGTAACAGAATGTGATATCCAGCAAGTACAGCACAAGGCTGGCCATGGTCTTGCCAAGCCCTTTAGGATTGTTTATCTTATTTCACAACTATGCCTACGTATTTTGGAAGTGATAATGGATGCCCACCTATGCTGTGTTTTGTGGATTTATTTAATTCACCTCTTGTTACTGAAAACGTAATGGGGCTTCAGCAAAGATAAAACATCTGTGGTCCTTGACAAAGTGACTTAAAAAGAGCAAGATGAAAGTTTTTAAGGCATGAAACATGTAAGGGAATTGATTGAAACAGGTGGTTGCAGCTAAATGGCACTGTTTAAACTGGAGCATTTCATGGATCAGTAGGAAATTTTACTTGACTACAGTTTTAGACATGCTTCAGAAGGCCCAACCAGGGGCTTTAGTTGTAAGCCTTTGCTAGAATTTAGAAACCTGTTCATACTTCTTTGCTGATATTTGAGCTGGCAAATAAAGGAGATAGTCAGGCCACACTATTTAGAACAGAAATTACACAAAGTCTTCTTGCATTCTGCACTTTTGTTCAGTGCCAAATACTTTAGGAAATTCCTTTCTGCAATTGTTCTGAATTTCAGCTCTCTTCATCCATTGTGCTGCCTAAAAAATTAAATGTTTCCTTGCATGCTTTAAAGGCACATAGAAAGGCCATTTTGCTACAGAATGTGATTTGTATCTCTTATCTTTAATTATGAACTTTCGATACAGGTCAAAAGATGTCTTGTGACTATTATTTGGCAATATTGGAGATTACAATCTTTGTGTAAATGTAATTTAAGAACAAATACATTTAAACTAGAAAGAGATGCAGAATTGTAACTATTAGGGTAGCCTCGTTCTTATTTATAACAACAACAGGTTTGCAAATGGAGTTTAATAGATTTATGAATGGGATCATTTGACAGGGTCACCTAAAACCATAAGGGACTGTTTTCAATGATGCAGTCTGCTGTTTACTGTTGTCTTTCTATTACTGCACAGAATAAGGCTCCTGTTCATTTGGCTTCCAGCATCACTCAATGGCTGAGCACTAGAACAATCAGAAGGGACACATTAAACAAGTTACAAGATATAAAGTCATCAATTATGATATATAAAGTACATGTAAAAAATGGCATGAGGCAAACTATTTAAAAATTATTGGTGTTGTTGGCTACTGTGAGGTGTATCTTGGTTCTGTGTGTCCAACTTCATTTACTGTGTGAAAATATTTCTTATCACAAATCTCCCCAGGGGTGGACAATTAAGACTGAGACATCAAAAATGAATGGTCATATTTGCAGTCTTCCCTGGAGCTGCAGGTGTCCATAGAATGGCTTGGGCTGGAAGGGACCCTAAATGTTGTCTAGTTCCAATCCCCCTGGCAGAGGCAGGGACACCTTCCACTAGACCAGGTTGCTCCAAGCCCCATCCAATCTGGCCTTGAACACTTCCAGGGATGGGACATCCAGTTTTTCTGGGTAAACTGTTCCAGTACCTCATCATCCTCTGAGTAAAGAATTTTCTCCTAACATCCAGTCTAAATGTCCCCCCTTTTAGCTTAAAACAATTGCCCTCTGTCCTATCACTATCTATCTGTGCAAAATTACAACTATTGAAGAGACACATCCAGTCCTGCAGATAAAACTAGGTGTGACAAATTATTAATGGCAACAAGGAGAGGAAAAACCCAATATTCAACCTTATAAACTGTTTTTCAAGCCACCTCCCCCCTCCCTGGATGCCTTTGAACATAGATGAGCTTTGCAGCTGCCTCAGTTATCCCCGGGCTGGGGTGTGTGCCAGAGCTCAGGCGCCAGGGGAGGTGTCCTGCCAACCCTTCTCAGGCTGCAGGAGCTTGAGCAGACTCTTCCTTTCAGGTGGGGAGGAGCAGCACTTGGGACTAGGCTTTAAAGGTCAAATCAAAGCGAAGGTTAAGTCCAGTGTCTTTCTGACAATCTGAGAAGCAAAAGCCTGTGTGAGCAGATAGGCCTTCAGCATTCCCTGGAAAGCTGCTCCCTTAGCTGATATAAGTCTGCCAGCTTGTGCTGATGTCAGTGGGGTTATTTGTCAGCTGAGTGCTGGTCTTATATGAGCAGCAAACTGCTTTGCCGGGCAGGAGGAAGAATAAAGTTCCTCATCTGAGTTGTGCTAAAAATCCCCCCAGAATTAACCCTTTCCCATCAAAATCTAGAGGCAGTAGAGATCAGGCAGAGCAAACCTCCAGCAAGTACAACATCCACAAAGGGGCACTGCAATAAGAATTACAATTCAAGGCACAGCAAGACTCACACAACTGTGCAAAACTCAACCGGGACCAGAAAGGAACTGGAAGCAGCTGTGAGCAGAGGGAGAAAAGGCTCCCTGAATATATGAATGTGTCAGCAGGCAGCATCATTAGGTAACAGATGTGGCCTGCAATGCTAATCAGGCCCACACAAGTAGGACTAGGAGACGAGTGGGGCAGGTCTTTGGAGTCAACCCGAAATAGAACCCCTTGCCAAGTGGAGGCAGTGGCTGCTGCAGCAAACAGGTGCTGAACAAGGAGACTTTGTGCAGTTTGCCAACAGGGGCTGCACACAGGGTTTATCCTGGAATCACAGCACTCATTTGCAAGGGGGCGAAGTTCAAATTCAGTTGTGGCATTTTCTGAATTTTAAGTGCTCCGACATGTATCTTATGCTGTTTTAGCAACACTAATGATGTAGGAATTATTTATAAAATAACAGGATGGACAATTCAAAACATAGCTGAAAACACAAACTAGACCAAGAGTTTTGACGTTCTCCGTGGTCATGCTGGTAAATAAACCTTTATAAATAACTGAACTGGCAGCTGTCTTCCCAATTATTAATTGGCATCCATAGAGTGAATGACCTTGCATAAAATCTTTTTTCAAAGAGAATGCAAAGTCCAATTGAGAATGATCTTTTGGGTGCACTTAGGGTGTTCTTTCATGGTGTATAAGGTTGCTTTAATCCATTTGAGGAGCTGCCTGACTTTAAAAGCACTTTTCAAGGAGGACCAACAGATAATACAATGGTTCAATTCCACAAGTTGCAGATCCAGCCAGACTCAATTGTTAATAGAATAAGAAAAGGCAAATTAATCTGAGGAAAGAAGACTGTACCTTATATGGCTCTGTACTTTTTTAAGCTATTTCAGGGACAGGCTCCAAGCTTGTAAGGAAATAATCAACATACCGTTTTAGAAAATATCTCAGCTGTGTAATTGAATATTGTGGAAAGTGTTTTACATGCCTGTAAACCTGGAGATACCTCGAAAAAGCATGTGCTCCTTATGTGATGAACAGAAATATATTTTTTTAAAAAAACCCACAAAGATTGATAATAAAAACTGCTGTGGTGCCAAATATGCACTGTACATTACTGGCCCCTGAAGATACAGAAGTGTAAGTTACCACCAGAATTACACTCAATAGCTCCAGCTGGTCCTACTCTGCCATGAATACTCCAGTTCAAAGATTTCACAGTGACAGGAAGACAAGAAGTGTTTTCTGAACTTGTCTTCTGTTATTTTAATAAAATGCCCAGAAATACACTTGATTCTTCAAAAGATTATCACTTCAGTGATCCTCACCCACAAACACATGAAACCTTATAAAATTCCATAGTCTAATTTATTTTATTGGATACAACAAGTTTACACAGTAGTTCGAGACCCCACCAAACAAAAAATATCTCCATTGCTTGAGTGTCCAGCCTCTGCTAGGAAATTTTTGGTGGACTTCTGAGCTCTATGCTGACATAAATTGCCACTTCTGCTTATAATCCTAATTAATTCCAAGTGGGAATGCTTGGTTGTTGGTGAAATTAGGTCTTCTTCCTCAAATCCATCACAGATGAATTACATGCAAGAGACAGGTCCCATTCTGCACAGACACCTCTATTTGAATTGACACTGAACTGCTTCCTCAGGCAGGAATTCTTGGAATTAAGGTGCAATTTAAGCCCACACCATCACATTCATCCTCACAAATATGTAGTTACACCTTGCTTGATAATACCTTACATTTCCAAGCTTTACGAGTGCAAACCTTGTTCAGGCAGGAAGTTTTTTATGGTTATCCAGATTGCAACATATGTTAACAAGAAGATAGGGTAATAATTATAAAGTTTATTCTGCCTTTACATCTTTAGTTTCAAAGTGACAGAAATATGTGATTCAAAGTGTTCTATTTACATGATATTTGTTAATATCACCTATTCCTTGTGCTTTCCTAATGTTGGAATTATCACGCTGCAATGATAATCAGGTCAATAGAGGTAGAATTCCCCCTAATTAGGGTAAAATTCTTCTTATGTGATATTTGCTGTCTCAAAATTAGACATCACTCTTATCTAGTTTCTTGGTTATCCCAGCTGTTGATGGAGAGAGACACCTCCAGGAGACAGTTCATCCCAGTTTCTTGGATGCGGATATGCTTCAAAGCTATGCCATGTATCTGAGCGAAATTCTCTGTGTTCTCTGAGCAGGATGAGAAGGTGCTAAATAGAGATGAGAGAATGTCTCTCCTTCCTCCAGGCAGGAATCCCTGCACTGTCTGACCTGTGATTTGTTTGGAGTTATAAAGGCCAAAGTAATCAAGTCCTTGCATCAAAGGCCTTGTGAGTCAAAAGCTCTGTGCTTATGAGTCATTAGAGCCCTAAGATCAATGGCAAGTGTGGTTTTATTGAAAATAAGGTATCGCAATAAGCAGATTTAGGGTCTAAATCTTAACATTAGGCACCCTGTTTTGAAAATGTTAGTTTTAGCCTCCAGTTTTCAGTCTAATCACCTATTTAATGCTTCATATGCCTATGCAAAGAAGCGCTGTGAGATTTAATTAATTTTTGTAAAGATTTTTTAGATCTTCAGATAAGAGGTACTATACTATATAAGTGCCAAGTATTACTATATTACTGAAGAGACTTATCACAGGAAAGGTTAAGGTCAATTAACATTTTCTTGCCATTTAGGCATATATTTTCAGATCACAAAAAGAAACTGGTGTCAATTTAGTTAATTTCACTTGTATCGATTTTCAAATGAGTTATTTATAACTGATTTAAGTTGAAGCCTTACAGATCTTCAAAATGGCAAGAAATTATGCCCTGCTTATAAGCTTCTAACACCCTATGGTTTTAGACTGCTTTGTTTTAATTGAAATACGAGTATTTCAATTAGACATCATAATTAAAAAGTTTCAGGATGAAATCACACATCTTTTAAAAATGGCTCAGACAAGTACCAAAAAACCCAACCCAGAACCTCTCCATGAGTCCTTGTAAATGTCTGTATAAGTAATGATTCTCTGGGGTTTTGGGAATCAAATCTACAGTTTAATTGGAGCAGCAAAAAGGTGTTTTTTGTTTTTAATTATTTTCACAAAAACTGTTTCTATAGTAGATATCTGAAAAAGAGACATTTAATTGACTAACCCTGAAGAAATCTGTTCTGAAAATCACATTTAAGCACTTTGTTAAGCACTCAAATGTACTCACATGCATCACTGAAACCTTAAATGACTCAGACTAAAATTTTTAAGAGAATGTCAAGACCCTCAAATCCTAAAAAAAACCAAACCAAAACAAAACATCAAGGTTCGTGTAATATTTAGATAAAAAGATGTGAGACTCAAACTGAGAGACATTTAAATAAAAGCAACTGCACTGTAAATCACTTTCATTACACACGGAATATTTCCCTTTTCTAATTACAACTATTTAATCTTGCCATCATGTTGTAGTTAAGATGTTGCTTTACATTCTGCCCATTAGGGCTGCTTGAGTTTAAAAAAAAAGAAAAAGAAGAAGCTTAGTCAAGAAGATTTTCATAAATAAACAATAAACACAATTAGTCAGCTTTCTGCTTCTAGAGTGGTCATGTTATTTGAGTATTCAGTAAGCCAGGTGTTTTGCAAAAATGCTTTTGAATCCTTAAATTATTGAGCATAAATGTTTAAATGGATATATATTTGCTGTGCTCTAATTTATTACTTATTAGTTATTCACCCCTTTTACAAAATCATTTTAGGAAATTCTCAAATGAATTAGGTGACTAGTCACACATCTGGATTTTCCTTAAATAATTCTCTCTCTTCTTAAATTGGATTATAATCTCAGAGGATGCAAATATTAGTTTTGTTACTGATTTTATGAGAGCAGGTGTTAATATCTTGTTTATATTAGAAAAACGATTGAAGTTAGCATTTACTTACGCAACTCATGCATCATAAAGAGCAAAAAAAGTAATTTGGTCTTGTAAAATGCTGAGATTCCCATAACTGCATTAGCTTCACTGGAGAAAACAAACCTTGCTGACTGGACTTTCAAGTAAAAAACTCTGGATTTCATATTAGGATTTAACCAGCTCCAGAATAATTGATGCAATAAATAATATTAAAATTACCTGTGTAATAATTCCTTAATGTTGTTCTTCTGCTGCCAGCCATGCAGGGGAGGCAGATAAAGCTTTCAGCTCATGCACTCTGACCTTCTGTACGTCAGAAACCATTTAGTTTTACCTGAATTGAACCAAACTGCAGTTTGTTTGACTACCACAAAGGCATCTCTGCTCGACACAGAGACACCAGGAGACAGAGCAACAAACATTTCCATTGGTAATTTGTTCCAGTGATTAATCCCTTTCACTGTTTACAGCAGGTACCTACTTTCCAGTTGGAATTTGGCTTGGTTCAGCATCACTCTGTTACGGCTCTCTCTGCTAGATTAAATAGACATTTAAATCCTCTGATTTTATGCTCCTGGGTGCACTTGTCACATCACCTCTGAACCTTCCTCCAAGCCATGGCTGTGCATGTGGAGTTGCTCCGAGGGAAGAGCACAGAGTTAATTGAGAGAGGACAGCAGTGCTCAAATTAACCTGGGAATCTGTCCTAGAAAAAAAAGCCATCCCACCTCTAGAAACAATTACCTTCAATGGGAAAAAAAGTAATATTGTATTGGTGAGAGTGGATTTCCTGTGGTTCCAGGAGCTGTGTCCTGCACTCACAACCTTTCTCTCAGGGCAAGCAAACGCTCACAGGATGCATGTAGGTGTGGACTTAGACAAAAGAAATGCTCTAACCTCTTTAAATAAGGAAATGAAAGCTTTTGCTTTCTACTGTTTAAATAATTTGTGTAGATTCACCTTTACCCTGCCCAGCTGTTTTAATTTATTAAAAAATAAATAATAAAACCAACGAGTCCAAGCCAGACTGTCTGCCAATTAATGCAACATAAACATTTAGTATCAATTTTTGCTTCTGCTCCAAAATTTGCAGTTGTCCTTCTGGACCAAAAATTTACTGTGACTTTATATTGAGTTCCTGTTACACTACAATACTATATAATTTTAGGGTTAGGGGTTTATCAGGATCCCAATTCTGTAGCATTTTATGTCTGCAACTAACTATATAGATACAAATATCTGTAGGTGTTTTTCTTTGAATGCACCCTGCTTGTCAGATTGTTCTGCAGGATTTCCTTGTCACTATTGTTATCTATCTTTCTGCCAATAATTACCCACTTTTTGGCAGCTGTATCATGTTTACTTCTGCATCACTATGGAAACACTGAATTTTCTCAGCCCTAATATAGATTCCTGCAGAATCCCACTACAAGTACTTTCATAGAGTGAAATGATTTCTGTAAGTACTTTTTCTGATGTCTATTTAATCTTCATTATTTAACTGTCTTTCTGTGAAGCTATTCTTTCATCACAGTGTTACTTGGTACTTTTCAAAAGAAGAAGCCTGTGGGTATTTAGATGTTCATTTGAATAACCATTATGGACTTTTTCAGAGTTTGGGCATGTGAGTGCAAAAGAGCTCCTCAGACTCATTCAAGACTGTGGCATCACAAACCACCATCTTCCTTTTGTTTCCTTTCTAAAATACAGTGTAGACTATAGATGCCTCTTGTCTTCTCATCATCGGTTCAAATGGAGGTGCTGCTTTGGAGACATTTCAGCTGGTGCTCCAAATCATAGAACCCATCCAGGATATTCTATGAAATTACTTCAGATGCTCCTTTGGAGATGCTTCAGTTTAGGCATCAAATGAGCTTTGGGTTCCAAATGGACGGACAGGGCTGACTAAGCACCTCTCACTTGCCAAAGAAAGGAATTCTGAATTTTCTCATCTTTCCACCTCCCCTAACCACCTCCTTCCCACATACTCCAGCTGTTTTCCACATGCCGGCTCTGACATTTTTCTGAGGTTTTGATGAGTCATTTCACCCATTAAAGCAGAAGAAAATGAGTCCAGCAAAAGAGTGAATAAATTCAAGTGAGATTTTGTGAGCTGAATTAGCTCACCAAAGGGTCAGATAAGCCCCAGAGGTGACAGAAAGGAATGGTTTGATACTGGAGAAAGGGGGAAAGGGTGGGAGGAGGGAGGGGAGGCAGAATCAATACTGCTTCTGAAGGCAAGAGAAGGGTACTAGGTTGACTTAGAGGTCCTGCCTGCCTGCAGCCTTGGACAGCACACTTAGCTCTCTTGGACCCAGTATTTGCACACTGCCTAAGCCCATCTGAAGTGTTAAATTAGACAGGTGTTGTAAATCTCCATGTGAGGTCATTTTAGGCATTGTAAAACCTAATTTTCATACCCAAAGTAATATGTTTCATCTCTTAATTATCCCTACCAAACTCATAATCTCATCAAAGATGACATTCAAATTTGTAAAAGATATTTTTTTGCATTAATTAGTGCTGGCTGATATTTCATTCTTTGAATTTGCATCCACTTAATTCCCTTTTCTTTTTTA
Organism: Xenops minutus; assembly: GCA_035221455.1. Taxonomy (NCBI): domain Eukaryota; kingdom Metazoa; phylum Chordata; class Aves; order Passeriformes; family Furnariidae; genus Xenops; species Xenops minutus. Next base: position 4,181,179 of record JAWWEE010000040.1, on the reverse strand, counting down.
CATAGATCCCATAACTTCATGTCACTCTGACAACCCTGAATCTTACCAGATGATTCCATGCATCTTTTCTGAATATTATCACACCAGTATGTCTTTCAGTCTTCATGTTTTTTTCTGATATTCCAGGATCTATTATGAATATGTTATTAACTGAAATTCAATGAAATTAATAGTTCATTGAATAATTGTAATATGTGAGTTGTCTGTTGATGTAAAACACAGTATAGATTGTGTTAATTTATGTACTCTTCAGTTATTAATGAATTAAAAAATGTTTCATCTTCCTTAAACTGAATCTCCCATTCCTTCTTAATCTCTTTTATTTCCCTATACAACTGCCTATTCTTCTGAATGAATTCCAGCCTGGTTTTAAGACCTTGAAAATTTTATCCTGAGGGAGAACAGAAACAAACCTTCAAAACATTCTCACAGCTGAGAGGGAATGGCATTTCTCTTGGGTTTTCTTGGGATTGAAAAAGTAGTGATAGGGAATCAGAATATCTCTGGTTATTATTGTATACCTTACAGAAATGATTGTACTTTGAAGGAAGGCTTATACTGTCTCAGGTCTATAAAGCATTAGGAAGACTGTTACAACAAGGGAAAAACTGAGGTAGGATTAGACCATGAGTAATTCTGTATTGCACAGTATTTCCAAATTAAGTCATATTATAGTGCGATGAACTTTTCAGGTCATTGATTTTCTGTACAGTCTTGTTAGGATAGTGTACTAGGTGGTTAGAAAGCCTCAAAAACAGGGAAAAAAAATGAGAGAAAAAAAACCTGAAAAGTGCTGTAATAATTACAGCAATCAGTGGCCCAATGAGCTACAGAGCACTTTCATCTCCCCGTGTTTTTCAGAGATTCATTACTTCAGACTATTAGCAAAAGATGGTGCAAACAATAGTGCTTCAAAAAAAAAAAAATCATAAAGCAGGTTTTGAATGACCAGCAGCAGGAAAGCTGGTTATCATAATTTTCAAACCATAATTCTTTGCAAAAGAACAGCTATATTTAAATATAGTGACTTAACGAAGAATATCGGTTTCAAAGGCAAGAAAGTAAAAACAGCATCCTTATAGTCCTTGGAGAACTTCAAGCATTACTTCTAAGCCCTCTCTCCCTTTCTACATTCTATCATAGTATAGGAATTCCACAATGATTCATGAAAGGAAGATTTTCAAAGGCACAAATGGAAGTCAGGTGTCCGATTTTCATCAGCTCAGGCACCCAACTCCCATTTGTATTTTCAGAAAATCCTCCCTTAGAGACACGAAATATAAAGTAGTAAAGTAACTTGTATTCTAAGGCCAGGAACATTTGCCTTAATTTTTTACATACAGTTCCATTTTGGTTTCTTTTGATTTGATATCAAAGCACATAGAATTCTGCATTTTATAAAAGAAAGAGTGGATGATCTAATATCTTTGACATTGCTGGTTTCTGTGGTTCTGTCATGCACACAGTGGGATGTTAAATATGAAATCTAGTCTTTTAAAGACAATTCCCCTCTTTCAGTCTGTCCTCTTAGTTTTTTAAAACAAATGTATAGTTTAAAAGGCATGTAAAACAAACCAGCTGACACACTTTGAAGCCAACTGCAGGAAAAGATGCAGAGTAGAAGAACTGATAAGAGCTAAAAATTCAAGCAAGTTTAATTGGCAGTCTTATTTAACAGATTTTTTTAAAATTGGGATTTTTTTGGTTGCTGTTACTGTTGCATTTGTATTTTCATGAGAAGGAAAATATGCTAAAATTATTTGTTTTGAATTAAATACCAAATTTTTATTTTTAAAATTCTAATTTGTATTAGCCATTTTTAACAAAACACATAAACTTCAGAATTTTTTAAAAATTGGAAAAGAAAAAAAATTTCAATTAAAGTCCTTTTACCAGTTCCCTTCCTTTTTTTGAGGAATTCTGTTAAATAGAGGCAACTGTAGTATGCCTAGGTCCAGAGATGGATTTCAGCACTTCTCCCACACAGTCAAAGAAGGTTCTAAAATCACACTTTTTGTCTGAGATATGCCTTCATTAACAAATAGCACATCAAAAATCCACTAAAAATACTACGTTCAAGTCATTCCTTCACCTTTGTTTTTATTTTATTTTTTTTCCCTGCAAAACTGTTCAACAGGAGATGACAAAACAAGAAATATGCAAAGGTTGGTAGAGCAATTTTACACCCACATCACTCTCTGGTCTTGGTCTCCCAATCATTCTGCATCCAGTCCTAGAACTGAGGGTGGAAAGGACTTCTGGAGGACATTTAGTCCACTCCTGTTGCTCAAGGAGGGTCACCTGCCCTGCTGCCTGAGACAACATCCAGATGCCTTTGCAATATCTCCAAGGATGGAGATTTCATGACTTTTCTGGTCACCCTAAATTAAAAGTTTTGCCTGATGTTGAGATTCATTCGTTTCCCCTCTTTGGTGAGAACCAGCCACCTCCCTCTCAGGGGACACTGGGATATAATTCAGATGACAGGTCTTTCCAAAGATGTAGGAAATATGGATGAAATCACACCTTATTTTGTTCTCTCCCTGCACAGTCCTACAATGCTACTTTAGCAGGCTTACACCTTATGGCTCTCCTGCATATCCAAGTTGTACAACAGGTACCCCTCGGGTCATTTTATAGAAACACTCTCTGATGCACTCTTACATGTTTGTTTCACTATTTCAAACATTCAGGACTGAAAAACCCCCTGGACATCCTGAGCTTCTCACAAACAAACGAATAATAAATCCTAAGGCCACAGATATACCACGCTTTCTTCAAATGACACCTAGACTAGGAAGGCTGTGGATGTGGCGAGGTTTGGCACGTGGTCCATGTGGCTGTGGGACACTGGGATGAGGGCCAGAGTTATTCCCATGTGGATATAGCCTGGCAGAAAATAGCAGGTCACTGAGCTAACTGAACTCACTAACAGGTGCAATTCCCTACCTGAAAAAGGCCTGATCCTTGCTTGCCCAAACTTGCTATATAATCCTGGATTCTGCTTTTTTTTTTTTTTTTTTTTTTTTTCCCTTTTCCTTCTGTCAAAGAATACAGGAAGGACACTTTTCTCTTGACAATACAACAGCCTGAGTCATCCCTACAATGAAGGAAACTCAAGTGCAGGAAGTGGGTGAAAAAAGTCTTTGCTGGGTGAATCAATTGTGCCTTCAGCTCAAATGACTGTGATTAATTTGTGTGGGTCTAAAAAAGGAAGGGAATCCACTCAGGGAGTGAGGAAGTGTCAAGATAATACACATATCTCCCTTCAAAGAAGCCTTGATGCTTAGAAACGCTGTATACACGTGTAGTTATCTCTTCTCCACCTTGGTTTCTCTAAGGGATGCAGAGGCTACATTTCATCGATTTTAGACCATTTCCATAACAGAAGACTAAACAAAATGCAACTGTGCTGTTTGACAAAAGTGTGTTTTACCTTTGAAATATTAGACAAACAATTTCATTTGTCACCCAGAAGTCCATGGAGTTTGAAAGGGGATGGAGTGCAAAATCATGTCTTACCACATCTTTTGTATGGAATAAAAGTGCCAATGGAATAGAAACTTGCTTTAATTCAGGGAAAGAGAGGCATCAACAAGAACAAGATCCAGACAAGAAGTCCCAGTGCAAAGGTCAAAAGTCCTGAACACAAGGGAATAAACCATTACATACAGAAGTACATTTTAAAAGGAGAAAAGATGCTAACAATGTGCCCCAAAACAATTTGAAATCGATAAGTTGTCAGACAAAGGATGGGATGGAAGTCATGGTGTTTTATATATTGCATTAAAACAGCAACAAAATCTTAAATTTTGATCTTTTTACAAAACAATAGAGAAATTGATTTTTTTTGTAAGGAAAAAATAAAGGCAAAAAAGGACAAAAATAAAAGAAAAAAAAAACAAACAAAAAAGAAAAAACCCACCAGCTGTTTCCTGGCCAAGGAAACCACAGGGGCTCTTACTCTGTAGTACAGTAAATGGCCAGCTTCCCAGGGTAGTTTGAGTCCCCTGCAGCCTGCAGAGTCAGCAGAGTTGGTCATTTACGAATCAGTGGGGTTTTGTTAAAGTTTGTTTATCTTTCAATGAAACCACCCACTTTGCAGCTGAATTGTTTGAGCTATAAATAGAGGAGCAGCGCACCAAATTCTTTCAGAATGAAACACAAAAATACGAGTAGCAGGAAGGGCAAGAAAGAAGGTGCAGGTCATCTTTTTGACAATGGGAGATAAAGGTTGGGAAATTTTCTGTTTATTTTTTATGTTGTAGAATGTGGAATGGGCAAACATCCAAAAAAAAGCATTTCTCACCCACCTTCTGTAAGGCCACATTAACATGATGGGGACTCTACAGAACCTGACCTTCTTCCTTTGCTCCCTTTCTTCCTTCCATATTAATGAGTTGGCCTGAACCCTAAAGGGTAATTTTATTGACTCTGTTGAAAATACAGGTATTTCAGTTCTTACCAAGTGAGTGTGTTGCCATCTACATGAAGTTCTCAACAGTGTTTTAAACTTTATAAAAAAATTTCTTTGTTTCTAACAAGGCAATGAGTTCTACTGGCCAATCCTGCTCTTTTTGCTTGTTTATTTAATCCAGAGTGCTTCTTTCCCTTCATTTCACACTGCTTGCCTTTCAATTTCACACTGCCTTCTAGTTGAGTTTGTAAAGTTGCCACTAAGGAGCACTGCTCTAAGTCTTTCCATGGAAAGACAACAGGAAATGTTCACAGAATTCACACTCTTTTCCCACTGCAACATATCCTGGCAGATGTGTTAGTTACCATAGCAACAATTAAGATTAGCTTTTTCCTTTTTTTTATAATAATAATAATAACTATCAATAGTGGCTGAAACATTTTCAAATAAATTTGTGTCTCAGATTTAAATCATGCAATATAAAAAGATCTTCTTGGTGATATGTCCTTGCTAATATTTGAAAGGGTGCAATATAAGGAACTGTGTGATTTGTATGATCTGTACCTTTTTGTTCTCCCACAGATCTGGGCTTACATGACACTGGCCTGTGTCTGCTGATGTAAAGTAGAAGAGCTGGAAAGGGAGCACGCTGATCCCATATCCAGAAATAGGAAAAAACTATAGCCCTTCAGTTTCAATACTCTGCAGAATTTAAATGAGGCTTAAAAACTCAAGAGCTGATCTCTGGTTTGGAAAGGTGAGTATATCCATATAGAGAATATGGAGTGTACCTCAAACTTCATCCATTCCCACAGCCGCCTTTAGAAGTCTCCATGCTGTAAAACTCTTGAACCAAACATCAATGACAGCAAATGCAAATTTTTATGGTTGCTCTGGTCTCCATGAAGCTATTTCAGATATATACTACTGCAAGTAGAAGGAGAATTGAAAGGTAATTCTAGAAAAAGTTATTGTTCTGGAAAGAGACAATATTGATCAGTTGAGAAGGAATAATTGAAAAAGGAAAGACTATGAGCTAAATCAAGAAACCAGGCATGGATCAATGCAAATACTGAGCAGCTCCACTCAGGTCACAGATTATGGACTTGAGAGTTCAAAAAATATGCCAATGTGGTACTTAGGAACATGGTTTAGTGCTGGACCTGACAGTGCTGGATTAATTGTTGGACTTGATGATCTTAGAAGTCTTTTCCAACGTTACAGGTTCTATGATTCAATGGGGGTATAAGGGACTCAGCGAGGACTCCAGTTCTACATTGTCCCAGCTACTCCAGAAATGTTTGCATCCACATCTACAGCCTGTTTGTTGTTTGCTTTATTCTGTGTGCAAGCACTCAAAGTGTCCCCTTCTGACAGGGTTTGCGTCACAATCAGCCCAAATTAAAGTTTATATCACCATCCTCTCCCATAACAAGTTAAGGCTCTCCCCAGTAGTTGGACAAACCATTAGGCAGAGATGAACAAATAGGTCCTGTCTTTTGCTAGCACTCTTCATTCCTCAAAGTAGTCCAGGCACCTAAAGAAAATCTCATTTTCATTTCTTCATTCTGCTGTTTTGCTTAGAAGGAAAGACAGTGACTTGGTAAAACTGTTTCTTGCCTTGCAGCAAAAACCACCATGTAATTGTATATAGATAATCCTGTGAGTGACAGCACAAATGGAAATATAAAACTGTATTGGGATTGTGATGGAGAAGTATAGTCATTAATTAGATGCCACAATTCTTTAGCACCAGGAAGAACAAGCCATTACTGAATCTGTAGTGATCCTCATATTTCCTACAATAACACCACGTGGCTGAAAAACTCAGCTTGTATCCAACTAATAGCTTGTGAGAAAAGAGATGACATCTTTTTTAACCTTTCCAAAACACACTTGCTAACATACTCTAATGCTTGAAAGTATATAAGGTCACCTGAAACAGCAGCCTTTACATTTAAAACAGATGTGGCTATATACAGCAGTGAAGGAATGTACAGCTCCTGGTTTTGTGTAACAAGCATCGGTGCTTTCCAGCTCTATGCCATTTTGACACTAGCAGTTCACACAGAGGGCTGCTTTCGAGTCAGATATTCAGCATGTATTCATAGACATGATTAAAAAGAATTACCTTGTACACAGCTGTCAGCAAAGATAACCACCCTAAATTTGTTGTCCTTTGTAGTCTCAATTCTCCCCTTTTCCTTGCTTTGTTGCAAGCTAGACTGAAATTTCCAACACACCACTGGCATCTACAGCTCACCAGCTCATCACTACTGATGATGTCTGGTGAGCAGTGAAGAAGGGTTATTCCACAGCCTTTTCTTGCCCACGTGCTGTGCTAGGCTGAGGTTAGGTAGCCACTTGGCTTCTTTTATTGTGTGTGCCTGAACCCGGTTTTTGAGAAGCCATAGCAGAGACATAGAGGGGAAAACAAAGTTATAACCCAAACCTTCACAGAATCATAGAATCATAGAATATCCTGAGTTGGAAAGGACCTACAAGGGTCTTCAAGTCCAACTCCTAGGCTTGCATCTTGAGCCCATCCACTGAGAGCATTGTCCAAATGGTTTTTTAAACCTGTCAGACTTGGTGTCATGCCCTCTGCTCTGGGAGTTCCAGTGCCCAATTAGCCTTGAATGAAGAACGTTTTCCTAATACCCAGCCTAAACCTCTCCTGACTGAACTTCATGCTGTTTCCTTGGTTTCTGTCACTGATCACCAGAGCGAGATCAGCACCTGCCCGCCTACTTCCCCCTCACCTAGAAGCCTCTTGGAACTATAATCCAACCATGTATTAAAATTTCCCAACCATAGTAAAGTACCCCCATCTTCTGCTTCTTTAACACCATAAGAGGACATTTTCAAATCTTTCCAAAATCATGCTCACACCACCATCTTCTGTAGTGACAATGAAAGATCAATCTTGCCTGTTCCAGGTGTGTTTACTAGAGGAAAGGAGTAGTGTGTGAGCCTTGGGAGGCCCAAGGTTGCCAGTCTTCTGAAAGGCCCAGATTCTCCACCCTCTTCTGGTTTAAATTGATGCCATAAATCAGAGAATGAAAACAGACCTCAGAGAACTGTCTGTACAGTGCTGGTGGCACTGGCACTACCTTGGTTTTCTCTTACCTGTCTGTGATGCAGACCAGTTTGGTCTCTTGAAGAGTGAGATGATTTAAAATCTGATTAATGAATAAGGCTCGGCTCCGTGTGCTGGTGACGTGTACACCCCTGATAAATGCAGAAGGTCAGAGTGATTTATCAAAACACTCTCCTGGCCATAAGAACCAGACACTCATTCAGCAATGGAGCTGTTCTGTTTCCTTATGCAATGGATGTTATGGAGGCATATCCTGCCATCTGTGCATCTGTGAGTCCATCCAGCAACTTGGTGTGTGTGTGCTGATATCAACTCAAAAATTCACACCAGTGCTCAGAGGGATGAAACCTTTCCTGGAAACACATAGAAAGGCTCAGGATGGCTCTTTGCAGACACAAAGGAAAAGAAAACATCCACACTGAAGAATTAGAGAGAATTATTTTTCAAGGCACTCTATACTACAAAATATAACAAAATAAGTCCTGTGAGATTCACCTGGGATGCCAAGTCTGCCTAGAGACAAAAGGTCCATCCTGAAAACTGGGAATTTCATGACTCATACACAACTTCTAGCAACCAATTGAGTTTTATATACAAAATCTACAGTCTGAGTGTACCTTTAATAACTTAGACAGCATATCCTGGCTCCTTGGATCCAAATCAGTTCTTTTTCTCCTAGATGGCCTGGAAGTGACTGCTAAAATTTACAGCACTGAAACTTGGTTTTGGCTGATTTATCAATGTCAGAGGAACTAATGTTGTCTTTAAGTTAGCTAAGTCTGTTTGGATTATTTTTGTGTGCAGCTTTTGGGTTTAATATGTGAAAATGAAGGTAAGCAGAACTGCATACACACAAAAAAAATACACTGGGACAAAGTGAGGGTGAAAATGAAATAAAATATTTGCTAACTGGTTCTTAAAAGCTTTTAAGGAAAGTTAGGTGATATCATAAGAAGGAAAGAACAAAGGCAAGAATGCAAAGCAAGGAGAGCAAAGCAGCAGGAGCAGCAGAGGCTAGGCATCACTTTTTCTTTGTCAAGCTATTACTGTCTCTCTGTGGCAGAAGGACTGAAAGAATAAAAGTAAATGCCAGATCAGTTATGCTGATTTCTGTCTATTGCAGGTATTTTCCTTTTCTTCATTATCATAGTATCATAACACTTTCCCATCTAACTATTTATCCTCATGACACCTCTCTGAGGTAGGGCACTGCTATTATTTTTATTATACAGCTGGAGTGAGGCTCGGGTAATGGAGCAGACTCTTAGCCAGCCTAAATTGTCACAGCTCCATTAGATCCAGTGTGAGAGGACTTCGTGGAGTTTAGGATCCGCCACTGCATGAATGTCCCTTTCCCCTGCAAGCCAGGAGAAGAGAAGGGAAGCAAGCCCCCAGGTTTCCAAGCCCTTAACTTACTTTTCTGCCCAGAAGAACATCCTTCCTCTATTTAGATAATCTGTGATCTTTGGGCCAAGCCCTGCTGGCTTTATTCTTGCAAGGAAAGTCAATGAAGTCTGTGTGGTATTATTCACATAAAGCCTGCAGGACACAGCTCGTTAGGTGGGATGGATTTTGCAGCACAGAAAGGCTGAAACTATAGGTACACACCGAGCACACCCATATGTCTGATGTTAAAGAATTACAGGGCTGGAGCCTTCATGGAGCTGTCAAGCAGCAGTCAGTGTAGGATGGAAAATAGAAGGAGCACAAAGAAGTGTGCAAACACACAGGGATGCTGATGTGGAATTAAGCTACGATGCACTCAGAAAGTCTGAATAACAGCACACAAATTATTTACTTTCCTCGAGCCTAATTCAAACAGGTCAACCAGACAAGAAAATTGAAAGGAGAAAAGGTGGTAAGCTGTGTTTCTCACAATACAGGTGTCTCAGCTCTAATGAGTCTACAGGATTTAAGCTGGTATCATGAATATCACCGGGAGTGATTATAGCTTGTAAAAGCAGACCAGAGAGAGATGTGCCTGTGTGTGTCTTGGGCTGTAATTAAAGCCATAAGCCATCGGCAGCAAAGAGGCCAGCTGCAGCATTTCAAACCTTTCCTACCCTAGCATTAAAAATAGATTGTGGCACAATAATAATAAAAAATTGTATACCCAAAAATAATACCAATAAAAAAAAATTTTGCACATTTGATTACTATAATTGATTTCTCTTCTAGATATGAATAAATGACCCAGGCTAAATGCCAGTTCCTTGCAAAGAATTTCATTTAAGCTTCAGTGAATTGAAAGGCTCAACCAGACTCAACATTTCCAACTTCCTAGCAAGTAGCAGAAAATCTACCTGACAGTTGCCATGGAAACACGAACAGGAAGAGCTAACCACCAGCCTATAAATCCACAGAGAAACCTTTCTTAATTGGAAGGCCTTTAACCCACACATTTTTCTCATAGCTGCAGAGCTTATTTCTAAAAAGATTATTAAATTCCTCAATTGACTTATGAAGGATGCTTCCCACTATATTACTGTGCTCTGGGTTGCTCATTCTTTATATCTGTTTCCAAAATTACAAACTAGAGCAAGGATGATAAAAGTTAACACAGATGTTTCAATGAAAAATCCATACGATGTTCTGAAAATAACTTCAGTGGTAACGTTCTAGTAAAAAAAAATAATAACCAACCAACCAACCAACCAAAAAAACCAACAAACAACACATCAGAAAGCCTACCATAAAAAAAAAATAAGTTCAAGAGTGGACATGGCATTAAAGAGATGAGATATCCCAACATTCTCTGCTTTGGGTTCTAAGAAAGATTTTTTAAATGGAAGACTCTCAGTGGAAAATATAACTGAAACTACGTGAGGAATCATTGCTTAAGCCTGTGATGTCAATTATAGAAAGGGCACATGTATACACATATGTTGTCACACTAGCAAGTATATATGTAAAATAGTCTAATTGTAAAGAAAATAGCGGTTGAGTTGCTCATGCTTACTTGATTTCCTTCAGCATTCTGAATATTGTATTGAAGTTTTGGCAGAGAAAACCGCGTATTAAGTAGTTTCTCTGCCTTGCCTTTCTGCATTGCCATTTTCCTCATCAGGGGTGGGTGAACTCTTTGAAGGGCAGGCAGTGACACTGGGGCTGAGACAGTTGACTAACTTTCAAGAAATTCAGCAGCCTCATGCAGTCAAATGCATTTCTCTTCTCCCATCCTCTCCTGGGTAAAGAGAGAATGAGCAGATGCAGGTACAGAAAGTCTTTTCTAGTAGGGGTTTTTTAGTAGTCAAATATTTGTTTTATTTGGTTAAGTGGGCAGATTCCTCTTTTTTCCCTGCGTTATGTTACATTTCAATATTTGTATTCCTCATCTCTAAATTCTAAGGACAATAGAAAAAGGAGGTATGTATTATGCACCAAGAACTTATTCCTAGTGCAGTCAATGGGAGCACAATTGATTCCTGCTGATTTCAATGGAATTAGGATTCTGCTCAGTTTGTGCTTGGAAACAGATAGAAAGAAGCAGAGAGATGGAGAAAAGCCATTTTTTTTTTTTTTTTAAAGTTTGCCTGGAATTTGGATGAAATATTTAGCCCTTGCTCCTCCAGCATTGTACATCTTTTTGAGAAATTGAAGGACTATGGGGCAGGGCTATCAGCCACAGATGCTCTTTCAAGGTAGCACTGGTGCCAAAATAACAGTCTAGCAGTGTAGAATGACATCCAGCACTATGTCAGAGTGAGATTTACATGTTCATCACCTCCACTGTCCTCTGGCTCCTTATGCAAACAGAACACCACTTTGAAGCCTGAAATTCTGGAAGATCCCACTACTGGGAGCATCAGAAGAAGGAGGTGAGATCAGGCCTGTAGCAAACCTGTGTTCACTAATCAAGTGTGTGGACTCAGCTTTCAGTGAGATTTACTCACTCCAGGTGACCCTTGTGTAACTCCCACATTCAACCTGCACATCTGGTACAAACCTCCTTGTGCAACCCCCCTGCTTTGAGGAAAGTCCCCTTACTCCGAGGAGCGGTTTACACCCTCACACTGTTGAGCCTTTACATGGCATGTCAGCACCTATACAGGGGAGAAATGTGGTTGCTTCAAATAGGTTAAAAACAATAGTGGACTCTCACTTCCCTATTCCTTCTATGACGGTCTTAGAAGAAAATCTGAGTTATGCAGAAATCATCCAGGGAACTTGGATGCTGGTGGTTTCTGGGAGAGAAGAATCTCTCCCAGTGAGGATCGGATAAGAGATACAAAAAGTACTGAACAGTCAGAGGCCAAACTACTACCGCTAAAATGCTCCCACACAACTTGTTTTAACCTCAGTCAAAACCTCACCTCAGTTTTAACTTGCCTTATCTTCCTCCTTGTACCTTCTTCTAGCCCTGAGCCTCTCTTGAGTGAATACAGCCAGCCATAACAAACAATATTTGCCTGCAGTGTGTACAGTAAGTAAAGAGCCAAATGGGTTTGTTTCATGGGAAAAAGAAAAAAAGGAAAAGCCACGTATTTTCAGTTGTAACATCCAAGGTTTTGAATGGATTTTTTCTGTGAAAAAGGATTGAAACATTACTGTGTTTCCCTACCTGGCCTAAATGAAATTCTGAACACTTCACATGATGTTATCATGTTCACATATGAAGGGGATAGACTGAATTTTGTTTCTTAGTGCCAAGTAACACTAAATTAACCTAATGAACACTATATTCTATTGCCTGAATTGTTATTTTCTTCCCCTCCCCATATCGTTGTTATTATTAGAATTGTTATATGACTGAGGGAATCTCTCAAGGGACAAGCTTCCTTTACTTAACAACTGCTTCTCCAAGTCCATCAGGCTGGCAACTGCAAGCCTATGATTAGCTTAATAAAAGTTAAGGGAAAATTATAAAGTGAATGGAAAATATTAAAGGTGTTGTGAAACAAAACTATAATTGGCTAACTATATTCCAGTGATGACATCTGGAAAGCTTCTGCTCCGTGCAACATCCTAAAATGTTTGCAGAGTCTGCAGAATTCTACAGAAAAATCCACAGCCATGTAGTGTCCATGAATAGAAGGATTTGCAATACCCTGGAGAGCTTTTAAGGGATTTTTAAAGTGACTTAACTTTTATTTTTATTTCTTTTTCCCCCTCCTTTTCCCTGCCTAGCTGTCTGTCTTGTTCTCAAAGCTGGGTGACATGTTCAGCAGATTGCTGTTTTCCATTGCTGTCTGCACACCTGTTTTCTACCACATAGGATACAGGGACTTCATAAAGCCTTAAAGAACACAAGATTTCTGTTCCAAAGAGCTTGTTCTCAAAGGCCAGACTTTCAAGACACCTGACACCCTGGAAGTATCCATTCTTATCTATGTAAGCAATGGGACCCGAGGGAATGTCATGAAGCTGTGTCAAGCTGGGAGGTTCAGGTTGGATATTAAGATATTCTTCCTCAGAAGGTGGTTGGGGTTGGGCACTGAACAGGCTCCCCAGGGAAGTGGTCATGGCACCAAGACTGACAGAACTCAAGAAGTGTTTGGACAACACTCTCAGGCACATGGTGGGATTTTGGGGTCTGTCATGTACAGGGCCAGGAACTGGACTCAATGGTTCTTGTGGGTCCCTTCCAACTCAGGATATTCTATGACTCTATAGTATTTCCTTGGTTGTTTCCCAGCCACAAACTCAAATTAATTCTCTGTTTTGCAGATGTTATTGAAATAAAAGTATGTCCATATACTCCTTTTGACCACATATGTTTACTTAGGTTTATATCCAAATCTGCAGCACTTGTGCTGTCAAGATCTGTAGATTGTTGTAAGAACTTGTAGCTCACCAGAAAACATATGGTAGCCATCTCCATTTTCCCTCAGATTAGTAAGGAAGTGTTGGATGCTGTTTGATGGTAGAGACTGAAATTTCAGTGTTTACTTTCCTTCCTCAGCCCTGAGAGCTGCTAGCAGAAATCCCTTCAAAGCACAGGAACATAATGTATATAATAGACGCAGGAAACAATAGCCTTGGAGGTCTCTAAACTCACCTCAGAACCCATCACTGAATTATCTGAGAGAGGAATTCCACTAATTTCCATGATTAGGCAGTTTTTGAGTTCTTGGTTGTCAGCCCGCTACAGTGGGTTGGCCATTAGTACTCAGGAAAGATTGGGACTGGGTCAGGCTACAAAGGCTGAGCCATAGAAGTGGGTTATTTACTCTTCTTAAACCTTCACTAGCAGAAATTATTTCATTCCTACAATTCTGGGAAGAACACTGAAGTGGAGCACTGAAATGCTCCCTTGTACCTTTGTGGTGGGTAGACTCTGGCTGGACATCAAGGACACAAAGATGCTCTGTTACTCCCCTCCTCAGCTGGGTAGCGGAGAGATAACAGAATGAAAGGCTCATGGGTTGAGATAAGGGCAGTGAGAGATCACTCACCAATTACTGTGAAAAACAGACTCAGCTCAGGGAAATGATTTTATTACCAATCAAGTCAGAGTAGGGTAACAAGCAATAAACCCAAATGTTAAAATACTTTCTCCATACCCCTTGCTTCATCCAGTTTCAACTTCAACCCCTCATCTTCTCTACCTCCTCCCCCCCCTACATTGGCATGGGAATAGGAGGTAGAAAGGCAGTGGGATGAGAAATGTGGGTTGCAGTCAGTTCATCACACTTTGTCTCTATGGCTCCTTCCTCTGCAGGGGGAAGACTCCTCACACTCTTCTCCTGCTCCAGCGTGGGGTTGCTCCCATGGGAGAAGGTTCTGTACAAGCATCTCCACTGTGGGGTGTTGGGAAAGAAAAAGGACTATTAACAGATGGAGATCTGAAGGGATTGTCCAGCAAGCCCTGGGCAGCAGATACCAAAAGGGTTTCCTGCCTTTGA
>JAWWEE010000040.1:4151758-4166717 GCA_035221455.1 Xenops minutus | reverse complement strand
TACCCCGTCCCTCGGTTCTATATATTGTAACGCGAGTGATCAATAAATTGTCTCAGTTTCTACCCCCAAATTGAGAAGGTTAGATTATTGACGGACCAACAGTGGGGTCCTTTCCACAGAGTGCAGTCCTTCAGGAACAGGCTGCTCCAGTGTGGGACCCTCCCTCCACAAATCCACAGGTCCTGCCAGGAAAATTGGCTTCCCATGGGGTCACAGCCTCCTTCAGGTGTCCGCTTGCTCTGGTATGGGGCTCCTCTAGGGGCTGCAGGTGGATCTCTGCTCCACCATGGACCTCCATGGGCTGCAGGGGCACAGCTGCCTCACCATGGTCTTCGTGATGGGCTGCAGGGAATTTCTGCTCCAGCACCTCTAGCTCCTCTTCCCCCTCCTTCTTCACTGCCCTGGATTTCTGCAGGGCTGTTCCTCTCACATGTTCTCACTCGTCTCTGCTGGTGCACAGCAGGTTTTTTCCCCACCTTAAACACGTTTTCATAGAGATGCTACCACTGTCACTTATGGGCTCAGCCTTGGACAGTGGCTTATCCAAATGACATTGGCTCTATGAGATATGGGGAAAGCTCCTGGCAGCTTCTCACAAAAGCCACCCTCGTAGCCCCTCTGTTACCAAAGCCTTGCCATACAAACCATATCCTCTAGAAACCATACCCTTCCACCATACCCTCTAGAAAAAAAGCTTCAACAGAAAGGGAACTTTCCTCAAGTTGTTTCTAGCTGAAATTTAGCTGTGTTGTCTTATTTCAATAGCACCAAGTATGTGGAATAAAATTTATATTCTTGCCTATAAATAAGAACATGGGAAAGATTTATAGTGGCAATTGTTAAAAAAAAAATAAAATGTTCAGAAATAAGAGGGTGAAAGAATAATGTTATGTGCATAGACACAATTGTCTATGATACTTATTTTTTGTTTCCTGCTATTAAATATGTGGCTGGGTCACTATCACTTCTTGCACAGAAAAGAGGTTGTTATCTACTGGCACTAATTATAATAATTTTTCTCTGGGCTGCTGTTTGAACAGGAGTCCCAGGTATTCGCTTTTTTATTACCTGACAGGTGACTTCCACAATGAGTTTACATTTCTCTGTCCTCTCCTACAGTTCAGCTTTGTTTGATATTTTCAGTGCTTTTGAATACATCCTGCTGCTAATCCCAACAAACTGGAAAAACTTCTGGACTCAGTCTTTAAATATTTCTCTTCTATCAACAAGGTCAGACATAAGGCTGAGGGAAAGAAGGAGCAAGGAGACAGAGCAATTTTGTAAGAGTGAATTTTTAGAATCATAAGATGATTTGGGTTGGAAAGGACCTTTAAAGGTCACCCTGTCCAACTCCCCTGCAATGAGCAGGGACATCTTCAACTAGATCAGACTGCCGAGGGTCCCACTCAACCTGACCTTGAATGCTTGCAGAGATGGGGCACCCACCACAGCTTTGGGCAGCCTGTGCCAGTGTTTCACCATCCTCATAGTAAAAAACTTCTCCCTCATATCTAGTCTGAATTGACCCTTTTTTTCATTTAAAACCACTACCCCTTTTCCTGTCACTACAGACTCTGCTAAAAGTTTTGTCCCGATCTTTCTTATAACTCCCCTTTAAGCACTAAAAGACTGCTCTAAGGTCTCCCTGGGACAGGCTGAAGACCCCAGTTCTCTCAGTTTTTCCTCACAAGAGAGGTTTTGCAGCTCTCTGATCACTGTTGTGTCCCCGCTCTGGACCCACTCCAACAGGTCCAGAGTACAGTAAACAATAGGATAGTTTGGTTCACAATATAATGGTTTTAGAGCTGATACTATGATGAAACATTTAGATATTAATGAGACAACAGTCACTCAACAGAGGGCAGATGGACTGTAAAAATAGAAATTTTGGAGATTAGTAATCATTTCATGTTAGTGCACTTAGTCAGGCCTTTTAAAGTTCAGTGAAATGCACTAAACCCAGCATGTACAGGAGAAAGAGAGGAACGCTGAACATTTTGTCCCAAATATATAAAAGACACTCCTGAACTGTAAGATGCTTCAATGTGTAAACATATAACTTGGAGGAAGAGATGGAAAAACATGAGCTCTTGTTGGAGCTCTGTAGCATTCCTCCATTTTATTCCCAGCTTTCTGAATGCTTCCAAGAGATCCATCTAAGGAAATCAATGTCTATTGACAGGCTCTGTAATTACATTTACAAGCCAAGATTCCTCACCCTCTGACACTTACTTAACCGATTACATACTTTCTAACCTGGTTTTGCAAATGATCACCAATGTAAGGATCTGAGACAAAAATTAAATCATGTCTCAAAACACTCACTTCCATTTCTGCAAAACAGAAATGTGACTTAGGATCCCTGCACTGTGATCCTGAAAGAGAAGCTGATCAATACCACTGAGTGAAAAATGAAGCTGATTATCACAAACCTTTCTTTCTAACCGTGATGATTTTGCCATGTGGGTTTGGCTGGGATGGCAGAGTGTGAACTGGGTTCACAGGTCAGTCCTAGAAAAGGGTGGTCAATCTTTTTATCACATAGATCTATATGTGGCTGGATAAATATCTATGAGGAGGGAAAACAATATACAGATTAAACATTTTCACACATTTCATGCCAATCAGGAACCTGAATCAAGTGCCTGAAGCACCAGAGCTGTGTTGTTTGGATGGTGCTATCTCAGCTCTCCTTGTTGGATCCATTTTGTGTTGCATCAAACACCTTAAATAGTTTCTTAAATGATGAAAAATAAGATGCTAGCTTGGTGATTAGGTCCCTGAACCAGAAGTTGGGATTAAATGTTTAAATTTTGTAGGTGAAATGAAACCTTTCAATAGGCCTTTCAGTACTTGAAGGGAGCCTACAAGAGAGCTGCCAGAGGGACTTTTAATAAGGGCATGTAGTAACAGGGCAAGGGGGAATGGCTGTAAATGGAAAGAGGGCAGGTTTAGAGTAGATATTAGGGATACATTCTTCCCTGTGAGGGTGGTGAGGCCGTGGCACAGGTTGCACAGAGAAGTTGTGGATGCCCCATCCCTGGAAGTGTTCAAGGCCAGGTTGGATGGGGCTCTGAGCAACCTGGCGTTGAGGGTGTCCCTGCCCAGGGCTGGGGGTTGGAGTAAGATGGTCTTTAAGGTTGCTTTCAACCCAAACCATTCTATGAGTCTATGATTCTATGAAAAAATTCAGCAGATACATGCCCAGTACATCAGAGCTACATCAGAGTATCAGGTCTGGGTTACTATCTGCGGGCAATATGGGTGTGAAACCCCATAAGAAGAATTGAGAGTTGATACCTCTGATAGCAGCTTTGATCACTCCGACTTTGGATAGCAGAATCATTATACAAGCAGTCATCAGCTTTGTCAACCTAGTCTAGCACATTTTGTCAGATTAGATAATAAAATTTACTGGGAAGAAAAATATCTGACAAAAGAAATTGGGTCCTCATTAACTTTAAAAATCTGAGTGTGTATTTCTAGCAGCAAGCATTCAAACCTCTGGATAAGTTTTATATGTGTTCATAGAAAAAAATATGCTTGCAATGTTGATCTGTGTTCTATTGACAAAACTTCCAAAAACTCTTTCAAAATATATGCTTGAAAACTATTCCTGCATGGTCCTCAGTTAAGGTGACTTTTGTCCTGATTGCTGCCCTTCTGATGCTCATCAGCTTCACCTAAATCTAACAGAAACACACTAAACTCCAAATGCTTCAGCTCTGAGTCATTGGAAACAGTGAAGCCTGTGCAACAGATGATCAGAGAAGCACAAATATCTTGAATACCTGGGAGCATCTGCTACCAGAAACAGCTCCTGCACCACCTAGCAACTACTACCAAAGCTCTTTCTGCTTAGTAACTCTTACTACCTAACAGCATCTGTTGCTCAGTGTGCAGACTGCTGATTCCACTTCCATAAGTGAAGCTATTGTGTAGGAAGCAAAATAAATGATTACCTGCTTTCGGGTTTCATTATGGTTTTTTTTGCTTTCCTACATGAAAGCTTTTGTAGAATTCCAAAGGAATTTTTTTGTTTGTTTCTGTGTTTTTTTTTTCTTTTAATATTATTGTTTTAAACATAAAGAATTGCTTCAAACAGATGCTAAATATTCAAAAGAGAATCCAAAATGGTTTCATGAAGTCAGAGGATTACTAAGCTGATTCCTCTATCCGAAATTTCCCCCTCAGCAACCATTGTGTGCTGCCAGTGTCACAGGTGTCCATAGTCCATAAGCAGGCGAAAGAAATAAAATGTGACATGTTTGATAGCTTTGAGATGTACAAACCTAAATGTGTGTGCCTATGCATTTGGCAAGTCTACTTGTCTTTTCAGAGATACGCAAGACTGAAAAGATATCCACCTCTGCCATAAACCTGAAAAGAAACTCAGTGTTGCAAAGGAGGCTCTGTAGACTTTGCAACTAAAGTCTCAGTCTTTCACAAATAAGTATTTTCTGCTCTCCTTCTGTTGGTGAAGGTAACAAGGGAAATATGATAGAGAGATAATGTGGGTTAGCTGCCTGCTCTGAGATTTGACAACGCAGTGAGTGGAGGGAGGTGCAAAAGAGGATGGTAAGAAGAGATAATGAGAAAAAAATACAGGAGACCAAGGGTGAAACCTGACCCCTTTTGAAGTGAGTGGACACTTACAACTCACTACAGTGAGTGTTGCATTTAACCCCAAGTTTGCTGGTGGAATAAGACTCTCATTTAACAACATATAGTTATGGCAAGGTGTAGATTTGTTCCTTGCTTATCCTTAATGTCCTTATTTTTCCCCCTCAGCATTACTAACCTGCCTCCTGTGGAAACATCATGAGGACTAGTTTACTTGGTTGAATTTTGGTGTGGAAAGGTTGACAAAGACTTCTTAATGAGCTCATCTGAGATGGGATCTTCCACTTAATGTCTGCATGTGAGAGCAGGTGTGTGCTCTTTGTGCTGACACCACTGACCGCTTAACTTTTTTAACACATTCAGCTTCATTAAATGCTTTGGAATTGCTGATGGGATCCTGTCTGCTGTAGAAGGCAGCCTTCAGCTCTGCCTGTAGCCAGGCTTTCATGTCTGCCCTCTCAATGGAGACTAAAGCTGATCTTAAATGGAACCTTGGAGGCTATGGCTTTAACAGGAAATTAAATGGTCCAGGGACCATTCTGGTGCATTTAGCGGAACTTATTCTTTCTGCCCACAACTAGATTGCTATGTGCAAGCTGGCTCTTAAAAAAATATTCTTGCCTAAATTAAGCCCTGCACTAAGCTTGGCTGTTGACTGGGAGAAGGTAATTTGGACCAGGGAAAAATCATGCCAGAGATTAGGCTGAGAATTTAAAGGAAGGGTAATATTTGAAATGTGAGTGCTTGTGTCTTGCACATTGCTATGTTCACTTTATTGGTATAGATACAGCCAGAGCATCCCTCTCTCCGTGTCGTCTAGAATTACCTGGAAGAATTACCTGTTGCGTTGCATTGCTTATGAAGAACTGAACATGTAACTATCTTTTCCCCTAGGTCATCAGACATAGCCGCTAACTGGGAAAAAGAAAAAAATAGCAGCAAATGAAAAAGTGAAAACTCCACTTCATTTAGAACAATATTTTGTCTAACCTAGACTTGGATTTTTTTCAGATCGAGGAAAAAGTAAGTTTTTTAATTAACATTCTTATAAAAACCCACAGAATTTTGAACAAGTGAATAATAATATATTATTCTATATAATGTCTTTAAATTTTTTAGAATTAAATCAAACAAGTTGATCTGAATTTATAAACCACTCAGACTGTATTAAAACTGTAATTTTTTAGTGCAAAGAATTGGGCCAAAGCTGTTCTCAATCTTATGTGCAAAATTATATTGCCTGAAAATTGGAAATGTCACTATTTCAATAAAATTTTTTTCATGATCAAAGGTGAAGACCATTTCAAGTGCAAGTTAAATGTTAATGCTTTATCTTTTTGTACATTGGCTTTCTGAACATTTACACGGCAGCTGTATTGCTTTACATTTCTATGATAAGCTGAGCCATTTCAAAAGAAAACATAATCAATTAAGAACTTCCCATGGGGGTTTAGATTGGTTATTTTACACCCTGCACACCATGGCCAGGATGAAGAAGAGGTGGGAAATAATCTCTGGGAACCTGTAATTTGCTGGCTGGTCTCCACTGTATGGCATGTACTTATTCCTTTGAAAACTCCACTTAGCCTCTGATTGAGGGAAAATCCTTTCTTGCAGATTGGATAGGAGACTTTGTGTTATTCTATGGCTGGTTCTCCTTTGGATGTATTGCCTCTTCTTGAAAACTTCAACCCCATTCACCTCTTGCATTTACTTATTTTATATTTTCCTCTTGCATCACCATTTTAAGAGCCACCTTGGATCATCCCACTGAAATGTTGGCTCAGAGTTAATCTCTCAGGTCCCCCCTGAAATGTTTGAGATTCTCTCCCAGCTCCTCAGAGATGATACTCTCATAGATTAGACTCTTACCACCTTCAGCTTCTCCAGCTTGAGTCGCTTTGTCACTCACTAACACATCATTCTGGTCAAGTATACTCTACTTTATGGCAAAAACAAACAGACAAGAAAACAAAAATGCTTTGAAATGAGAGAAGGAGGTTGCTTCCCCCCCATGCCCCCTGGTTCTCGAGGATGTTTCACCTCCCCTCCAAATAACTTTGGCTCATGGCCGTGTCCCATTTAACACAGACACACAGAATAGCTAAAAATTGGATGTTAGCACTCTGCTTGGGGAAAACACCAACACAGATCTGAATTCCTGAGACTTTTTTCCTCACTGAACACACAAATATTTCAGTCTAGGTGTAAATCTGGATAGCCAATACCACATGCTGGCCCTTCCCTATCAAAAACACCAAGTAACACCACTGTTTCATCTATCTGGATCCTACTGGGGTATGCACTTCTCAAGAAGTTCATACAAATTAAACAACTGAACTTAGCCATGTTATTTTGTTCTGGTTTTGTCTTACTTTATTTTATTTTGTTCTATTTATTTATTCTCCTTGTATTGCCTTACATTTTCCATCATACTTGTTGCAAGGCTATCTGTGTAATGAGCCAACATACAGCACACAGAGAAGGGTGTTTGCCAAATTTCAAAGGCATATCTGTTGGGAACTTTGTTTTTTGCTGTATACATGGACAGTAAATATGCCTGTTCCTTTGGTATGGAAATCATCTTCAGGCTGTACCATCAATATTCATGCCATATCACACCAATTAACAAACTGTGAATAATTGGGAACTAAACATGAATGCATGAAGGACCATGATCACCCAGGTAGTGACTAATAAGGACTTGTTTGAAGTAATCACACAGAAATTTAATTTTAAAGTGGTTGGTTCGAGTTTTCTTATTTTCCAGAAAGGTGTCTCAATGTTAATTAAACAATTTAGACCATTTTTTTTCTTTTTTAGAAAAGTGTAATTGTTTTATAAACCTGCCATTAACTTTAATCAAAAGAATGTATTTTTCAATCAATAACAAAATGCTTGATTTTGGTAACATCCTAGTCGGTGTGTAAAATAATGTCTTAAATACCTTTCATACATTTCAATATAATCAAAATGATGCTTTGTATTTCAAAGAGTTACTCTTCTGCTTGGGTAGCATTGTAAAAAGCATGAAAATTACTAAACAAACCTAATCTCCTCCAGAAACTGCTTACCTGCACTATTTCTTTGCATTTTAATTTCACTACAGCATCTTCTTTGGAATTACAAAGTGAAAGCATGTAAATAGCAGGAAATGCTATTTCTTGTGGCTTTTTTAGAACCTTCATGATTTTCCAGAGTCCCACCTGATGCTCAGTGTGGTTCGTGTGTAACAAGACTAGAGCAGGTGGTCCTGCACTTTGTGTTTGATTATTTCCAACAGCATTACCTTCAAAGGGTGAGGCCTTATATACTGGGAATCTTTTTCTAAATAAATATTCACATGTAGAAGTGACTGATCATTGTTAGCTAAACAAATCAGTATTTCTCATTTTTAATTGCCTTCATATTTAAGCAAAGCACAGGTCCCAGAGCTGGCCTTAAAACAAGTATCACCACATCTCACAGTTTTACCATGAGTCACACAACATGTTTTTAATGGCACAACAGTTTGAATAAAGAAGCTGCATCAAAATTGCAGTCTCTGGGGAGATTTTTTCCTCTCTTTTTTCTTTTTTTCTTTTTCTTTTTTTTTTTTTTATTTTTAATAATGATTGTTTCTAACTTGCAGTTTGAGAGTTGAAGCTTTGATGGTGTTGGTTTATATTTTATTGTAGATTTTATATATTATATATTGTAGTTTCAATATTTTATATATTTTAAATGTTAATACTATATTCTATATTTTATATCTAATTTAATTTCATAATTTCCTTTAATGCCATTATTTTACTTTTGCTTTTGCTGGTTTTTGTTGTGTGTAGATTTTTCTTTGTATGTTTGTTTGTTTCTGAGCTGTACTGATTTAAAAGAAATTGCCCTAAAAACCAGAGCTCTTCCAGTCAAAATCTGGTCAAATAATGCAGTTTTCTCTATCCCAGCTTTAGAAAGCAGGAATACAGAAGAACCTGCTTTCCCAAAATGTCATAATATTTGATTACTTTCAAATGTCCTTTGAAGGAGCTCACAATGGTAATTTTTTTAAACAGTGTTGGCTGCTAAGACTTTGATATCAGAGATATTTAGTTGATACTGAACTAAATCCAGGGCACTGACCTAGAGCTTACAGTACCTCTCCCTTCCAACACTGGCTTTATTAGCACAGAATTTAACCAGAACAAATGGGCAAGTTTCATAAATTTGGGGAGTAGTACCTTGCCAAAAAAGGAAAAGAAATTTTGAAAAGAGATTGGAAACTGAAAATAGAAGGGTCCTTTTGAAGTTTTTATTGACTTACCCTAAACTAATGAGTCAGATTTGTAACTGCACTTTGTCAGGCCACATCAAAAGAGATCAGATGGTGACCAGCATCACAATTCCAGAGCTGCAAGGAAGGGCTGCTGGAAGATGTAGCTTCACACTTATGGGAAATGCTATCAGGATGTGCCAAGCTACAGAAATACTCGAGGCAGAATGAAAATGTTAAAGGGAAAACAAGTTGCAAGTACTCTCGACAGACTCACCAGCAGGAGAGGAAACTGGGAAGCAGGAGGTCACAGCAAAGTGAGGGATTTGGAAGAGATACTGTAGAATAAACAGCAAGAAAATGTCAAGGAAAAACAGGTGCTTGAGGAGGGGGAACATGTAAGGACCCAGGCAACAGCCAGCATTTAGAAATAAATATCATTTTGCAGGAGTTTTCAGCCTGCAGTAACAGGAACAAAAAGAACATCTCATGACTCTCTGCTCAGGAGAGCAGGGAGTGACAAGGTTTGCAGGGACAAGTAGAACCTCTTAACAGGACAACATAGACAGCATGAAAAATAGACAAGCTCTTGTACACCCAGACCTTCTTCCAGAGGACAGAGTAGACAGTGACACAGAGAACTTCTACATGGGGCTAGGCTGAAAAATGCTGAAGCAAAAAAATATTTTTTCATTAAAAAATAATGAAATGCTTATAAATTATAAACATAGATCACTGAAAAAAATGAATAGGAAATGTAAATACATAGAGGAAAGACAAGTATAATTGAGAATGCACAGCGTGAAACTAATTCTGAGTAAAGAATTACGTGATCTGAAGTTTATCTTTAACTGGAACTGATCAAGTCTGTTATAGTCACAGGAATAAAAAGGCAATATTTGTTTTAAAAACATGTTTAGCCGGGGTTTGATTCAGAGAGTGTACAGACTGAAGAAACCTAGAAAATATAATGCAAATATAAGAAACAATTATCCAGTCTCAGAAATAATACAGAGTAAATTTGCAGGGAGTGCAGCAAAGGATGAGGCATTGCAGGAAACCTTCAAGGTTATCAGTGTAAGATGGCACGGGAATTACAAAATATATCCACTGCATCTTTCTCATTTAAATGAAGATTTTCTGTAGCTGATGATGTAGTGCTCAGAGGTACTGGATCCCAGACTCCAGATTATGATAACCTGACATGATTCATGATTGCAGAGAAATATAAAAGACAAAATGATATGTTGAGCTATGTATTGCTTGGTTCAGTGATTGATGGCTCATCCCTACAAACACAAAGAAGTCCAGAGGCAACAGGGCAGGTGGAGGAAGCCCAATATTACATTCAGAGAAAGGATTTCCTGCCCTGGTCCCTTCCAGGGCTGTCCCTAGAGAATATCACCCTCATGGTTAGGAGAGGACATCCATCATGGGTCAGTGAGAGTAGCTTCTGGATCACCTTGCAGACCAGTAGGGTCATGGAACTCACTATCCAAGTTAGGGCACTGTGGGCTCATGCAGGACTTATTATAGGATGGAAAAACAACACTCAAATACTAAATTACTATTCCTGCTAACATGAGATTGCATTATTGAGAAGTCTAACATGAAATTAAGGCAGTGGCAGAATTAGAGGTGTATTTAGCTAATAAGCTAATAATACAGAACTGTCTATAAACAGAATGGTCTGCAGCTTTATAGGAAGGGCTTCAAAGCATTAGGGAATTATGTATTCAAAAGTCGAATGAGCCACCTAAATATACTTATTAAATTGTCTGGCAAAAAATAAAGTTATATTTAGAATGTTTCCAATTAAATTTTTGAGATCTCAAAGAGATTCATGGTTTGTTCTTACAAACTTAGCCTTTAAAAAATGCAGTGAAAGGTTGTTTTGTTTAAAAAAAAAGCATATTTTTCCTGCTTTCTTTCCACCTGCAGCAGAAGGCAGAGCAGATCTTTTAGATGCATTCACAACCTCTGCTAAAGGGCACATTGAACCCATATTACTGCCAGCTTTGATGCCTATGGGGGGCAGCAGGCATGCAGAGTGGCACTCTGAGCTTTCAGGAGGGCGATTTCTCCTTATTTTCCTGAGCTACTCAAACCATCAGCACTCCCTCTCCTGTCCTGAAGGACAGTAGCAGAAAACAAGCCAAGTCCATGCTATGAAGGAGGAACCTGCAGAGAGAGAAAACATGATTTTGAAGATCCACTGCATGTCATTGAGGAGAAATGATGGAGAGAGAGGCAGAAGTGATTCTCAGGAGCCCAACCAGAACTAGTCCTGACAGACTCAGTGACAGCTGCTTGGTCAGTGCTGTAATAAACTGGAACCCTGAATAATTACCTGCTATAAAACAAAATGTTACCTAGAGATGTCCCATCCCTGGGAGTGTTCAAGGCCAGGTTGGATGGGGCTTTGAATGACCTGGTCTAGTCAAAGGTGTCCTTGTCCATGGTAGGGAAGCTGGATGGACATGATCTTTAAGGTTCCTTCCAATCCAAACCATTCTATGATTCTATGAAAAACAAAAGAATAGGCCTTGTCCCTCAGAGTTGAGCTGTGAGAACGGATGTGAAATGGTAACATAGGAAAAAAAACACCAAAAAAAACACCTTTTGGTGTTACAAATACAGCCTAAAGTCTTCTTAAGAAACCTTGACCACACATGGACTTTTTTTTTTTTTATTATCCTGAAGGTGATGTGACTTGCTTCTTGCTAGGAATACTGAGGTTTAAAATATTTTCGAAAACAAACCCCCTAACTGGGAGAAGTGTACAATTTAAGTCCCCTGGAAAACAGAGCGTGGTAGGCAATTTGGCAAGTTGGTGGGTCTCCTGAGCCAGAACTTATTTTGGCACCTTCCAAGGGAAAAAAAAAAAAAAAAAGATGAAAAACTATGGCAAAAACATCTTAAGGGCAGCACCATGAGGGTGGTGGAAAATGTTTTAAGAGTGAGGTAAGAAGTTACAATATTTAAAGCAAGTGACATATGAGCAGGTGGATGAAGGGAGAGGAGCTCTGAGACAGTAAATGAGCAAAGATATGCACTAAAACGAATGAAATCAGTGCTCTGGTCATTTTTTCAGTGTGAAGGTGAAACAAAGCTACTGTAAAGTAGTTGAACAGGCCATTGGCCTCTGGCTGCTCTGTGCTTGGCATAAAATAAAGAGAGAAAACAGTGATGGGGCTTGGCTTACTTGATGTTGTAATAGCTCAAAATCTTCCAAGCCACAAAAGACCAAACATTAGTCTTATTTTCATTCCTTTTAGTGCTTCCTTGGTGTCTATTCCCCCTTGCAGAAATTAAACAGACCATAAACCAGAACAGCCAGACAAAGCCTCCTCCTGCTCCACTCCCCTAGAAGAAGCCATTCCTAATTACTTGGCACATACAACCAAACTACAAATACTTTGCATCTTCATCTGGGGTGAAGCCTTTGCAGACCTAAATTGTCACATCAAGCCCATAACTATTTTCTCTCTCTGGCCACTCTCTCATGTTACTGCAACCCAGTCCCACCCTCTCCCCTTGAAAGGCTCAAATAAAAGGGTAGAAGAATCTGTCATCTCCAGGAAACCTGGCAGAACTGTTAAAAGGGGGGTATTCTGGCAGCTCCAGTGCCTCCCATATCCATCCCTCCCCCTTTTGTGTTCCTCTCCCAGCTTGTCAGATCACACAGGAGACAACAATAAAGAAGAAGAAGTTTTCCACCCTCCATGGCACCTTCCCTGTCACCATTGCAGGAAGAGGTTATTAGAGTGATAAATCATGCAAACCCAAATCAGCCAAACAAAGCTATAAAAAGACAGCAGAAACAACGGAGTGGGGAAGGTAAAGGGTAGGGAGAAGTTAAACAACCTATTGTCCAAAGGAGAAAAGAAAACAGATAAAATCACAACATAGAATAAAATAAGACTCAAGCAGGGAGGTGCTTACAAGCCAGAGGCTTCACAAACAAAGATATCTGTAAAAGAATATAGAAATACACGTTCTGCATTTCTAGTCCTGTTTTATTTCTTCCTGTTATGAGCATTGTATCTAATTCAGTGAGTTACTGAATACTTCTGTCTGCACTTTTTTCCCCTGCAAAGTATGAATTAGTGGTGGAGGGAGGAAAAATAATGAACTCATCTAAATGAATATTGTGATACTGTGCCTTGATTTCAATGAATACAAATATGCTAATGAATAAAATGGACCTAAATCCTTGCATGTGGGTGGAACACATAGAATAATAGAATCATTAAGGTTGGAAAAGACATCTAAGATCACTGAGTCCAAGCATTAACCCAATACTGCCAAGCCCACCTACTAAACCATGTCCTCAAGTGCCACATCTACATGCCTTTTAAATATGTCCAGGAATGGTGACTCCACCTGAGCAGCCGATTCCAGAGCTCAACCACCTTTACAGTGATGAAATTTTTCCTGATATCCAACCTAAACCTGCTCTTGCACAACTTGAGGGGTTTTCCTTTAGTCCTGTTGCTTGTTATCTGGGAGAAGAGGCCAACCTCCATCTCACTACGCTTTCTTTCAGGCAGTTGTAGAGGGCAATAAGGTTCCATCTGAGCCTCCTCTTCTCCAGGTTAAAACCCCAGAGCTCCCTCAGCTCGTTCTTATCAGACTTGTTCTCTAGTGTCTTAATCATTGATATGATTAAACTCTCTACGCCCCCCAAAGCAGGGTGAGTATATCCAGATTTCCTACCTGGATCTGTCCCTGAGCTGGGCATGGGCATCTTCTCTCAGTACTAGTTTGCACAAGTCAAAACTAGTCAATTGTATCCCTACAATTAAATGACAGAGGTGGTTATTCATCAGTCTTTGAGCTTGTGACCTGGTCTTGCTTTATTTACCAGTACTGAGGTGGCTGATAAGAACAACATTGAGAACACAGTAGCAAAAGTGAGATGACTAATACACACCAAGATATGGAAATGGAAATTATGAAGAAACAAAAATTCAGTGGGTTTAAGAGAAGTCAGAGTGACCTGATGTATCTGAATTACAAAACAAGAAGTTGCAGAGCCAGTAGCGCTAAATCTCTAAGGCATCGGTAGTTGAAGCTGTAAGGATTCTTTTCGGAAAGTAAAAATAAAAATGATGCAACTCACTACACACTTGTAAGTCCTACCTGAACAACATAAAAATTCAAAGCAAATCTCAAAGGGAAAAACCCTAAAAAATATTCAGAAAAACAGATATAGAGTTAAATGAAATTTGTGGTGCCAAAGGTAGTTCTTGCTGGAATAATCTTGGTGTTTTCATGTGCTAAAAGAACACAAACTACACTGATTTCCTCAGCAAAGTGGCATGAACTTCAGCTAAACCATATGAAAGTTAAAGCTGATGGATAAACCTGGAAGATGCTAAAGAGTGAAGAAGAAGTAGAACTGTGGGGTTGCCCACAGAAAATTTAGCAACAAGTACTGCTGAGACTGGAAATTTTTAGCCTGAAGGACAGCTGATAGAAGAGCCTTAAGAGCAATACTAATTAATACTTTCACTAACAGTTCTGGCATACATAAAGCTTGCTGATGATACAGGGAGGTTCAGAGCATCTGCAAGGAGCAACTGGATGAGTTTGAAAACTGGAGTAATAGAAATGGAATGAAATTCAGTAGTACAGAGGGCAACTGCTTGCACCTGGGGACCAATAACATAACTTCTTCCATAAATGCTGTGTTCAGTTGGAAATGAACAATGGAAGTTGATCTGGTCATGGAAACAAGTAATACTCAATTATTAGATGGGTAATGCCACGAAAAAGGGCACTGCTGAGACATGAGGCACTGCTATTATACCTCAAAAAGAAGAAATATATTTCCCAATTAGAGTACCATGTGGGTATCTGAGGAACTTAAGTCTGGGAAAAGCTTCCTGAGTAACTGACCGGTCACTAATCATCCTGGGAGTTGCTTTTTCCTTTTAAAACTATTTTAATTGGAGTTAATCATGTAAAAATATTGCAGAGACAATACAAGTATTGATGCCAGAAAAACGGCCAATTAATAACTGTTTAGAGACAGAGTTTTAGTCCATAAACAGCAAGGTATTTATTGGCAACGTTGGGGAACTC
>JAWWEE010000040.1:4134868-4151658 GCA_035221455.1 Xenops minutus | reverse complement strand
CTCATCGTCGTGAACTTTTCAACTTGCCTTGTTTTTGCTGATTCTTGCAAGGAAACTTGGACTTGGGCCCTTGTTCTCTCCTTATCTCTCTCTTAGTGTGTTCTTGTTCTGTTCTTAGTTCTTAGTGTATCCTCCCTACATTCAAGGGGCATCCTGACCTTAATTCTGTCTCTAACTAAACATCTTCATAGACAGTTCCCAGTGTTTTAAGCCAATTTTTAACCCTTGGAGCTTTTGTTCGGCTTCAGTATTTAAATAAAATCTAACCATGGTTTGGTTATGGAAAGCTCTGCTTCCCAAAATGTAGAACATCAACATGTTTGTCCCACTTATAAGTGAGCTGGACTATGGATAAGTTCGTCATGGCTTCCCTTTTCTCAAATGGAGTTGGTGATATGTTATTACCTGTATATTTAGAGATTCACTGCTCAAGAGTAGCCTCTTAGGTATTATTAATTTTATTAGAACTGCAAGTATCTCAGTTATCTGTAGGGAATCCACTGTAACATTTAAAAGGCTTTATTTCTTAAACTCATTCCACACCTAGAAGTCAAGTTACTTCCCTGGGA
Source organism: Xenops minutus (assembly GCA_035221455.1). Taxonomy (NCBI): domain Eukaryota; kingdom Metazoa; phylum Chordata; class Aves; order Passeriformes; family Furnariidae; genus Xenops; species Xenops minutus. The sequence continues at coordinate 4,151,089 of JAWWEE010000040.1, read as the reverse complement.
CATGTCCATATCCACACAGGCAAATAAAACAGGTTTAAAAATGTCTTTCAGTCCTCATGTTACCTACAGAATTCTCCCTCATGTGATTTTTGTCCTGTGTAATTAACCCTCTCCCAATTAACCCTCTCCCAGTAGAAGGGACACTACATGAAAGGAATCAATTGCCATAGGCAGTTTGGATATAATCCCTCTGTCTGCTGGGGTGAAAAACATGTATGGTATGAATGTGAGCCATATGATGGGTCTTGGCAACAAAAATAGTCCCAGAGCTTTTTTATTCAGTTATACACATACAACTACAGTGTCCAATGTCTGCCATCATAGATGTCCCAGCCATCTTATCAAGGTCATGATGTTGTACCTGAAATCCTCACCTGTGTTTTCTCAACCCATTTAGGTCTGGGGGACTGGGAGACACAAATGTGTGTTGCTCAGGTGTCACATCTTTAGGAACCTAAATATCTCTATTGTGCTCTGGTGTGCAAGATATGTCAAAAAGAAATCTTTAAAAAGTATTGAAAACCAGGAAAAATGAGCATGACAGATGTCAAAAGTCTCCACTATTTAAACAGGGGGTAGCTTTTAATGCCAAGCATCAAGCAAGGGATTGTTTGCCTAATTTCCAAAGGAAGTGAAAGCAGCTGCTCATAAAGTCTCAAAGTTAGAGGCAAATGGTGAACTGAGGCATGGAGAAGTTAAGTGGTTTGCCTTAGGCCACAGAAGGAAGTGGTGTCAGACCCAAGATTAGAAATCTCAAGTTTTCCTCATACATCTCTAAGATCAGATCACTAAAGGGTACCATCTGGACATGCGTAGATAACTATTGGGGTCTGTCTATCATTCCTATTCATCTTTAAAATAAACTCATATCCTCTTACAGTTTCATATCATCTCCAGACAAATGTTACTTTATTTAAGCGTAGCTTCTTGCACAGCTAATATTTCAGACAAATAATTTGGGTTTAATGTGGTGCCATAGCAATTGGAAACAACTAGGTTCCAGCAACTAAGGATTTTGTCTTTTTGAACCACAGAACAAATCCTATTTCATGCAAAATGATAGAGAAATAGACACAGGAAGTGTCTTCAGCAAGTCGTCTTCTTGTTATTGAAGCAGTATTTTTTGAAAAATGTAGAGGAAGTGGAGAGAAGTGAGATAGGAACCTTTTGTACAGCAATAATTTAGCACAGAGCAGCAACAAAAAACCCTCCACCACAAATAGAGTACAGAACTGCAGCACAAAATAAGCTCAGGAATAATGCTACCTAAAAACACTCTCCATAGTAACATAACATTTTTATCCCTATTACCACTGTAGAGGGCTTTGTGGTTCCAAAATAACATAAACTCACATGAAAAAGACCTAAAGCAATCTTTGGACCCAGCTCCTCAACCTTTTTGTTCTAGTTTTGCTTGGGAGTGACATGTGTTGGCCTCTTGGACCTATTGGCAGGGGCATCCTTTTGTTATCCAACATTTATGAGAACTCTTTCAGTGCCAAAACCTACTGCCAAGATTTCTCCCTTATACTTAAAGTCCCTTCTTTATGGCTTACATCTTACTATGGCAGGGCAAAAACCTTTGAGCACAAACCAGCACTTATGGATGGGGAAATGTTCGAATAAAAAGCATAAGATCTGTTTGTTTTCTCCATGAAATTTAGCGGTCTGGAGCAAACCCAAGCAACCTTAAAAACTAGCAAGTTAGACATAAAAATACATTGATTTTTGTAATTTGGTTCATCTTATGATGTAAATCTGCTACATACCTACCCTCATGTAAAGGTTCTGTGCTGGTTTTGGCTGGGGTAGAGCTAATTTTCTTCACAGTGGCTGGTCTGGGACTGTGTTTTGGATTTGTGCTGAATACAGGGTTGATAATATAGAGATGTTTTTGTTATTGCTGAGCAGTTCTTTGCACAGAGACAAGGCCTTTTTTGCTTTTCATACTGCCACGCTGGTGAGGAAGTTGGGGGTGCATGGGAGACTGGGAGGCAACACAACCAGGACAGGTGACCCCAACTGACCAAAGGAATATTCCAGACCATATGGCATCATGCTCAGTATATAAAGCTGGGAGGAAGAAGGAGGAAGAGGAGGGGACATTTGGAGTGATGGTGTTTGTCTTCCCAAGTAGCTCTGCTCTCCTGGAGGTGGCTGAACACCTGCCTGCCCATGGGAAAGAGTGAATTAATTCCTTGTTTTTCTTTGCTTCTGTGTATGACTTTTCCTTTTCCTCATTAAATTATCTTTATCTCAACCCATGATTTGCCCAGCTTTTACCCTTCCAGTTCTCTCCATGATCCCACTGGTGGGGAGTGAGCAAGGGGCCTCAAGAGGCTTGGCTGTTGGCTGGGTTTAACCCATGCCAGGTTCTTATGCAGAACACAGAACTATATAGCTTGAAAATTGTATGTGAGTGTTGAGCACAACATCACTTAGATGTGACATATTGATGGTTGGTGTCAGGATCTCCCCACACTGAAGAAATAGCCAGTGACAGCTTGGCAAATGCAACAACAAAAGCATCTCCCTGAAAAAGAGGGGAGGATGCAGCTGGAGAAACCAGTGAGGTTTTGCAGTTGTCTGTTATCTTCTGTGACGGATGGATTTTCGACGATCTGCTCTGGGTAATAAAGGCACAGCAGCTCTACATGTACTGCTCATTTGGGCAAATGTAGGTACACCTGCAAGCACATACACACACCACCCCTGACAAATGCAGGTATACAAACCCCAGTTCCAGGATGTAATCTCAATGCAGTAAAATGCTTAAGCATTTACTCAAATCCCATTGCAGTATAAAGCTGTTGGTTAAAAAAAATTCCCAAAATTGTGGCTGGTAGCATGTATCATTACCATTGCAGTCAGTCTTCCTATTGATTTCAATAAGCTTTAGGTGGGTCCCTTGGTATCAGTATTCTGGATCTACGTCCAGAGATGGCATTGCAAAAACAAAGCCTAAGAATTTCTTCTCTCCCACAGTTCTCAAGAGGTAAGTTCAACTAATCACTGGATCAGAAGAGCAACACACAGTTTTTCTCTTAATAAATTCAATGAACTGGAGCGCTTTGCGAGTCAGAAAAGTGGTGTGAAGAAAACCCCAAAACCCCATCCCCATATATATATATATATATATATATACAAACACATATATAAACATATATACTTTTTATCCTCCACTCAGAACGTTTTTCAAACCGTTTGAACATTTTATGAAATTGTTCATATTGTTCCAGCATTTTACTGCCTCACAAATGATTATTTTTTGTGTTGGAAAAAATACAAAAAGACAAAAACAAGACAAACATTTTATTGTTTATACTTTAAATGGCTTCGTTTAAAATGGATTTACTTTGCACATCTTTTGAGCACTTGGAATATTTGCAATGCCATAAAGGTGCTCAGTGACAGCAAAATGATACATAGGTACCTGCCTGTGACAACATTTTTGTAATTCTCTGAGGTATCAGAACACATCTTAATGTTACATCCTACAGCAACAGTCCCTCAGAGGGTATTTATAGTGTAGGTACCTGAGTTAGGAGATTTGTATACTTTGGCTCTCTTTATTCTGACTGGGGTGAGAAAGCCTTCTCCAGAGAGCAGTTCTGAGGAGAAGTAGAGTTTAAGTGCCCTGAACACGCTAGCAAAATCATTCCCAGCAAAAACATTAGAGAATGTTCCGAATTGCTGCAGTTATTTAAAGGTTTGGAGTGTGGAATTGAAGTACACAAAGGTGAGACAGAAGTTTCTTCTTATTTCTGCACTAAATCTCTGCTTCTCTTGAGAATGTCATGTGGTCTTTATTGATTGTGTGGAATACTGACATTCTTAGTTTTTATGCAAGTTCTTTTAAGGATTAAATATTTTCTTTGAAGTGTTTTGTAAAGTTAAAATGCTGAAGCATAGTTAAGTTGTTAAACTTCATGATTCAAGTCAAATGTCTCAATCTCAGAGCATTCACTCCAAAATGACAAACAGAACTAAAGTTGCCTGAATTTCATTCGAACCTCTAGCAACACGTTATGTGAAGCTGTTGCTTAATCTGATGCTTCATTGTTCTTCAGAGAAAGTATTTGTCCATTGCCTACTGCCAATTGCCTACCAACATTTGGAGGATAAGGGCCCATTTTTTAAGAGGAGAATAAGCTTGCTTTTGTCCAACAGTGTGTGTTTGGGAGTGGTAATTACTGTTGTTAGATTGAAAATTCAGAAAATATCGCTCCAGCACAAATGGAAGTCAAGACGTTTCCTAAAGGTGCATCTCAGGGCTGCAAGAACTTTGTAAGCTTATATACATAAATCCCAAAAGGTTGCATAATTTTTTTCTACTCATATTCACATGAAGAAAATTAGAAAAGAAATGAGAAAGTCAGAAACAACAGGAAAAATAGTAAGCATGTGAAGAATGTTATGAATTCAATGTTACCTGAGGCATGCCCTAAGATCCCACTGGTAAACAGAGTCCCACTGTTACAAGCACATTCTAATGTTTAGTCCATTTCTCTACAAATGTACTAATTTTGCTTTGTATGTGGAGGTTTACATGTGATAAAAGTTGACATGCTTAAGTGTTTCTGATATATAAATAAGCAAATCAGAGTGAAGTTGGGTTAAAAAGTTTAGTCACAGTCTAAGTCAAAGAAACATCCATAAATCACAGATTTAAGAAAAAACCCAAAAGCAACCAAATACAAAAAAATCCACCTGACAAACCTACAAAACAGAAAGAATAGCTGGATATATTACTGAATGAAAAGCATATCAAAATCCATTAGAAAAAAATTGCTAAATCAAGTACATCTTCCTTTGAACCATATATCAACATCTGCGACTGTGTAATGTAGTAAATGACATATATCACCTGCTGATTGAAACATACCACCTGGTAAAATAACAATCAATCTGTGCATACAAACGTATCTCTTCTCCTAATAAATTAAATGCAGAGCATTCTAAAGTTGATGCAGCAGTTATGAATTATGCACAGTGAGGACTGAACTCATTTTGCCAGCTATTGGATCTGAAACCTAAAGTGCTGAAACTGATACAGCCCATCAGACACATCAGCTTTCTGAGAAATGCCAATCACAGGGACAAGCTGAAGCTCCTGTCAGAAAATGTTTAGGTCAACAACTGCTCTCAATAACAGCCAGTTGCTACCGCTGATGGCAAAGGTTCAGGAGCAGGGCATGACTGCCAAGATCCCAAACATCTGGAGCTTGATATTCATGCCTGTGTGAGTACTCACTGTAGAAGGAGAGGTGTTGAGAGATCAATTTAAACATCCCTTAGTTTAATGGAGCAGGAGAGAGCAGCTTGTTGTATTTTTTAACTAGCTGAAGATGGGGGGGGGGAGGGGGGGGAGGGGGGGGCGGGGCGGTGAAAAGTGGTGGGATAAACAACTGCGTGGTTTTCATTTTTGTGAAAAAATAGAGGAGCATTCAGTAATTGAGTCACATTTGTGCCACTCGCATGCAAACTTTACCTCTTTCCACATCTTGTGAAATGCACACATATGTATACATGAATATGTATATGTCCATATATATATACACAGGCATATAAAGTGAAGGAAGCAAAAAACCTCCTATTTGGTGTTGTGTTCTCCAAATATCATGGGAAACTGTGATGTTTCACTCCATCAAGATGAATGCAAACCAGCTTTCTACTTGGGTTTCTGGAAAGGAAAGCAGTTTTGTAGCTGCTGCCAAGGAGGAAGTCACACACCTGAGCAGAACAGCAGCAAAGGCGCCTGTCAAGCAGACCCATCCTCCCTCTTTTCATGCAACAGACTCAAAGGGAGAGAAAAAAGAAGACTGGAATCATACAATGGCTTGGGATGGACTTTAAAGACCATCTATTTCCAACTTCACTGCTGTGGAACAGGTTGCTTAAAGCCCCTTTCAACCTGCCCTAGAACACTTCCAGGGATGGCGCATCCACAGCTTCTCTGGGCAAACTGTTCCACTGTTTTATCCCCCTCACAGTGGAGAATGCCTTCCTAATATCTAGTCTAAACTTGTCTTATTTAATTTTTAGATCTATTTCCCCTTGTCCTGTCACCACAAGCCCTTGCAATCTGTTCCTCTCCAGCTTTCTTGTATACTCCCTTCATGTACTGAAAAGCTACAGTAAGATCATCCTGGACCCTTCTCTTCTCCAGGATGAACAATCCCCATTCTCTCAGCCTTTCCTCATAAAATTCTGTGGACAGTTTCATTCTTGATGTCACTCAATGGCCTGTTCTGATGAACTTTTAGTTAATTGTTTATTTTTACTTGTTGAAATGCAATGCCTGTATAAAACAGGTTGGTTATATGAGCCAATTTACTTGGGCTGCTTTTCCTCCCTCTAACAACAAATACTGATTTAAGGAGCTAGTTAAGCATAAGTCAGAGTCTATCAGGAAAATTCTCTGAAGTCATTGAATACTTAACTCATCAATAAAGCTGAAAAATATCAGGGCTATCATTTATTTAAAGACAAATTCCTGGATCCCAAGTCACAGAGAAAAGAGACTCCAACAAAACTGCAAGGTGTCTGTGTCCTGAGTCTACACAGGTCTCTCCCCAAGGCTTCTAATTAAGATTAATATTGTATGTTTCATTAAAGTAAATTAAGAGCAATTCCAGTGAAGTGGGGGATGCTGAAGGGAAGTGATAACCTTGAATTAATTTACCTTTAACAAAAGGCCTGAGGAGGAGAACGAAGTTATTCGGTTCCATTGAGCAAGAATGGCATGTTTTAAAGGAGTTGTGTTTCTCTGGAATTCACATAAAGAGTCTAATCAGACTTCTGGCTTCTGTCACATTAACCTAAAATTCACTGTATAAAAGCCACCTTGCCCTGTCTGTATTTCTGACATCTGGGATAGAAGCTGACCCTTTTAGAACAGAGACCGTTCCTTTAAGGGTCATGGCTCCAGCTGTGGATAATGGTACAGCATTTTTTCTTTCTCAAAGCCTCAGCACCAGCCTGGGAATGTTTGGGACAGGCAAAACCTCTATGAGGCTCTATGTAACAGCAGGAGACCTTGCATATCTCCAATGGTGTGACAAATAAAGCATGAGTCACATTCCCCTTGTGATTTTACTCTGCTTTAATAATTTCTGTATTTTTGCAGTAAAATTTGAAAGGTCAAATAACGGGAGGTTCCAAATGCTACTAATTTTCAGGCACAGTTTTTGGGTTTTGAAGTAGCCAGGCATCAAAATCCCACAGGGATTGATAGCTGCTAAAATGTCTTTGAAATACGAGACTTCAGGCTCATTTGAGGCACACCCAATGGCTGGGAGAGGAGAAGCTGTGAATGAGACTGTGATCCTCCAAGTCTCAATCCGCCTCAGTCTTCCTCTCACCCACAGGAAATGCACCCTGTGCAGCACACGCAGTTTCTCCCACGGCTTCAGCTCTGGTCCGTGTGTGGATGGAGGTGGGAGAACAGGAAACAGCTCTGACCCATTTCTGTCTTCCTTTTATCAAGGGTCTACAAAATGGGCAGGAGGAGAGAAGGGATGGCTTTCATTTGGGAAAGTGAAATACTGCCTATATAAGGTCTGATTGTGGTTCTGTCTTCCTGACAGGTATCCAGGGAGTACTCAGCACCTTCCAGGACTGAGCCCAGAGAGAGCACCATGAGCTGAAGGAAAGCAAACAAATGAGGAGGATTATACATTTCCATTTAACTGGGAGCTAGACACATCCTCGGCAACACAGAAAGGGATTTACAACTTTTAACAAGCAGCACTCTGTGAAAATAAAATTACTTCAAACACAGCGTTAAAGCTTTTCTCAGAAAAGCTCTAATGTAAATTTTATATGGAGCACACTACTGTATGTGCATTTGTTGTTTGAATTTGTTATTTTATTAAAAAGTAGAGCCTAATCAGGATTGCCTGGTTCTAGGAAGAAAAGGAATGGGATTAAATATGAAAGAACAGTTGGTTCAGGATTCCTACCCACTCAGGAGGCTTCAGAAATGTTCTGTCATTTTCTAGAGATTTATATATTAAAAGTGTCTGCCCCATCATAATCACTTAACATGCTTTAAAAAGCACATAAACACAAGGGGGGTGTCATTATGGCATATGGGAGAGAGATTCTTCTCAGCATTGGTCCAATTTTACTCGCATTATAGTCAAATGCTAAATGTCCCATGGACATCAGGGGGAGCCGAGCCTTTTGAAAAAAGCTGTGCTTTATAAAAAGCATAAAAGCAAGCAATCTGCAACAAATATAGATTTCCAGTAAGCTAGGGACACGGTCTAGATTCAAAGAAATGATATCATAGGGTGCCTCCCATCAGGAGAATTTTTTTCACTTGCAAAAAAGGAGACAAAGTTCAGATGGAGAATTTGCCTTCCCAAGACTGAATGGGGAATTTTTTTTCCTTGCCATGGCCCTAAATTTGAAGAGATTGTGTCAGTTCTTTATCACCCCTCTTGTTCTGCCTTCAGTTTCTCTCTTCTCACACCCACACACAGGACTTCTAAATCTCAGCACGAGCCTGATAATATCTTCTCCTCTTTAATGTATGTTTCTTCGGAAGGAAGAAGCAGCAGCTATTAGCAGCTTGTAGCTGAATGCTGCATGAGGCTCTCTTTGTAGTATTCAATTGCATAGGAAAACACAATTTATCAGAAAACACTGCACAATCCATGCTGAATGTACAGAAGAGGCAACGTCCCGGTCAGCAGTGGGTGAGAGAATGGTCAGGCTCAAGGCTTCCTCACTGGAGCCAAACATTAGATCCATGGCTTAGGTATGTTAATTTATTTATTTTTTATTTATTTATTTATTTATTTATTTATTTTTGTGCTGGAGTTAGATCTCACTCCCATAACAAATCCATTTCTCTAAGCATAAGGGCTTAATGTATTGTACCAACCTTTTGGCACCACCATAATGAAATTCCATTTTATGGCTTGAAAAACCCATTGGTTCCTCTGACCTCCTGCATAAGGGTCCTGTGAAGGGTCAGAAGTCCTATAGGGAGTGGCTGAGGAAGCTGGGGGTGGCCCAGCCTGTAGAAAAGGAGGATCAGAGGTGACCTTATTACAAGAGGAAATGGGCTAAACTGAACTAGGAAAGGTTTAGGTTAAAAATTAGGAAAAATTTCTTCATGGAAAGGGTGATCAAGCACTGGAAAAGGCTGCCCAGGGCAGTGGTGGAGTCACCCTCCCTGGAGGGATTTAAGAGATGTGCAGCTGTGGCACTTGGGGACATGGTTTAGTGGTGGGTTTGGCAGTTCTGGGTCAACAGTTTTTCTCCATGGTCCTAGGGGTCTTTTCCAACCTATATAGTTCTGTGATTCTGTAACACAAAATGATGCACAGTCATTCCTGTGTTAAGCCTAACTAATGACTTCTGTCTGAGTTAGAGAAGATCTTTCAGACAGATGTTTGATTTTAAAGTCTTTAAAGGGGAAAAAAAACCCCAGCACATTTCGTATGAAGCTATTCTGATGGTTTATTAGCTTTGTTGTTAAAATCCTACCTTATCTCATTTGAATTTACCTTTCTTCGTTTTCTAGCCCTGGAATTTGGTTGTGCCTTTAGTATTAGATTAAACCTGCACTTACAGAAAGCTGTGTAGTCAGAGCTTGCACTACAGCACTGATGTTTGAATTACAATTTTTGTTGCCTAGTCTGCAATTACACAACCTTTTATCAGGGGCTTGGGCATAATTTGCTTCTGCCATTGTAACTAAAACCTACCTGTTTACAGAAAGCCTTTTAAAAATGAGGTGTTTTGTCCTTTTCTGTTCCTCACTGGAGGCTGAAAAACAGATACAACATGAGGGGTGTTCTGCTTAACCTCATATGGATGGCAAAGTCAGGACGAGCTGGCTCAGAAAGGAAACCCATAGTTGCATGCAAATAGACTGTAATTTATGTTGGGAATCTGAAATCTGATCAGACAAAGAACAAAGGGAAAATGCCTGGTTCCTTTATTTTTTTCTGAAAGTGACTAAAAGCAATTAAAAACTTGCCCTTGTGCATTCAGCATTTGGCCTTTTTGTTAATTACCCATTTCTTAGCAAACTAAAAGAGAATGCATTGACGTTGCAAGTTTAATGGCAAGTAACTTAAAAAAAAAAAAAGTAAATGCAATTATTTCAATCCAACCTCTTACAGTGAGTGTAAAATAAGAATAAACTTACTGGAGGTAAGCACAGTAGTGAAAATATGAGAATTTCCCCCACGCAGATCAGTTGGGTGATTCTGGATTTACATACAGGTGGAGCCAAATAAGGATCATACCAGCATGGAGTTTGATCTGTAAAAAGTTTCCAAGTGAAACCCAGGCCATCATATGTTAGAGTACAGATTTACTGACAGAAATTGACTATTTCAGTTTGTCTTAAGGGGTTTTGCACCTGACCAATAATGTTCAATAAAATTGTGAATTTTCCTCATGGACTACCCAGCATATTTTGAAATCACGTACTTTCCTTCAGTGCAATAGTTCTTCTAATGATGTTATTGAGAATGGCTAAATTTAAGAATAATGAAAGTGGTTTCTTTGCATTTAGGCAATATTTTCAGACCTAAGAACCTGGAAATTCATTCACTACTTTTTGAGAGCCTTTTTCATTTGTAGAAAAATAAAAACAATTCCTCATGCAGCTTATTAGATGGATGCTTTTGAGATGCTGAGATATTACAGTGGCCACCAATCTCAGTAGAGAGAGAAAGAGAGAAAATATGGAGTCATCCTCCACAGCAATCTTTGGAAATGAAATAAATTCTGTCATGTATTATTTGTGTGGCAATAACATCTGGATGCTGTGATAAGGGATCCACTATGTGATGAGCTGTAGGCAGTGTAATGGAAAAACTGCCCACCCCTGTACAAGGTTTGTTTCTTGGATTTAAAGAGGTGGATTTGGAAAACATGGAAATGTATGAAAGAACAGCAAAGCGTTCATGTCTAGCATGTTAAGTAGAGATCTCCATCAAAGCTGAAGGAACTATTTTGGAGCTCTTTTGGGACACTTGTTACACTCTGTGCCTACTACACCTCTGTGGACCTTCTGGTTCAGTGTCTACAACAGAAAGAGGAGCCTCGTGGCCATGTGAGGTCTGTGTGGGCCAGGTTTGCTATGCTGAATGGCATTTTGTGTTTGTGCAGGTGTTTGTGCAGGTATTTGTACAGGTGTTTGCAGACTGACCTGTGCTTGCTCCACGTGTTTGCAAGCCTCAGCTTGAAGGTGCTGATTTGATGTGCTGCAACTGGTGTGCCACAGACCTGGTGTGCTAACAAAGCCAAGCAGCTTTTAGATGAAACCTTTCTCATCTGCCTGAGTGTAATGGAGCAACAGCAGGTGTGATGGCAAAAGGATGTGTGACCTTACCATGTCAGGAAATTTTCCTTGCAGATACAAGTTTACTGATTCTAGTTCAGAAAGCAAGACCTCTTGAAAAAAAAGAAAAAAAAAAGAAAAAATGAAGAAGAAAAAAGAAAGTTCAGAGAAAAAAAAGTAAAAAAAAAAAGTAAAAACAATCCCTAGAGAATCAGAAAAACAATTGCTGTTACTTGTGGAATATAGACTACTTGAAAACTTTCGTTCCATTGGGAAAAAAAAATAAGAAATTACAAAAAAGCCCACCTCACAATATAAATACTCACTAGTACTTATTTCTGTGTAATTTTCAAGTGGGCTTTGTTTTATGTTCAGCTGAGCTGTGGATCCAGATGCTTTGACATCCAATTGAAATGCACCATGCACAAAGGTTACTGGACATTTCTTACCAAAATGCTCAAGAACTCTTCAACTGCTGCTTGCTTGACTTGTATCTCCTACTTAATATACCCTGTCTTACTACTGCTTGCTCTGTATTCATCTGAATTCAGCATCATGCAGGTTCTTTTTCTGCCCTTTTACGTGGCTTTACTTGATAAATCTACAGAACCAGCAGCCTGGGAGAGTGAAAGTGCAACCACGCTGTTGAGAGTAAATGGCAGTGGGTAGTACTTTGGGCTAGGGCAATGAGAGTTCACTGTAACAGAGCATAAATTGATAGAAAGGTGTTGGCAGTTTACCATTGCTATGATAGCTGCTATAAAAGTATGTTTCTAGGTGCAAGAAACACTTAATGAAAGCCCTGACCTGTTTTATGTAGGAGGTTGGATTAGATAAATGTAACAATGCTTTAAGAATTAGTCTATGAACTATGGATATTGCCATGAAAAAGACTTATGAACGTAAATGAAGAATGGTAACATCCTCCAGAATGAACAATAAAAAGCAGACTATAAATCTCTTTAACAGGATACTCTATTCTATTATTTAGGCTTAACCAGCATCTGTTGAATTCAATATATCTCTCAGTTTTAGGTTCCGATAATCAGTCTTGGATTTGTGATGCATTTCCCAAATAGGTGAAATAAAAATGCATTGGCCCAAATGAGAAACAGCGTATAAGACTACTAATTGTCAACAATCTATATTTCAGCATCAGATTTACTGGGGCAATTTCTTCTCTCTCCTGCTCTCATTCATGGCAGCAATGCAGAGAGAAGTTATGTTTAAGAAGTTTAACTTCACCAGTAACAAAATTGTCCTGATTGTAATGAAGATACTTGTGGAATATTGATATAAAATAACATTCTATTTTTCTTTATCTTTACTGCAATGATGGAAATGACTAAATTTAGGGAGAATGTACAGTCTATCTGAAGGTTTCATTGATGTTTGAATATTATCTAAAAAGTTTGTATCTGTTCTAAAAGAAACCTTCAAAACCTGAAATAGACAGAATGGGGGTGAAATTAAATTAATTCCTCTGTTAACCCAGCAAGTATATTGATATTGTACTGTGTGATTATTTGAGATGTCATTATGAAAATGAATTTGATTAAGGTTTTATACTGCCATCTAGTACGTAAGCACCTCCCTGATGTATTCAACGTTAATAGTGAAATAGTATCAATTCCTTGGTTTCTGGAGAGAGGAATATCTAGATTCAATTCAAATGGGTAAATTGGAATATAAGAATTTTTTCTTATCATTTTAATGCTACCACTGCAATCTACATTGACACTCTTCTTTTGCTATAGAGCTTTTAAAAACCAGGGGCCACATCCTTCCATGTCCTATGTAAGTGACTTTTTTCCTCTTTTAGGATCAAACCCCAATCTGATTGGATTAAATTCTTGGCAATTCTGATGGGATTTGAAAGATTCTTTGATATCACAAGCCTGGGAAAAGCTAAATGACAAAATGCATTTTTTCAAGAAATGGGTGTTAAAGTGGGTAAAATCAGTAAAGCGAAGGGACAAGACCCTTCAAAGAGTGCAATTTCTTAATCCTTCACTGCCATATTAGGAAACAAAAGTCTTCATTTTATTTCTAGTTTACATTTGGACTTCCTGAACTTCACGCAAACAGTGAGTGGTGAAACTTTTCTGGCCACATTACATGGCTGGCTAATCAGTGCCTATTATACTGTAAAAAGCTCTGCTGATGCGCCTCTTACAGTTTTACCCAATAACACACCTACCAGCTGACACTGTGCAATTAGCCTGCTCTTCTAGAGCCTGCCAGAAACAGCAATAATACTGCATCAGAGGAAGATCATTATCTAAGGCACCTCACAGACACCAAATATGCACAGTTCTGCTGCATTTGCAGCCCACGAAGGATGAAGGCACCAATAACTGTGTGGTGTTCAGGCATTCATTTGCATTGTTTCAGGGAAAGCCTGCCCTGTCAGGAGTTCCCACTAGCAGGCATAAAAGCAAGAATAAAAATGAAAAACCACCAATGTTTTAGGCATTGGTTTTCTTTCTTTTTTTTCCCCCCCCTTCAGAAGTAATGAATTAGTCCATTCATTTGGGGGAAGTGAAACATCAGCATCAGCAGAGCGTGGCTGGGTTTTCTCGGTGTGAGTCAGTGTTATTCAGACCCTGGGCTGTGTTTTTAATGCTCTTACTCGCATAAAAGACACAAACTTTCCTTTAGTGCTCACTTTGCCAGGAACTACTTTGGGTGAGAAATGGTGCCCTGGGAGGAGGACGGTGCCCTTGGATGCTGCAGGATGAGCGAAGGTGGTGCCCAGCTCCCAAACCTGGTTATAGGAGGCTCCTGTGCTGGTTCAGAGGGCTTTATCCTTGTGTTCAGTGCAGTGCAAATAGCAGTCTGAAGCTTTCATTCCCCAGTTTATACAGCATCCCTTTGCCAGACTGTTCAATGAGAACCAGCCTGAGGATCTCAACACTAAAAAAAAAAAAAAAAAAAAAAAAAAAATCCTCTTTGTGCTTCCAGATCCTTGTGTACTCTGCAATGGTGTGTTACCTTTGATTTCCATGATCGCAGAACACAAAACAAGGAAAAAGAAATCCCTGCAAAAATTACTGTGGGCTAAAATGTCAGCACATTTTCCCACTTGTTTAGCAAGAACCATGGGCTGCTTTACCTGAGAAAATCCTTGCTGCAGTCAGCCCATGGATATTTCCTGGGGGTCCTTGATACCCCTGTGATGGAAGCTACAGTCTTTTATGATCATTTCTTTGCTGTGCTGAGGATAAAAAAAGGCAAAAGCAGAGGATTATAGATCCATCTACAGCAATAGTTAATCTAACTTTCATTAGCAGTTAAAAAACTTGCAGGGGGAATATATGAAAATTACTGCTTTTCAAGTAGATTTGTTAATTATTATTAGTCAGTCTACTTATAAGGCACCGATGGAAACTTGGCACTCAATAAGTACCTATTAAACTATGTTAGAGAACATCATATTAATGTTTAATATAAAAACTGCATGAATCATCTGTCCTTTTAACACTGGGTCATATCTTCAGCTGGTATGAATTTGTCCAATGCCAGCAAGAGAGCTGGTCAGCTTACACAGACCTGGATCTGGTTTAACATTTGCTACATGAAAAACAGGATGACATTTCCTTTCTTTTAACTTTTTGCAGAAATTTGGAGTTTGTTCCCTTTTCTGTTACCCATCTGGCAGAGTTGTAATTAACAGAATTTAGAGCCATGACACTGAATCTGTTAGACAGTCGCACAATCAGGCAAATTTGCAGTGTAATTAATAGATGTAGAGGACATGATCTGTTTCAGATCACAGGGACTTAGATGCAGTAGCTACTCAGATAATTCAGGCTGTGCTGCCTTGTTTCTAAATAATGCCCTGCTTTAAATAGAGCATCCTCCCATGTGCTCTCTATACTTAAATCCGTAGCTGTGTTGGACAGAAAATACAGTGATAAGATCAGCATCCTACAGCCTGCACTTGTGACCAAATTTTTAGCATCCTGGGTCATGAAAGCATTGACAAACACTTGCAGATTAAATAGGAATAGCCTGAGAATTTATTGCCTCTGGGTTCCCACCTCTCTGAAACACTGGCACAAGTTGCCCAGAGAAGCTGTGTCTGCCCCATCCCTGGAAGTGTTCAAGGCCAGGTTGGATAGGGTTCTGAGCAATGTGGTCTAGTGGAAGGTGTCCCTGCCCATGGTAGGGGGTTTGGATGATGTTTAAGGTCACTTCCAATGCAAAGTGTTCTATAATTGCATGGTTCTTTGATAAATCATCATCCATTCCTGCACTTTGTTCAGACGCACAGTAACTACCACCTGCTGAATGCTATTTTTTTAACAGGGACAATGTTGTCTTAAGCCACTTCACATCAACTTTAAGAGCTTGTCTTCCTGTCCTAAACTGTCTTGATCTTTCAACTCCAAAGGCAGGGTGTTTTCCTTTAAGAATTTAAGAAATATTAACTCAATAAGAGGTAAATACCCATAATTTTGCAGCTTAGTTCAGGCTTTGTGACCTTGCCAGCTGCGAGCTGAAGATATTTGTCAGAATTCTATGGCTAAGTATTTTTCATCTGTTGTAGTAATTCAACAATTGCACAAATCGTTTCATTATTTTCTCCCTAGTTCATTTATTTATGACAAGTCTGGAGGGAAAACATTAAGTACTGTCCCTGAGATCTCAAATAACAACAAGCACATGGACAGTAAGCTGTGCACAAATACATTCATCCAACTGCCTTTGTACATAGGACTCAATTCTAATTTGTTCATAATATATTACTTTAAATAATAATTTTCATTAGGGCAGAAGTTGCAGAGCCCAGCTTGTAATGAGGGATGGTGTATGGGCTTTGTAAGAAAAGCAAACAAAACCAGAAACTTGAACTATTTATTCTGGAGGGCACTACTAAAAAAAAAAAAAAAAAAAAAAAAAAAAAA
>JAWWEE010000040.1:4121049-4134160 GCA_035221455.1 Xenops minutus | reverse complement strand
CCCTCCATGCTGACCATGTTGACTACTCCCTCAAGAAGATGTAGGACTTCTCATGAGGACTTCCTGGAGATTACACACTGTGTTATGGTGCTAAAACCAGACAGCTTTCTAAACAATTTGAATTTACAAGATAATTTATTTTAGTCAAAAGTTCATATTATTTTTTTTTAATGTTCAGCAGTCTCAGTGGCCATTTTTAGAGATTTATTTCAAAATCTTTCTGCATGTATGAATGGGGAGTAGTAGTATCAAAATATGGAGAAATAAAATGAAATAAAATGCCTTTTAACAGAAATATTGACTTTGGGAAATTATCAAATATGCATTGCCAACCTTTCTGATTGGTTGTCAATGTTATGGAACTGCCTTGTTTATATATTTCATATAATGAACTTCTAAATGAGTAGCTATAGAGAAACAGATAGATCTGTAATGAACAGATGTGAGAGATGATTCTGTGAGTGTAGCATAATTACAGAAAACCTCTCAACCCTCTTAAAAATAATCATCATGTAAGTGGTTTCCTCTTAAATCAAATGTTTTGAGAATATATACATGTACTAGATATCTGAATATATATATAAAAATACTATACAGAGACTAAAGTTTTTCTCTATCCAGAGTCTCAACTTCAATTTCAAATGCCTTCTTGCTGAAGTGTTTCTTCACTTTTTGCTTTCTTTGTAGCTGAATGTCAGTTTGAGTTGGGTGCAAAACAGGAAGGAATTTATTTCCGAAAGACTACTGTGGGCTGAGCTGTTTCCCAACTCCCTGAACCTGGAAGCAGAGCCCTTGGTGCACAGGATGGCACAGAATCAGGCTCAAGCCTAACACAGAGAGCTTGAACAGTGATATGTGAGAAAATCAGGTACTTGACTGACTCATTTTGATGGCACTGTTGCAAAAATGGTACAAGCAAGGAAGTTCATTCTTAGGTGTAAAAAAACAGCTTCCAAAATCTTTCTGCTATAAAAGTAAATAATATATATGCTGGTATGCTAAATTTAAATTACCATTGGCTTACTTAAACCAGTTTAACATATGTAGATCAACTACATATGTGTTGAAGGTGTGTGTTTCCAGGCTGATGCTCAGTTTGAGAGTCATGTTTTGTGAGCTCCAGCCTTGCTTGCCCCTTCAGTGTGCAGCTGATGTTACATCCTGAACTCATGCTGCCTCTACCTCTGTCCTCAGGGGGCTGTAATTCCACTGAGAAGGAAATCCAGTTCATGTTCTAAGAGGAAAAACCTGGAGAGGAAGAAGGGGAAGCAGCCATGTGGCAACTTTTAACACCACTAGATGCATTAGCACAATTAAACGACAATTGTGCTTTGGGAAGACTGTCTGGAAAGAAAGGGATGATTTGTTCTAATTCAGTAAATTAAAAAGTCACCATGAATGATTCTGTCAGTTAAAAGCTGCACAGAGAAAAAGCAAATGCAGTGCAAAAGCCTATGAAAGGCTCCTTTTATGAGCAACAGTAAAACATTCACAGTGTACACCAAAGAAAAGCTTACAGGCTTTTTGAGGAAAAGCCTCCCTTATCTCAGCCTCCCAAGGTGGACTGGACTAGCAGAGTTAAGAGAGTCACTGTGTGGCCATGCATGATGGATGGTGTCTGGGTTATATATCTGCTTTCAGCCTGTTGGGCATCAGATGTTACACTCTTATAAATGGTTGAGGTGAGGCAGAAAGAGAAAAACTGCCTCTTGGTGTTGTTCTTGCTCAAAATAGGAGCCTCAAGGGTGAAAGTTGGGCTCTTCAAGGAACATAATGGTTGAGGGGATGGGCAGAAAGGCTTATAAAGGCAGGAGAAGACTCAGACATGGGCTTTTTGAGTGTGGCCTACTGGGAGGAGGAAGGTGCACACCCTGCAGACCTTGACACGGAAGGGAGAAAAGACTTCTTGGGCACCCAGAAGGGACAAGCTGGTATCTGCTGCAGCTCAGCTGCTGGAGAGCCTGAAACCAAGAACCTCTGCCACAGGGAGAGTTTTCTTTACAGGAGGGGAAAAAAAAAAAGAAATCATGCAACTAGTTTTTGTTGTAACAAAACCTCGTTCCAGGGCTTTCAGAGGCTTCTGGTGCTTCTGGGAAAACACCCTTAAGGAAAGAATCAAACCTCAAAAATGTACCTGAATCAATGTCCCAGCACAGTGAAAATTCTTTGCCACTTTTTCCCTTTCACTTCTCTCTGCAGAATGGAAATTTAACAGCTGCATAAGGTTGCTGCAAATAGAATTAATTGATATTTGTACAGTGTTTTGCAAGGCTAGCATTTTCTTGTTGCTTGTTTGTTTATTCACCAACCCATGTTACTCCTTCATCCCAGTAATAATACTCTGCAAATAGTACATCTCTTCAAAGAGGATAAAATCAGGACATTGGGGGTAAAACTAGGCAACTAATGTGTACTGATCATGGGAAGACTGTTTCCAGACATCTGCATAAACATGTTGGGGAATAGAAAAAAGCCCCCAGTACGAAACATGCTTCAGATCTTAAACAAAAAGTCATTTTGACATCTTTTTTATTTTCACTTAAATCCCACTTAATTTAAAAGTGATAAGGAGTTAGTAACACAAATTAAAAGTATAGGAAAGGACAGAGTTGTGACCTGATGGAAATTGAAGTTGCACTGGTCACCATCAGTGGGATTTATTTCTCCATTTCTCCTAACTATGCTGTCTGCAGGTTCAGTGTCCAACCTCCATTAGGTGTCTATGCCAATGGAAGCAGGTGCTTGAAGGGGCCATTAAGCCCATTTCCTTTAGACATGCTGTGTTTCGAGAGGTCCTTGAGACAGAGCTTTAGATCAAAGGATAAATAGTTCTTAGTGTTTACTAATAAGAGTGCATTTGAGCCCCACTGAATCTGTAGATAAACACAAACGGATTGAGTGTGTTCCCTCTCCCAAGGCTGTGTTGGAGCAGCCATGGCAGCATCCCGTGGTTGATGTCACTCAGATGGATCCTCCTGCAATCACACAGAAACAGACAGTGTTTGTAAGTAACCTGAATTGAACCCAAACAGCCAACATGTTTAATAACGCATATAATTGTGTCTCAGGAGCATAGCAGTCTTCATTCTGCTCCTGGAGTCAGCCAGCTCAGAAGCCGTACAGGAGTCAATATAGGAATTCGATTTCTCATTATTTTTTCATTCATTTCATTATACCATTAGTTTTTCTTTAAACCTTCTACAATTTTTAAAGTTTTTGTTGTTGTTGTTGTTGTTTTTTGCCTGTTTGGTTTTGATTTTGTTTTGGTTTTGTCTTTTTCCCCCCCTGTATGGTTTCTGGAGCTGATCAGGGCATTCTAGTGGAGTTTAATAGAAGAAATGATACCCCTTTATATAGATTCTGCATCTCCTGCTGTCAGTCCATGGATTGTGCTAATATTTAACTACAATAACACAACCCGGGCTTCAACATAGTTGACAGTATGTTGTGCTCCCAGCTGCCCAGTATAAGATTCAATAGTTATGTAGAAGCTTTGTTTTCTTTGTCACACTTCTGTGTTCTTGTTGTCTGTACTGTTTGCTTCTGACCGACCCATCAAGCAATCAAGGTCACTTTGTTTGCTGCGTACCTGTAAAATTATCTGTGATAATTTCTTCTCCCCACCCCTGCCCAACCATTTAATGGTTTGCAATTCAATTACTGTGTATTGAAACTTGTAATATATTGTATTAATAACCGTAATACAATTACAATTCTCAGTCAAAGTCAATTAACACCTATGAGACTGTCAGTGGTCCTGCTGCACCATGGCTGTAAGAGCTTAGATGCAGATCCTGAAAGGCTCTGGCAAGAAGAATATGTCTTTTATTGGTTTGCATTGTTTTACTTTTGCTGCTTGTAGCAGCCTTCTAGGACCTAAAGTGGGACAACAAGAAGGCTGGAGAGGGAATTTTACAAGATCATGTACTTATAGGACCAGGAGAATGGCCTTAAACTGAAAGAGGGTATATTAAGATTAGATATTAGGAATAAATTCTTTACTGTGAGGGTAGTCAAGCACTAGACCAGGTTGCCCAGAGAAGTTGTAGATGCTCCATCCCAGGAAGTGTTCAAGGCAAGGTTGGATGGGGCTCTGAGCAACCTGGTCTAGCAGAAGGTGTTCCCATCCATGGCAGGGGAGTTGAAACTAAATGATCTTTAAGGTCCCTTCCAAACCGAGCCATTTTGTGCTTCTGTGGTCAATGGGACTAATACTGTTGAATATACCCATAAATTAGAGATCTCAGCTTGTTTATTCAAACTTCAGTTCATAATCCTCAAATAAATTTTAATGATTTCATGGTTTTAAGGAGTGGAATATTAATTTTGGACTCAATCTCTTCTGATGGCTTGTGGAAAACACACACCAGTCTGTAAGTTATGAAGGGAAAAGGGCTACTGTTAGATTGTGGAACTGTTTATTTTCATTATTTCTAATCAATAGCATGTCATCTAATCCTGTGTCCCTATCAAACTACAATTCTTTCCAGTGAAATCAGGTGATAGAGGCTATTCTATAATTCATAGCCCAGAAAAAACAGAAAATGGGCATCATTCTGTTCCCTCAGAAGCAGATGATGAAAATCTGCAGATAATCATTGGCAGTGGATTCAGAATCTGTGTTTTGTTCCCCACTGATAATACAGGATCAAAATCAATGGTGTCACCTGTTACTTTTAAAGTCGACTTCACACACAGTACTCACACTTGAAACCCAATATTGCTCCTTCTTTACTGTTGTGCTAGGTATTGCCACTGAAACACCAAACTCTCTTTGTTGGGAAAATATAACTGCAAGATCTGACAGAAGCACTGCTGGTGATGATATGGGGGCTGGTTTCCTTTTAGATTTGATTTTAGGAAAACTATGAACATTATGACAATGCAAAAATATCCTTTTCTTTCTGAGAACATTATTGTTTTCTTCTCCTGGAAAATACAGAAGTGTACCAGAAATTTCTAGGTTTTCACATTTTTGCATATAGGTAATACTGTATACAGTAAAGATAAAAAATGCAGGAAGAAATCAATTCTGTTATCATTTTAAATATATTATTCACTACAAGTAAACATATGTTTCTCTTTCTCTTTTTTTTGTGCACTGTAATGAAGTTTTAGGTAATAAAATGTGTTGCCTGAAGATAAGGAGTACTATCTAAAACACATTTCTGTCAATTAAATTGTCTTCTATTACTTCCATTGAAGCGCTAGCGGACTTCTGATTTCACTGATTTTTAAGAATACTGAAGAACACAAGACATTGGAATTGGAATGCTTAGTGCTAATTTTTGGTGTTTAACCATAATGGAGATAGCACATAATACTTGGGAAATTGCTTTTTATTATGAATGAGTTCTTAGCATTTAACTCATGCTTCTTTATAAAGCTATATCTGCCACAGAACCTTCCATTTTAACTTGTAATGCTGTTTGTCTTCTTATTTAGTGTTTTGTCCCAGTAATTAACTATAAAACTAGCAATGAAATAAGGCTGAAGAACTATCCTCCCATACGTTCAACTCTCTTTAATGACCTCATTGAGATTAAGCTCAATCCAACACTTAAATGCCAATGAAGTTAAGATGTTACTGTTTTAAAGGTTATAATGAACTAGTACTTATTTAAATGCAGACTGTGGCAAATAAACATCCTTGCAAATGGGTAGCTTATATAATATATTTACCATAAACCAACCAGCCTATGAAAATTAAGTGCCATGGACATTTGAACATTGTGCAATATGAACATTTCCAGACAGTTCAAGTAATATACATACATTTTCCATCTAGCTTTAAATTCTCCTCTTTTTCGCTTGCAATAACTCAGAAACCTCAAATGGATTGTTATGTTATTACACTGTTGTGATAGAGGAAGGAGCGTCTTAAGCCTGGCTCTCTGCATGCCATTTTGGAGAGCACACGAAAAGTTTCACAGTCTGAAAATTGAAAGTGATGGAGTTGGTCAGTGGTTGTTGGTCTGGCTAAGGAGGCTAATCTTTTGAAGCACAGATGATTTCTAGTTGTGTGAGCCAGTTGGCAAAGCTCAGATAAATCTCAGTTTTAGCCATCTGGAAATTAGGAACATAAGTCACCGGTTCTAACTGTATAAATCTATGATAAAAGGTCTATATCCGAGCTAATCATTATCATTAGTGGAGAGAAATACTTTTAATATTTCAGTCTATCTGTATCTGAGAGAGTGTGGACTCCTCACCCCTGGAAGCATTGAAGGCCAGGTTGGACGAGACTCTGAGTAACCTGGTCAAGTGGAAGCTGTCCCTGCTCATGGCAGGGAATTGGGACAGGACGAGCTTTAAGGTTCCTTCCAACCCAAACCATTCTAGGGTTCTGTGATCTACATTAGGAAGAGTGGAATCAAAAGTTCCTGTTCTTTCTATTGGCCATAGAAGAAATCTGCACAGTCACCTCGGGTGAGGACACCTGCACTGGAACTGTATACATTTCCTCAAGCAAAGCCCATACTTAGTGTCTGCTCTAAATGGGAAACTGAGCTCTTTTTGTAGCAGACAGGACAGTTCATTTTACACAGCACTTGTTTTTGGATTAATACCAATTGTAACATAGGATGAATCACCTTTGGAACTACCTTTTTTTATCATCCATAGGAGGAGCCTTGATAGTTGGCTTAGATTGGGTACTTTTTAGATAACTATAATTAAATGAAATGAATCTCAGCTTAGAGGACATCGCCTACAGACTCAAAACACAATGAGTATTTCATGTTTCTGTGGGTGGCAGCAGGTAGCCTAAAGATCAAAAAGATACAATCCCTTCCCTGTCCTGATTTTGCCTATTACAGTAAAAAAATGGGCAGAACAGGGAGAAAGAGAGGTGGAGGCAGGCAGGGGAATAAGCAGTAAAGATATAAAATTGCTCGAGTCTACTGTGACCACCCTCAGTTGTGGTACAATTGCAGCCTGAGGACTGCTACAAAAGCTGTGAATAGTTGCTCTGTCTCTGTGGTAGCAGATGGTGGGGATTATGGTTCTCTCAAGTGCTGATGGCTTCCCTTGAGCAACACCTTTTTAATTTTTTTTATGTTACAGAAAGCAGACATTTATTTTAAGTGTGCAAAAATGTAACCTTCCTTTCAACTTCAGAGGAAAGGGGCAGCGGGATCACCTCATTATCTTGTGTGAATATGATTGGAGGAGATATTTGCTATGTATATATATATATATATATATATAAAGTGAATACTTGTTCACATATTCCTTCTCCCTTCTACCCTCCCTCATTGTTTTCCTTGTCCTTTAACAATGAAGAAGAATACGGAAAGGCAAGTTCTCATTTGTTACTCAGGGTCTCATCATAGATACACCAAAAATAAAAAAAAAGTGAAATTAAATTTATTTTAGAAGTGATATTACAACTGAAGCTTTTACAAATTTTTACTGGTACATATAGAAGAAGACACATTTTTTTTTTTTAATCCTTATTAAAAAATAGAATATTGCATACTTAGATTTTATGCATCTCCAGATAAACAAACATCTTAGAGATGTCTAGTTTTCAGAAGACAGAGGGCTGCCTATTTTCCACCGGCAAATGAGACTGCTTAAGGCATCTCAGTCTAGACCCCTTAGGGCTTCTCTATTTGTATAAGTAAAAATCAAAACAGTGGAACTCACTAGGAAAATTAGGAATGTCTAGAGAAAATGTTAATATTAGAGACTCAACTAATCTAAAATGTTATCAGCCCACAGGATGTGACAGCTTATGTAAGCTGGGAGTCTTTCCTTTTATCTTTGTGAAACCAACACTTTGAAGGCAGTTTAATCAAGATATTGAAAGAGCACTGTTTCAGGAGTGAGTATAAATTAAAATTTGGCCAAAAAGAAAAGCTTGAAAATAACTTGTTTCAAAATTAGATGGTAGACAACTATTAAAAAAAAATCATAAATCAAGTTATAAAAGTTTATTTTTTTCAGAAGTCATTAGCTGAAGAGTAGCAACATGGAATTTTAAAGAATTGCTGAAGGCAACATCAAGGAATAAAAAAGGAGGCAAAAAGAAACTTCTTTTCCCTCTTGCAACTGACAGAATTATATAACAGATGACACAACACTATCTAGCTTCCACATATTCATGCAGGCTCTTCCCTATGAACCACACCAACAGGCTGAGGGATGATACAGCATAGAGGTGCGCACTGTGATCACATCTGCTTCATCTTCTTACCCCTCCTTATCTGCTTCCTTGCTTTTTTCCCCCTGAAATCCCAAGCAACCAGTTGCTCAGGCATGGCCCCAAGAGATAAAGGTCTTGACATAATGAACGATTCTTTTTAGATGAATTGATTCCTTCCACTCCAAATCCTATTCTTCTACTCCAGCATCCCTGGAGTGGCCACAGGGCTCTGGGAGTGAGAGAAGCTGGTGCATCCAACCAGTGGTGACTTCAGGCTCTTCCTCTCTGTTGGTTTTTCAATGCCATGGGTGGCATGAATATCAGTTCATCCATAGCTGGGCACATCACTAGCCACAATGAACAAAAGCAGGAAGGCTCATCAGAGATGGACCAGGATTGCGTTGCCAGGAGGAGCCCAAGCTCTCAGAGTTATCTCTCCAAGCAGATTTGTCTGCTGCCAGAACTTTTGCTCTCACATTCTGCAGCTAACCCCAGGGCATCTCAGTCTCAGACACAGTGAGTTCAAATATTTCAGAAACATTAAAGTTCCAAAGAAGAGTTTTGTACCTAAGTTTTAATTTTAAATATAAATAGCAAAGGACATTGGCCTTGCTTCACTAAACTGCTGGACTTAAAGGGAGCTTATAGAACAGATGGAGAGTCACTTTTTGCACGCGCAGATAGTGAAAGGACAAGGTTTTAAATCAGAAGGGGTGAGATTTAGATTAGATGTTAGGCGGAAATTCTTTACTTATAAGATGGTGAGGCCCTGGCACAGGTTTCCCAGAGAAGCTGTGGCTGCCCCATCCCTGGAAGTGTTCAAGGCCAGGTTGGACAGAGCTTGGAGCAACCTGGGACAGTGGAAGACATCCCTGCCCATGTCAGGGAGGTTGGAATGAGATGATATTTCAGATCCCTTCCAACCCAAACAATTCTATTATGATTCTATGATTTTGTCAGGGAATAGATGCAACATAATTACTGTTGTTATTCAGTTTCTCTTTCTTCCATTCAGTAACTGCAGATTTTTTTTAAGACTCAGTGAGTAAAGGTGTCAAAGAGTCAGAAAATCTGCCAGTTTAATACTCCCAAGGACTGAGATCCTGAAAGGGGTAGCAGGAAGACTGGACCTTGAATTCTGCAGTGCAACTGTGAGTTCTAAAACATTCAAACTTCTGTCTCTTCTTCAGTTCATAGGGAACTGCGGGTCTAGAGACCTGCAGGATAGAAAACTTGGGATCATGAATTTCTAGGATAAATATTGGGAGAATGATACTTTTGCAGCAAGATAATCAAAATTTTCTGGAGAAAATTGCTACATTCAGTTATCAATATTCATGACCGGGAATAGGGAAAGTGGCAATGGAGGACCTCTTGGATGCAGTTGTTTAGAAGACTCCTTGAGCCCTTCTTGGTGGTCAACAGATTTTTACACAGTTTTGCAATAGAAGTTTGAGTTCTACAAAGTGTCGGAACATGTATGTGGAGTAAAAGTGGGCGTTTTCACTAGTTTAGGTTAGCTATACCAAAAATGATGGCAAATGCATGCTAGCATGTAACATGAAGGCCAGACAGGCTTCTATCACCCTTCCTCTGTGTATATATAGTATTTCCTGCTTCCTTCTGAAATTCTAAATACTGAAAGAATCTAGAACTATCTTTTTACCTGTTACCTTGAGTACAGAACAAGGAATTTTTGCTGGCATAAACTGCATTATCATTATGATATACTCTTATCAATTCTTCCCTTTGTGTTACTCTCTTTCCTCTTGGTGTTTTGAGATCCTTCCAAGTAATTACATTGAAATCAGAAGTAATCAAATACCTTGTTGAAAATGCAATTATAAAACAATCTCATTGTACTTATGTTATTTTATTCAGAATTTAGAAAATAAATACCCACATATCCTTGGGGTCATGGTGTTCTATATGGTCATGACATTTTTTTCTCCAAGTTTCTATAGCTCACAACAGACTCCAAATCTTAATTTAAAACAAAATAATACTCATATAGCCTTGGGAAATATATTTTCTAACTGTGAAAAATGGTAGTTATTAAAATATTGATTAGCTTATAGCCCAAAGACACATATGGCATAAATTTTCCAATGGGTATCTACGTAGAAACTGAAATAATAGTCATTGTTGTAAACTCAGGATGTCAAGTTCATCTCAGGATGTGTAGCTCCTCAGCTGTGTGTATGTCTACATCTGAACTGTATGGTCCATTATGCATCTGAACTTCACTTATAGTCATAGAGAGAACAGGTACTTAAATTACATGTTTCATCTGTCTTATTATGGATGTCTACCTCAGGATGAGTTAAGTGCCCATTTCTCTCCCAGGTCTCTAGGATTCAAAAACCCCTCTACCTAGTTCAGGCATAGACAATTACTTTGTAGACATTTGAAATTAGGTGAGTGGAAACCTGCCTGAGGTGCCTAAAAGCATGAATGAATTTTTCTTAACAGTCTGTTCTTCAGGAGAAAACTGTTCTCTCTGGCATAGAATAATATTATATTTCGTTCATGGAGAACACAGATATAAAGAATTAAAGGTTCAGTTCCAGAGGTACTGAAGTTCTGATACTCTAGTTTTTATGAAGGAAAATCACACGGGAAAGTGCTTCACAGAGATCTATGGGATATCTAAGATCTGACTGCCCAGAAACAGCCTGAAAACTAAACTGAAGCCTTGCCTCGACCTCATGCTCTACAACTCAGTACACTATTTTAGCAGTATGATGTACAACATGTGATAATCAGCAGGCAATGAGCTGGAAACTAAATCTGTGTAGAAGTAGTAAATTTTAATAGATGTAGTCTTAACTTTTCCTTATTCACTGTTAAAAACAGTTGTTGCCACTGCGGAGTGCGATCTTGAAATTGCAATGAGTAATTCTATGAAGAAGTTGGCTCAGTGGTTAGTGATGGTCAAAAAGTTAACTGCAAAGGTAATTAAGAATTATTAGGAAAATAATTTTAAAAGCAATAAAATAGACCTAAATCCCACCATGAAGCACAGTAGAGTTGCCCTTCATGCAACATGCAGTAAATAGACTCACTGTGTGTGCTCAATTCATAAAGCTGGAAATGGCTCACAAATTTTGATTGGATACCTCAGACACAGAATATTGTTTCTTTCTTTGATGGAAAAAGCATAAAGGATGAAGATTGCAACATGAAAATGCATGATGTTACATGGAAAATTAATTTGCATATCAATGTGAGTTAAAAATGCTTGCTAGTCTTTCTCTTAATTTCTCCTAGAACATTGAACAATAATGGTGAAAATAGTAATTAATATAAGCAGACACTGTTAAGTGTTGCATTTAACCAAAATTCTGAAAACCTTCCTCTTGTCAAGTGTTAATACTGGATAAATTTTTTTAAGTCTTCCAATGTTAAGGTGCATCATTCTCTTTTCCTTAATTTTAAGGTTCTTTTTTTGACTTTGGATTATTCTAAAGAAATGGTGTAAGAATCTCAAGTATTGTAAATTTATACAGCATTGCTGGATTCATTTGTAAGTGACTAACTGACACTACTGAGAATCTGGCTAGACATTTGTATTAATTTCTCTTATTTTGTCAAAAAAATTATATTTCTATCTGTAAAGATGGCATTCTTGCAAAGAAAATGATATAATCTTGTTCTTTGTCCATCTCCAAAGGGTTGTTTTGTCTTATGGTGCTATTTTATTAAGATGAGAGAATCATGCACTACACCACAGGGATCTTCTATGTTGCTTCCATGTTAACCACACCTGTAGTTTTCTGTACTGTTATTTGGATACTCCAAATGAGGAGTTACCATGGTCCTGTCAGGACCTGAAGAATACAATCCCCAAAATCATTACAGAAGGAACAAGTCACTTCTGGTTACTGACACTTCCATGATGAAGCCAGGAACATCCATTTGACCTTGAGAATTGTTTCTTCTTAGCTGTGAATGCAATAACAGCTCTAGCCAGTGCTTTGACACGTCTTTTTTTATGCAGACTGAAGACATTTCTAAGGTTTTTCACTTGTGTTTTTCCTTCCTGTTGGCCAATGCTTTCCTGGCCCCAAGGTCAGGTCAGACTGTGGGGTTTCACCAAAGCAGATGCATCTTTGGGTTTCCTCCAGCAACAACCAGGCTGAAAGGGCAGGATGGAAACTACAATTTGTGCTAGAATATACTCACATGGAGTCAGCTGTAAACCCCAAGTGATGAATTATGGCACTGGTGCATGTCCTTATCTCAACAGGGAGCTCCCATGGCCAGGTTGTGTCCAACACATGAGAACTGTGGAGTACCCACTGCACTCCATGTCACAGCATTCACCCTGACAAAGTGATAACAACACTGAATCCTTTTACTTCTGTAAAATGTTTGGAGTTAAAACTCGTAGTTTTGGTACCATTACATTTTATCCAGTAGCCATAAAAATTTCATCATTTCATACTTAGATGCTAATGGCTGGTAATACTGCATATAGCTGTAAAAATAAAATGGAGTAACACCTAATCCACAGATTGGATGAGTGATAATCACATTTTTAATATTACAAAACATCTCAGCACCAGAATGATGTTAAGTATTTGTCCAGCTTTAAGTATGTCTTCACAATATATAAAAAAGATAATATAGAAAATATAAAAAGAT
Organism: Xenops minutus; assembly: GCA_035221455.1. NCBI lineage: Eukaryota > Metazoa > Chordata > Aves > Passeriformes > Furnariidae > Xenops > Xenops minutus. The sequence continues at coordinate 4,121,364 of JAWWEE010000040.1, read as the reverse complement.
AAAATCTAAAAAAGGTGTATGAGCATCTTAGAGAGATCACAATTAAAAAAACCCATAAATATCTATATGTATTAGAAAAACTATAATGAACAGGGAAAAAAGCATAAGCTTAAATTTAAATGTGAGTTTAAGTGTTTGGTGAAGTAGGATTTTAATAACTAATTTTGAGGAAACTCATGGTTGTCTGCATAGCTCTATTCTAGTAACTTAACACTAAAAAGCTTTAGTAATTCACAGAATCATAGAAACATTTGGATTGGAAGGGACCCTTAAAGGTCACCTACTTCACGGGGGGGGGGGGGGGGGGGGGGGGGG
>JAWWEE010000040.1:4035530-4120949 GCA_035221455.1 Xenops minutus | reverse complement strand
GCCTTTCTTTCTTTCTTTTTTTTTTTTTTTTTGAGTCCCAAAACTGGATGCAGTATTGTAGCTGTGGGCTAATGACTGTCCATTAGACAGGAACAGTCACTTTTGTCCACCTTCTGTCTCTGCTCCTGCATCATCAGTCCAGAATACTTTGCTGGCAGGGTGTGCTGCTGACTCTTATTTAGCTATTTGCCCAGCAGAACCTCCAAGTCCTCAGCAGAGCTGCTCCCCAGTTGTGCAGTGACAACTCATGTAAGTTGCAGAATTTTGCAATTTTTTCTCTGTTGAATTTCATGAGGTTCATGTTGGCCCTGTCCTACAACCTCTCTAGATCCCTCTGAGTGGCAGCTCTTGATCCCAATGACTGGTCCCCAGTTTGAAGAAAAACTTTTACCAATAGTACTTAGAACATTTGAGGAATTGATTTTTTCTGTACAGTTTTCAACAAAAATAAAAATAGCTATTATTTTCTGTAACAAAAGTGATTTGACATCTTTCCACACAAAGCAGCATATTTTTAACAATGTAAAAAGTCCTTCTGTGAGGTGCTTTAGAATCCCTGGTTTCAGAAAGCTTGCATTTTGGTTCAAGCCCTCTCAGTTGAGCTGGGCTTAAAAGCAATAGGTAGTGACTATTACTCAGTGTAACTCCAGAAATATATCCTTAACTGCACGAAAAAAAAAAGAAAAAAAGGTTCCAAGAAAAAAATACTTGGCTCCTCTCCTGCAGCCACTGCTGAAGCGAACAGTGAATAAAAGAGAAGAAAACAAAGCATCACAAAGGAAAAATCAGCTCCTCTTATGTCTTCATCATAGCTGACTAAAGTTGGATTTCAAAGTACTTTTCAAGCTGTTTGGATACACATCAACTTGTAAGGGTAAAGGGAAGAAAAAAGGAAAGAAGCTCACTAGCTTTTCAGCCCTGAGCACCAATGAATTATATTTTTCCCCATGTTTCTTTGCAAGTCTGCTCTCTCTTTTTTGTGCAGTTTTATTTATGTGGCAAAGTATTAACTCAGCAGTAAGCTAACAGCCACATGGAGTTATGAGAGGACACATTTGACTTTTCTGCTGAAACACAATATTCGTTATGAAACAATAGTTTGTACAGGGGAAATAATGACTCCTAGGAGACTGAATGTCTCAGGGGGCTGAGGTGTGCAACAGGGCTTTCGTTTTCTACCTCAGCACTTTGCAAGTCAATAGGATTAGTAATGACCTGAAATTCCCATCTCACACTACAGCAGTTCCTCGTGCTTTGCCATTTTTAGGGAGCACTGGGAACGGGCTACTGTTTCTCATTTATGAAACAGAAGGGGAAATCAAATTATTTCCCCTCTTGTTATAGAATCATAGACTTGTTAAGGTTGTAGTAGACCTCTAAGAACATTTAGTCCAATCATTAACCCAGCTCTGCCAAGCCTTCCACTAAACCATGTCCCCAAGCCCCACATCTACATGTCTTTGAAATACCCCCAGGGATGGTGACTCCACCACTGCCCTGGGAATCCCGTTCAAGTGCTTAAAAAGCCTTTCAGTGAAGAAATTATTCCTAATATCTAATCTAAACCTTCCCTCATGCACATTGAGAGCATTTCCTCTTTCCCTGTCCCTTGTTACCTGCGAGAAGAGACCAACTCCCACCTGGCTACAACTTCTTTCAAGGTAGTTATAGAGAGTGGAAAGGTTCCCCCTGATCCTCTTTCTCTCCAGGTTAAACACCTCCAACTCCCTCAGCTGCTTATCATAGGAATTATGTTCCAGAGCCTTCCCCTGCACCATTGCCCTGCTCTGACACACTCCAGCACCTCAATGTCCTTCTTGTCATGAGGGACCTAAAACTGAACCCAGGATTTGAGGTGCAACCTCACCAGTGCTGAGTTCAGGGGGACAATCATTGCCCTGGTCCTGCTGGCCACATTTATGCTTATACAGGCCAGGATGCCCCTGGCCTTCTTGGCCACCTGGGCACACTTCTGGCTCATGTTCACCCACTTCTGATCAGCATTCCAGGTCCTTTTCCACTGAGCATTTTCCCAGCCACTCTTCCCCCAGCCTTTAGCATTACATGGGATTGTCCCGACCCAAGGGCAGGACCCAGCACTTCACTTTTTTGGCCTTGGCCCATGGATCCGGCCTGTCTAGATCCCTCTCCAGAGCCTTCCTACCCTTCTGCAGACCAACATCCCTGTCCAACGTGGTGTCTGGAACTTACTGAGAGTGCACTTGATGCCCTTGTCCAGACCATTGATAAAGAGGTTGAACTCTTGAGTCCCTGAGGAGAACCTCTGATTGCTCTTGTGAGGCCATTTGGGCTGTTGTCCTGCAGAACCATGTCCTGATCACGGCATTATTAGGCACTTCACCCACCAGTTTCCCAGTTCACTGTCAGATGTTAGACCAGGCTGTGAAATGACAGCATGAAAAAGCAAGCCTGAGGTCATTCAGCAGAGCTATGGGCACAGTCAAAATAGGCCTGTTGCTGGCAGAACATGAGGTTTGTTATCAAAAGTGACTGAAGTGATAAATCCTAAATCCTGCAAAGAACTTTTAGTAAAATTCATGTATAAACTTAACAGCAACTGAACTTTTCCAAACCATCCATCTGTCTGGACTGTCCATGTGTGATAGTTTGAGCTGTTTTATGGAGGATACCCAGAGCAGTACTTTAAAAAAATGTGAAGTGTCTGTAACCTGCAAGTAACCTCACTGTCAGGTGGCCTGTTTACCAGCTGTAGTACAGAAAGGGCTTTTAGGCTTAGTCTCACAGTGTTCTTGTTATATTTAGCTGCAACAGGAGCTTAAATTTAGTTATCCAGTAGGGAAACGTTTGGTATAAGCTCCTTTTGTAATCCATAGAGAGGCAGAGAGGTATTCCGGAATATGTGCCTTAGTCTAAAATAAATGTTCCCCGTGAGCAGGTTCATTTGCCCTCTGGAAGCAGTTATCCCTTTCCATTTCCTAAAGAAAGAGTACAGACAATTGGCACAGACAAACCAAAAGACTTTTGCATAGTTTATATGAAATGAGGTGAGATGAAACTCACCCATAGTTTCTCAAAGCTTGCATTGTGGCATCGATGTCATTTCTATCTCCCAGAGCCATCTCAAAGGAAGTTCAAGGCAAACTGGTGTTTCACAGAGAATTCAAACTGGTTTTAATGGTATAAGACCAAAATGTAAAAATGCATTTTGCATCTATGCAATGGAAAGAAAATCCATTAGACAAATGGAATACATAATGAAAAAAAGAAAAAGGACAAAGATCTGCCTAGCAGAATGGAATAAATGCAGGGAAGGGTTCTGGGGTCTTAGGTGGTTTTCAGTACCTTTGAATATACAGAACTCATTGCTACAACATTGATTTTCTCAGTGTAAAACACTCCTCCCTGCTACACACTTTTCTGCATAACAGAAAATGACTTACCAGTGTTATTGCTCCAAGATCCGCATGTTTAAGTCCTGTAATAGGTGCTTATATTTTTGCTTGAGGAATCGAAGCCCTATTGACTGTCTCTTGAGTTTCCCAAACTTTTGGTAAAAAAACAATACCAGTAACAGGGTGGGAAAGTGGAATATCCCTACAGTAATTGGCAGCCTGGAGCAGTTGCCAAGTAAGGCTTTATGCCCCTGGGCTATGGGATAATCATAGCCTTTGTAAAGGTGAGGTAGCCCCACATAAGCATATTTCATTTAAATCTTACTAAGCAAAAATCTATCTTTTTAATAGCCTTCTCAAGGTCTTTCTAAACCTTTATGCTTTGGGTTTTCTTTTTATCCCATCGACTTCTTTCTCCAGTTTTGGTATACATTTTTCTTAATATAAAACCTGCCTGGTAGCTACAGAGGATACATTTCCCAGAAGAATTTTGAAAGAGTGGAGGAGAAAAGTTAAAAAGATTTTATACTCTTGTCATCTCTCAGTAACTCTTACTAAGACACCTTTCAGAGAGGACCACATCTCAGCCTTGTGGTGAAACATTTCCTTAGCATGGCAGAAATAGCAGCAAAAGGATTATATTTCTCCAATAGTGCTTGAATACCCGTTTATAATAGAGCTAAATTTTATCTGTTGTAGTGTCTTGATGTGTATATTGACTTGTTTTCCTTTGTGCCAGGAATTTTCGTGATGTCTTCATTATCAGCACTCGTGGAACAGGGCAACAGTTGTTTGAACTCAGTCTGTGGCTTTGAATTTGTCAGGCACAAGAGGACAATTGCACAATGCTGTTCCTCAATTTTAAGTGACAGTAGGTATGTTCAAACTGTGTGTGTGATCTGGATCAGAACCAAGGGCTTTGTGCTTTTCTGTCCAAAGTTGTCACTACATTTAGAGAAATCTAAATGTGTCACAAAGACATTCAAAGTGATTAACAATACCCAAAAGTAAGTGATAAAAGTCATTATGTCCAGGCTCCCTATCTGCTCCTGAAGTAATAGCTGCAGCAACAGATTGCTGACTGAGTTGAAAAGGCTGTAGATTCTCGACTTGGTATGCCAGGGAGGCAAAAGGAGCAAATTTCCTCCCTGTCTCCACGTTGCTTGATTTTCTACCAGTATAAAGAGTCATTTTCAGCAGGATCACACAGATTCCTCCCTGACGGTGTCCCACATCCTATTTTGGTCTTTTTTGATGTAGGAAAGAAGAGCTCTTTACCCTCTAGGCTGACACATATGTTCCAATTTTTGGTTATCTACCTTTGCTGGGGACACAGGTCTTATTTTTGCCACTGTTTTCTTCCTCATTGAGATTCAGATCGTCTCTTTTTAGTACTTTTCCTTAAAAGAGAGGTGTTTTGCCTGTGTCCCAGCTGGATACAAAAGCCTGTACACTCAATACACTAATAAAGAGGGACAGATTTAACCTAGATGGTTTGAATTGTCCTTTAGCAATACTTGCATTACTGAGGGAATCAATGCATATAGATACTTGACACAGGAAGACTTGACATAATCCTATGACCATCTGCCTCTCTTCATAGCCCATCCCTAGACCTCGGAAATAAGGTCCTTGTTCTAGAATGGGTGGACTGGTACCTTCAGGACTATGCACCTATAATTCCAGCTCCTATCAGTCCAAGGTAGATGAGGGCACAAACATTAGATCTTCCTCTATGTCATATGATACAGCTCTAGTTTTTGAGGCTGGAGGGACAACCTTGAGCTTCATTCCAAACCAACACGAACCTTATCATAATAATCCATCATTCCATGGATTGCACTGTGATAACTTGTCTCTATCATAAAGCTATAATTTTATTATTTCCTGTAAAAAAAAGGAGGCGCTGTAGGTTTTCAAAATTTAAGATTTCCCTGCCTCCCCATTTGTCTTGTCATTGTTAAATCTTATCTCCACTTCTTTGTTTCCACCATTCTTTTTAAAGAATCATAATTGGTATGATTATCCTTGCTATGAGAATAATTAGCTAAAGCTTTTTGACACATTAAATGGGGAACATTACATTTAAGCAGCAGGCAGTGAAACACTAAACAATACTGCTTTCAATAGGACCACAGAGAAGAGGCTCAGGTGAAACAACTGCTAATTTTAGCAACTTGAACTTTATACCTTTTTAGAAGAAAATTAATCTCACAGTAGTTTTTGGCTGTGAAATAGAAAAGCACTTTGGCCTCTTTTTAAAATAGACCTTTGATATTTTCTGTGATGGAAGATGGTTGCACAGTGAATCATCCCCTGATGTGTCCAAAAGAACCTTACTCTTACAATAGGAAGAAAGTGTTTGATTCCTCTCCTGTGTGGCTGGATAAGTCATATACCATCTAATGAAATAACATTTTCAGCAACACTTGCATTGTAAATATGAAATCTCTCAACAGAGAACTGGGCAAAGTCACATCTCAAAAAATAAAGGTGACTGTATTGTAAGTGATCTAGCATTGAAAACTCTGTTCCAAGTTTAGCAAAACTTACTGTAGGGAACAGGTACACACAGGTACCTGTATAATATTTGAGTTAGTCTTGGTACCTGCCTAAACATCCCTCCTCTATTGAACATAATAAGAATTTATATTACCCTTGACAAGACTAGTTTGAGAGTCAGTTCACCTTCCTGACATACTTTAGTTTCTCAGAAAGGCCATCAGAAAAACTGTAGGTCTAAGAAGGTTGCTTGGGATAAGTGGATTACAGGGATAAATTGGTCTAATGATCATCCTATTAGCAGCATGGCTATGATGATCCTTTTTACTTAGTAAAAGAAGAGAATGAAGGTGGGACAATTCTATTGAAAAGGGAGGTTTTAACTGTTTTCTAGAACAGACTTTGGTAAGCAGTAAACTGCAGTGTTATTATAAGTATGGCTGTGATGATCCTTTTTACTTAGTAAAAGAAGACAATGAAGGTAGGACAATTCTGTTGAAAAGGGAGGTTTTAACTGTTTTCTAGAACAGACTTTGGTAAGCAGTAAGCTGCAGTGTTATTATAATGATGTAACTTAGTGATGGAAATAATTGCTATAACTAACAAACTGTCGCCTTAATGCATTGGAAAATAACATTAAGATATTCTTTAAAAAATAGTATGTTCAAATTAAAAATGTAAATTAAAAATAGCATAATTAATAGAGTTATTACCTTTGCAGATTTTCCCAGATTGTTGTTTTTGCCAGGAAATGTTAAGCTAAAGAAGATAAAAAATCACTTGGATTTCAGCAATAAAGAATATTGACTTCATTTCTAATTAAAAAAAATCTCTAACTTCTATACTGTCTTTAGGATGACCCATGTGAAGCAAACCTCGTAAAACTAAGAGGTGTTATTCAGATCCTGACTAAACTGAAGACTAGTATGGGCTTAAATAAAGACCTTGGAATTTAAATTCCCAAAACATGCTTAAAGCAGCTTCAGCCATGGGTTAGGACTTACAAAAATTAATTAATTTCTTTCCATCTTGGTTTCTTTAGCTATGCATAATGGTACCTCAGCAGCCCAGGTGGGAAACACCTCCTCATGGAACAACATCTCAGGGCTTAGAACAATCTTTTTTTATCTAAATGTTTAGCAGAAAAGAAATCCAGCTTCTCACCCTGCTCTATTCACATGGTTATTAGAAGAAGAAATAGGAAATGACAGTCAGTTTGAAGAACATTACAGGACTTACAAATATTTGATCAGTTCCTGGAATTGCTGCATCTGTTGTTCTGCAAACTTGAGTAGATTATTTGATTCTTTGTGACTTAATGACTGAAGTGTAACTGGGAGCAAATCTTGTTTTAGTCCCAAGTAAGATTACATATCCCCAAAGCAAGCCTTCAATTCTTTGCTCATCGTAGCTAATTGTATTGCAAATTCTGTAGTGCAAGGATTAATTATTATGTGCTTTTCATCTGGCACATTGGGCCATAACTGTGCTACCAGAGTATAAACAAAGTACAGCAAAATTACAAGTACTTTAGAACCCCAGAAGAAGACTAAAACTCTAACAAGCGTTCTAAATTCTTAATTCTACTTCATTTTGCTAGACACCTAACTCCATTTTGTTCTGCCAGAAAATTTGGCACTTCCATAACTCTTTTATTTTTCTTAAATTATGCAATTGTTAATTATCTCAGACATTTTACGTCCACAGAAGATTTGTCCACAAATGGATGTACAGTTTGTTCATGACTGCAAGCCCAGTTGATTACCCTTCTATACTACACATTACCAGGATGGATACCATATCATTAAGAGGGCACTCTGTTTCAGAATATAACTGGAAATGCCTTGCCTTTTTCCTTTCTTTGGAAGGTGTGTTCAGGGTTCTCCCCTGTTAGCGATGCTTTTCAACTTCTGTCACTATTTTGACATTTTGATGTATCGCTGGGGAATGCTGAAATAGTTGGTTTGACACTGGTGTCACAACCTTCTATCTTTGCGTGAAAGCATCTATTACTGTATTTCCACATCTAACCACAATCTAGACACTCATGACAAACCACAATAGTCATGTTAGCCCAAGTGAAGGAGAGAAAAAGAAAATCTTCACAGCTCACTGGCAAATCACCTTCACTCTGCTAAAGCAAGATGTGAGTGCTGATGTTTCAGAGTCCCTTGGAATGAAAGCAACTCTCCATGCTAAAGGATAGTGGCACATGGTGTGAAAAAAAATGAGATTTTTGGGTATATGGGGAAAAAAAATTGCAGGAAGAATGGCTGTGCACTGGAACTGGATGGATGGATTTATGGAATTTTCATTCTTGGAAATTTTTGTAACTCATCTGGAAATTATTCTAAGTCACCTTATCTTGTGTCAGAATTAGTGCTCCATTGTGCATGGGGGTTGGACTAGATGAACCACAGTTGTTTCCTCTGCCTAAAACATTGTATGATTTCAGGATTTGTTCTGCTTTCCTCTCTCATTGAGTACAGAAGACACTTCCATGACTGGATTTGACTGCATGTCCAACTTTTAGATTAATAGAATAAGTGGCATACACCCTATTCTAAGGCTGAGGGACATTTGAAGAATACAAGGGAAATGTGGGAATTAGAAGAAGAAAACAGATACAGTTCATCTATCATGTCAGGAACCTATATGGTCATCCATGACAGAGGCCACCAGGAAAGTCAAAATTCAAATAAGATTTTCAAAAATTATGTGTGGAGAATATAGACTGTGATCTCAGGCATGATTTCCACTGGAATTAAGTAACAGGGAAAAGAATGATGAAAAGTTATTGCCCTTGGTACCACAAGGCTTGTATCAAAGCCATCTTCTACAGCAGGTGAGATGCGTCCTGCCCTCTTGGCAGAATTGAGTCTTCCTGGTGAAAAAAGTAATTTATTCCTACTTTAAGGAATGTATGATTCTTTGAAGTCAGTTAGGTTTAGCTTCTCCCTATAAAAGCAGCAGAGAGATAAAACCATCTCAACAGTACAGTCCATTTAACATCTGTCTCTCCTTCTGGACATGCCTCTTTCTACCCATTTGCCATATGGGGAAATTAAGACAACCATGATTCTAATTTAATTCCCTTAGGAATTAAAGGAGTCAGAGGGAGATGTAGCAAAGGCCAATGTCTGAATTAAGAATTGGTGCAGAGTAGTTACTTTGATATAACTTCATATCCTTTCTTAGTGAACATTGATTTCTCCATGCAGGTTCCCTCTGAGCTCTCCATGATTTAAGACTATGTGAATACTCTTGTCTACTATCTTGAAAAGAAACTGAGAAAGTAATTGTATTTATGAGATGACATGTAAAGCAAAGTAGCTTAAAAGGTGGTGTACAGTATACAGCTATTACTTTGGAAAATAAAATTGCTCCTTAATTTTTAAGTCTTCTAAAAAATTCAGATTCACTTCCCCCCCTCCCCTCTCCCGCCCCAGTAGTTATTTAAGGGCATTCATTTGGCTGTTATACACTCAAAAATGTTTCTATGGTTTCCTTCCTGGTAGATTTTGGAATATTTTTTGAAAACTTGGCAGCCATACAGCATTTCTTTATATGGTGCATGCTAACTACCAGATTTTTAATGAGATGGCTATGAAACCCTCAGTAGCAAAGGCATAGAAAAACTACTGCTCAGAATTCTGCCTTTTCTCATAAAAAGCAAAAAGAGTACACACCCTGGATATCACCCAGTTTTTAAGCTCAAACTGGATAATTGTAGGCATATTTTTAAGGCCCAAGCTCAGTCTTTGCTTTCTTTACTACTGCAACTTGCTGTCACTCATTAAAACACACATAAAATTATTTGGCAAGATCTTTGGGCCAAGAATTATTTATTTGTTCTGCAAAGTGCCCAGCTAACCAGAGTAGCTAAATTGAATTATATTATTGGTGAGAGAGTGAGTGGCTTTGATAGAACCAGTTTGCTGTCAGAGAGAATTCTTTGCAAATCCATAACCACAGTTAGATTTAGCATAATATCATGGAGCATTTTACTGTACAGCATTTTAAAAAGGGATGAAGTACACCCATGATATTGAACACTATTTAATATATTGCTGTTTTCCAGCTCCTAAAAATACCCCTTCATTTAGGATTTTCCAGTGCTGATGTTTTAACTGGCTTACCTCCACTGCAGGTATAGACAGCAACAGAAGAGTCTGATTGTACCACATATAGGCATAGCTGCTCCAGCTCTACTCCAGATTGTCTTCTTAAAAGTATAACAGGTCATATCATTCTCTTCCTTAGAGGACTGACATCTTAGAGACTCCTGATGTGGTTCTTGCCTATGCTGAAACCCAGACAGCTGCATTTTCTCTGCTGCTGTTATCTAGTTTTCCAACAATTAAACAATTGGTTAATTATCTGATTAACTAAGTGCAGATGACTCTCTGTACTACAGTTACTCCTTTATTTGACTCTTGGATCTGGTTGTAATCCACCCTTGGGGATTTATCTTTATGACTGATTTTGCTTGAATTCAGTGCTGAGATTTCTTTAAAATTCAACATATTTTAGTCAATATATTTTCCCAAGCCACAGTAGTGTTTACCATTGCCTCTTTCATCTAAGTGTGACTCCAACCAGGAACCAGTCCAAAAGTGGGAAAGATTTTGATTCACACCCCTCATAACTAGCATTTGGAATTTTCCTTACCTGCTTCAGCTGGAATAACCTGCCCTAGTGGAATTCACAAGAATATGAGTTTTCTTGGGTATTAATTCCATATCTTTGGCACTTCACACCCAACTGCAGTGATTCTGTATCCAGATGCAAGGAGTTGCACTTACAGTCTTCGTAGGAGATAAAATATTGGTCTTTCTGCATTTTGCTGTGCATGCTGTTACTTGATTTTGGGAATCTTCATGTGGGACATCTCAAAATGATGCAGTCAATTGCTGAGATAACCATTGGTGTCTTCTGTTTCCTAATTCTGTATTTCTTTGTGAATAGTCTGTGATTATAAAGGGAAACATCAATTCTTTCCTTTTCCTTTCAGTTGTAATACTGTAAGTTGCTTAAAACAGTTGTCAATATTAAAAAGAAATGGTTAATGCATTCCTTGCTGTGTATTTCAATACCTGCTCACCATTAAATTCCTACTGGTTAAATTGTCCTTTGGTATATTGGCTAAAGCATTTGTTAGACTGACAGATATGGATATAATGTATAGATTTCTAAGTAAGCAAACAGGGAACTTGCATAAATATAGATCCCTACAGTAAGAGTCAAGACTGTGAGCCAATGAATGGATGCACTTTGATATACTCCTGCAAAGTCCTGGTGTCTTCTTAGCCACAATTATTTGATGAAGGTTTTTAGCTTTTAAAACTAATATTCCTCTTTGACTGTGAAATCAACAGTAACTTGGGAAAGGAAGGGAAAGTAACAAAAAGCACCTGTTTTACTGAACAATCTGCTGGAATTAAACTCTCTTTAATGTGCAGAACAATGACCTGGAAATTTACACAGCAAAGGCAACAAAAAAGTATTCAAAGATGATTAATGTTATAAGTCTGTTGCACTAGCTCTGATTCTCAAGGGAAAAAAGCTTCATATTGATATTTGACAAAGTTAATTTTAGTAACTGATAATTGATGAATGTTTTTCTAGCCTAATCTGATTTCTTGATCTCTTGATCTCTGCTCTGTCTCCAAATAGGATCCATTTATTTAATTTTACCCAGCAGCCCGTTTATGCACCAAAAGTGTATTTCCATTAATTAAGATTTGAAATGTCTGATGCTTTCTGTGTCCTTTTGCTAGAGATATAAATGCAAAGGAACTTCAGACTGGCACAGTACCAAAGGGTGCAGAAAATCACCCAGAAATGCAGAGATGAAGTAAGGCCCATGAATCCTCCCAATTGATGAGAATTCTCTAGGTGGAACCTTTACCTCTGAGATGGCAGGTAGTGGTCTAGTGAACAGAACTGGACCCAATCTCCAAAGATCTGTGTTAGAAACCTAGATAAAGGTTTTTTCTCTTTTTTTTTTTTTTTTTTTTTCCAGATGAAGAGGGAAGAAGAATTAACAGACAGTGAAATTGGGAGATAGAGGGGACAGGCAATGAACCTTATAAAGTACGTGTAGTTGTGGCACTTAGAGCATGGTTCAACAGTGAACTTGGCAGTGCTGGATTTATGGTTGGACTCAATAATCCTAAAGTTCTTTACCAACCAAAATAATTCTGTCATTCTAGATCGTCCTTACTTCCCCTAACCCTTGTCAGCCAGAGCCTTTAGGAGTTTCTATCGGCAGATTTCAGGCTTTCATGTTCTCAGTGAGGCAATTTCCTGGACGGGACCACTCTGAGGTGTGGACTGAAGAGGAAACCCTCCTGCCCTCCCCCACAGTTTCCTTGGGTCCTGATTGGTTCTGTTGCACAGCCAAGCCATGGACTTTGCACTTCAGCCACACAAGTGGGAGATGTACATCATGTCCTGCTCTTTCCATGAGGATGTTGAAGGGCTTTATGCAGGAGCTCACTTAACTCCATGAAAGCAGTGAGATATTTTTTATTCAGGGCTAAGTACCACTTTTTCTGTAGTTTGAAGTGGAAGCTCTTTGGGAGATGATTTTTACTGTGTTGCTATCATTACTTAAGTAGGGGCACAGGCATGTTAATAGTAGAAAGTAAATGCTATTAAAAAGGAGGCCAGACACTGTAAGCAGGTCAACCTTCAAGTAACAATTTTAATGAAAATATTGTGAATAATAATGGATTAAGAATCTGAACTCACACAAATAACAGAAAACATTTGTAATGGTGGATAGAAGAAGGAATTTTAATGTTTGAGAAACAGACATTCTGCAAAGATCAATCTAGAGCTGAGTGACGTTTGTCCATTGGCAGAGCGACTGCTAAATTTTATAGTTTCCAGTGAAATGACCCTTTCCCACTATATATTTATTCCAGTCTGAATGACATTTTGGATGAAAACTTGTGACTGGGGACATGACTCAATGATTGTTTCACATCTCTGTTAATGTGTGTTAATAAATTAACCCCATGGTGTTGATGAACTAAAGGAATTCAGGGGTCTCTCAAAACCCTATTTTGCCTGGGTCTGTGCATGCTCCTGGCCCCACACAGGTAAAATGGTATCACTTGAACACCAGCCCCTTAGCCAAATGCCTGAGTCTTTTAGCCAATATTTAAAGGTAGTCAATTTTTAATTACAGTGAAAATATTAAAAATAAATGGTTGTATCCATAAATTATTGAAAACCCAAGAAACTATTTCAAATTTCTGAATAAAATTTAGGGCTTTATTCCTTCTCTTTACTCTTTCTCTTCTCCTTTCTCTAGCTTTTCCCCTCTTTTCCTCGGTTACTTCCTCTGTGGAAAAAAATAAATTCTCATTGAAAAAACATCCTTTATAGTACTTTGTCTTTTACCGAAGACTTCTAGTAAGGAAGCGGAATAGAAATAAATGGGGGAAAATGAAACCCATCACCTGAAAATTTCAGGTAGCCAAAATATTCTTGTTTCAGCTTTAAGTAGAATTTGAGATTGCCCTGAAATTTTTTAGAGAAAGCAATAAGGTTTGAATTTTTTGGTTCTAACCCAGAATAAATTAAGTAAACTAAGTTCTGTGGTGGGAACAACAATTTTAATTTGAAGTGATTTTTTTAGACTAAAACATTGAATTTTAATTGATGCCATCATAAACTTTTTTTAAAATTCAAACTGAAATAATAAAAAGAGAATACTAGTTGAAATTATTGACTTATTTATCAGAGTGCAACAGCTTCTTTTTATTTTTATAATTGGACTTATTTTGAATTTTAAGATACTTTTTTGAATTGATCACTTTACTCTTACAAAGATATTGGGAAAATTAATAAAGCCATTTTACAGAAACTGAGTAAAACACATAAAAAGGATTCAATTTTCTTTTAAGAAGTGTACAGAAAGTTAACCTCTTGAATGATAAAGGACATCTTATAAGGGTCAGCATTTGAAGTGATTTGGTTGCTAGGAGACCATCACTAAAGATGGTCAGGATAGCAAATGTTTTATTTCAAATAACAACATTAATTAGTGTGCAGGTAGTAGACAAAGATATCAGGCATCTGTTGCTGCACAAGTATATGTGGAAAAGAGCAGGAATAAGTTAAAATGTTTAGTGGAAATCAAACAGCCTTATCATGTACAGGGAGTTCTCTTCATTGGCTAAAATGTATATATAAAAGAAAAAAAAATATTCATAAGAAATCTAATCCTGATGAAAGATTCATTTTGCTTGTTGCAACATTCATTAATTGTGTTGCATAAAACCCCCCACAAAATAAAAGACTTCATAAAAACCAGAGCTGCAGACTTTGTCATGCGTGTGAAGACTAGAACTGTTCAAAATGACTTTGGAAAAAAAAAAAAAGAAAGCATATTAATAGGAAAAAAAAATGAAAGGATGAATTCTCATGCATAGTGAGAGAAATTTGGCCATATACAATAAAAACTGAGCAGGGCTGCAAAACTACTCTGGGGCTTGAAATTCCTTATGGCTTAAGGGTACAACCCCATGCCAAGATCACAATTTCTCCATTGTGAAAACACAGAACCTCACCAAAATCCTCAGGGAAGCCTTGTGTCTGGAATGTTTAAACCAAGGGCACTTTGATGGGGTAATTAGGATGTCACAAAATGCTGGGGAGGGATTGTCATCCTGGGAATGGCACCTTGGAATGATGGGGGCTTGTACAGATCTACACTGAGGTTGCAGCTTAGTCAGTGGGCTGGGAGAAAATGACACCTGAAGCACCTCTCAAGTTCCAGCTGGGAAAGAATGCAGAACGGGGAGGAAAGGAGCCCAAGTACACATCTTTCAAATATGACACTGATGAATGATTTAAATCCCTACTTCTCCTTCAAAAATTAAATGCTTAAGGGGAATTTTAAAAGTGCTCTCTACCAAATCAGAGTAGGGTCTATGGTTTGTAGCAACCCTCATAAATGACATTCAAGCTTTACTCAATTACAATATTTCCATGTTTGTTTACTAGATATAATGTTAAATGTTCATTGGTAAATTCAGGGTAAAAAGTGATTTATAAAGGTTTTCCAGGGCAGAATTGTTAAATATTTAATTCTCATTGCTGACAACACCCTTTCCAGGATATAAAATATACTGTTTGCGAGTCTCAATACAAACTAGCAAAAGTAGTAAAAAATAAAATTTCCAAATCTGCACTGTTTAAAGACATTCCATTTTAACAAAAATACTTTTGAAAAGATTCCCATTTTCTTCCAAATTCCAAAGAGTGTAGGCTTTTTTTTATTAAAATCTCCTTAAAGCTTTAAAAATCTGCATTGAATTTAATCGTGCAAATAAATGGAAGTTTGCAATATTTGTATCACAAAGATTTCTGTCAAAAAATCGCGGTTGGAAATAACATGCTGTTTGTCGTGTAATTGTTACTATTCACTAAAGCAGAAAAAGCAAGTGCAGAGAGCTAAAGAACTGACAGCCTAGTCATTTAAAACTACAGGTTGTCTCCTGGATGACAATAGTTTTCCAAGTAGAGCCTAACCCATGCCGCGAAGTTGCTTGCTGGAAGTATATATAGGATAATATTTTAACACTTTAGTTGAATAGAGTTTTTTTTCTTAAAAAGTAGGGAAATGCTACTCAGAAAATGTGGATAATGGAAGCATTGCATATTATCTAATTTGTCTTTTACTTCACAGTGCTTTCTTATGTACAAGTTCTTAATTCTAGATTAATTATGGAAATATATTCAAACCTGAGTTGTGAAGCAGTAGACAGGAATTTAGGGGAAACCAGCTTTCTGTACTTGAAACCCTCTCTAACTTAATTTTTCTGAGCAATAATCTCCCATCTATAAAATGAAGATAGCAATTCCTGCTTGTGTGTTAGGTAAAATTGGAATTGGGAAAAAACAAGAAATATTTTTTATAAGGCTGTGGAAATGGGTAAATGGCATATGAAGTGCCTATTTCTTAAACACAGGCACATAGGCAAGAAGAAATATGTGCTTGTTTTCTTTAAAGAGCTGAACAGATAGCCCTTATTTTTTCATGTGATAATATTGAAATAACAATACTCTGTAAAACCAGATACTTCACTTGACAACATTGTGACCTGTGGCATCTTATTAGCACAAGCATACCCTCAAACTGAAACTGCAGGCAAGGGTTCTCACCTGATTCATAATGATTCTATTAAAATTGGTAAGGATTAGATCTAGTTGATCAGCAGTGACTGAGCAGAATTACCATTTTTTATTGTAGTTGGATAATTAATGGTTGACTCCGAGATCTGCACAAAGACAGGCAGATTCCCCGCTGAAACCCAAACAAAGAAAATACCAGCAAGGGTGAGTTTGTGCAGCTCAAAGAGAGTTTGAAGAGGTTTAACAAAACCTCAAACAATAAACCAGAGCTTTGGAAAATAATATTCCTAGGATTGCAATGAACAAAAAAAGAAAAAAAAAAAAACCAGAAAGGATTTCTTTGAATAGATAGGTTTTTTTTGCTTTCTGCTAACAAAGCACGTTGCATTAACAAATCTCTGGAGATGCTGTAGTAACTCAAACTCGATTTGAAGGTAAGAAATAAGGCACATTAGATTTCAAAAGGATTTGCAAAGCTCTCAGCATTTTTGTCCCAACTGCTACTACTATTTATTTTGTGTATTTGCTCTTCCTAGTTCATCCCATCTAGATTTAGGCACTTAAATTAAACTTGTGGTCATAAGGCAGGTTCATGTTTTAGGTGCATTAAATTGTCCTCTGAAGTTGCTGATCTTATTCTGTTGACCAGAGAGAAAGCTGGAGCTCCTTCCTCAGGTACGTCATTTTAAGTGACAGATCCAATCTTTCGGGGTTTGCTCGTGGTTATACAGGTCAGAGGTTCTTGATGAACCTCTGTTTTATTCATGCATCACCTGTCTGTATTTTTCATTAGCTGCTGCAGTACATGTAGTGCTTGTTTCAAGTTCTGTTGGTGTCTGTATTTAATTTAAGTATTTCATGTGTCTGTGATTTTGGACCTCTGAAACTAATAGGTGTTTTAGCACTGACTTCAAGGGCAGCAAGGTGAGATCTTGTCCATCCTCTGAACTTTTGAACCTTTTAAAAATTAAACAAATAGTTAACAACATAGGAATAATGAAGGATAATTTCTTCTGACCAAGAGTGAGAGCAATATGCATGATCCCCTGAGCTTCATGAACTTTTGTCTCCGATTTTAATAAGGCTTGGATTTGATGATAACTGCGTTTTCCTGTCTGCATTTGTGCAAGCATTGTCCCACCAGACACAAGGAATTTCGTGAGTGCACAAGGAATTATGGACTTGGGTCTGCTGGGGAGGTGCACAAGGGTGCTCTTGTCTTTCTTGGCCAGGTGTTATTCACAGACTTAGATTTGGATTTCATTAATAAATAAATTAAATATGCATAAAATAGCCCTATGCTGTACCAATAATGGAAACAGAATACTGTTTATCAATTAGTTATGAAATATTTCAATAGCAAAGGCTGTTTTTAATGGCTCTTTAGAGCCATGTATATGTGTTTATGTCTCTCTGACCAAAGAATAGAGAGATACTGGCTAGCAAATAATTTTTTCTGTATAACATCAGACCTTACAGCAAAGTAAAAAATGACTGACGTGACTTCACTTATTACAAGTGTAGAAAAAATATTTCTATATAATTAATTCTGAATGCAAGGTTTATATCTGTTACCAAAGACAAGACATTTGTTCCCTGGTTTATTCTATATATTTCTTTGCTTTCAGCTAGTAATCTTTCTTTGAAATACCATGGAAACAAGCAAATATGCCTCATTAAACTTTCCTTGCAGGGAAGAAGGGATAAAAAAAAAAAAACAGAAAAAGCAGAGAATTTTTAAATCAGGGAGTAGGAAAGAATAAAATAGAAAGGGTGATTAGATTGCTGTTCTTAATTCTCCCAGGCGTAGTAGGATAATTTGCTGGGGAAAAAAAAAAAACTGTAAAAACTTCCTTCTTGATTCCCTTCCCTCTAGCTGGACTGTTTTCCAGCAGTATATTGCATTATTGCTTCACATTTTACAGTCTTGCTCATCACTGTAAGATATGAGTCACAGCTGATACCCAACAGTCCCTTAGTATAGCTAAAATAATGCTTTTTAAATGCTTTTTAAAAGATTTTTTTTCGATTCCTATAAAATCGTATTTTAAAATGCACACTTTTCATAAATGAATGTCTGGCTGACATCTTATACATAGATATGTTTAGAACTGTTTCCTTGCTATAGAAAAGAGAGCCAGATTTCCAATGAGACAGCACTAAAGTCAGTAAAACGATGCTGATGTAGAGCAGTTGAGGACTCAGATAAGGAAAAAATATTGAAACCAGAATTTGCAACTTTAATAAGGGATTTAAAATTTCTTTGCACTTAGAAGCAACTTCAGCTTTCAGCAAACATATCTTGCTCTGCCTTCATATGTAATTGAGATCCTATTGAACTGGGTGTGGAAGATACACACACCACTGTTAGAATACCTTTCCAGGTTCACCCAGGACCTCTCCTGTAGCTTTAACTAAGGCAGTGTTTGAGGCACATGCCTTGAAATTAAACTCTGCTCTTCAGAATAGCCCCACAATGTTAAACTCAGCTTGGTAGTAAAAGGGATATTGATTTAACTGAGTTAGTATTTTGCACCCTGAAATCTACTTTAACAAAAGAAAGATCAATAAATTACTTTCTCAGATGGGTCCACGTTTTTATTTAGCTGGCGGGCGGTGTAATTCATTTCCCAACGTGTTAATTTCTAACAGTGCAAAGACAAAGGCTCTCAAGACCCCTTTGCACTGAGACAACTCAAAGCTAAGGGGAGAAATAATGCCAGCGGCAAACCAGCATGAGCCTGGAGGCAGCCAGAGAACAGACACATGTAGAGACTGAGCAAGCATGACCCACCATCAGACCATAAAGACTGTCAGAACAAGCAGATCCCTACAGCTCCTTGGATCTTGTCCCCATTTAGGACAGTCCTGGAGTACTTAGACCCCACAGTTGGTTTCATTATCCCTTCTAAAAAAGCTGAGAAGGCCTTAATGGGTGAATGAACGGAGTGAGGGAGAGGCACGCTTCATCCACGCATAGCCTTCTTCATGATGGTGTCCACCTTCCCCACATGCAGAGAGCTGCAAGTCCACAGCAGCCCAGCAGCTGCAGTTCTGCTGGAATTAAACACCACCCTGAGAGTTTTTCCCAATGAATTTCCCAATTTTCATCTATATAAAATAGATTTATTGAAGTAGGTCTGTGATCCAATTCCTGTATTAATCCTATGTCATTTTCAGAGGAATACAATGCATGAGGAGTAACAGATTCAGCAAAACATACTGAAAACATCTGGAATTTGACTTTCAATGAAAAGTTTAAAGAAAACAAAAACAAAACAAAACAAAACCACCAAGCAAAAATTCCCCAGGAAGATCAGAAATGTAATAGCATTAACCCTGTGCCAAGGAAAGTGATAGATCTTAAAGTGATTGCCTGCTCAAGCAAAGAGATAAGTCATGTCAAAAAAATACCCACATTTTGAAAATAATTTGGTAAAGCATCTCAAGCTGTGCAGCTCTGCTGCAGCCACATTGCTAATGGGAGGTAAAGGCAATAATTGTCTAGGAATT
Source organism: Xenops minutus (assembly GCA_035221455.1). Classification (NCBI taxonomy): domain Eukaryota; kingdom Metazoa; phylum Chordata; class Aves; order Passeriformes; family Furnariidae; genus Xenops; species Xenops minutus. Next base: position 4,101,408 of record JAWWEE010000040.1, on the reverse strand, counting down.
CCTGTCATGTCACTGCCTTTTTGCTGACCCACAAAATCCAAAATGCCAGTGCCTCTAGGAGGGAAACAAGTGTATATAGCAACATTCTCAAGTGGCAGTAGATCAGGACAACACTGTAAGGACAGCACAGACCAACAAGTCATTAAATATTTGGTCCAAAAGAGTGTTGTGTTGTTTTGGGTTTGTTTCCCCTAGAAAACTATTCAGGTTTTATACTTCTGCTCCTATGACTGAAAATCACAGTTCTTTGAGGTAGAAAGAAAATTCATCAGTACCTTTAGTGAACAATGTTCTTTTTGAAAGGCAAAGGTGTTAGTCTAAAGATTTTAATGGCAAAATGTGTTATTATAATTATCTGACTGCCTACATGACAAATATCACTTTATAACCATGCTTTTAAGCTTGATATTTTGTGGTTGAACTAGAGCACCTCCTGGTGCTAAGGAAGGACTAGTGGAAAGACTTCCATTCTTGATGGGAAAATTTGAAGCGATGGAGATGGAGAGAGGCTGAGAGGTCTTTAGTTGTTAATGTGGAAAGAGAACGTTTCGGGGGGGATCTTACCAACGTATAGAAATACCTGATGTGTGACTAAATAAGACAGAGCTGGACCTCTCTCAGTGGTGCTCAAAGAGCAGAGAGCACAAATTCAAATACAGAAAATTCCATTTAAATGTATGAAAACCGTTTTTATTGTATGGGTGGTCAAATACTAAACAGATTGCCCATGTTGCAAGGCCCTGTCCTTGGGGATATTCAAGTCCCATCTGGATATAGCCCTGAACAACCTGCTGTAGATGACTCTTTGAGTAGCAGGATTGGACAAGATGCTCTCCAGAAGCCCTTTCCAACTTCAACCATCTTGTGTTTCTGTATCAGCCTCTTTTTCTGTAATCTAATAACCACCAGCAAATAACAGCTAATTACCCTCCAGAGTAAAAATCAGCATTTATTTCCTATTTAATTTTATCTTCAATTTCTAGCTGTTGGATCTTGGCTTGTGTCTGGCCACTTGATTAAAGAGCTCTCTTCTAGCTGCTCTTTAGATACTCTCAGATCAAGCCACCTGTTAACCTTCTTTTTGATAAGCCAAAGGGTATTTCCAGGAATAAATAGTTCATGTTCTTAGCTAAAATGGAAATTGAGCCCTTAATCTAGTCAATTTGCAGAAACAGGTACTTTACTGTCCAGGTGCAATCTGTACAGATTCTGACTGTTGAACTCACATCTTTCATTGTTTCTTGCAACTTGTAATGAGTCAAGACAATAAAATGTAAAAAAAGAAAAAAAAAATATTGGCTAAAAACATCCCTCCCTTAAAAATGACCACTACTTCCAAAGCCATCGAGAGATGCTAAGTCTCATATTAGGTAATTAGTATTATATTACCTAAGAGTCTCTTTAAGATTCTGACCTGATGTACAGATGACCTGGGAAATAATCAGCACTGGAAAAGGTCAATTCTAAGGGCTAAGCTTCAAAATCTACATGACCCATCTTTTCAATTTTTATTTTATTTTATTTTATTTTAGGTAAGAAATATATTTGGATGGTTACTGGCTGTTTAAAATACTGTAAATAAACAAGAATAATTAAAGCCATGCCCAGTTTAATGGGATAGAGGTTTCATAAAAATTAAAAGAAGAGTTTGCAACTGTAGGTAAATTTATTTCCCATTGTGCACTGGAAACACAATGCAGTAAAGCTACTGAAATCAGTGGGGCTATGCAGCTTAAAAACCTGAAAAATTCAGCAATGCATCAAACCCAGCAGATGACAACAAGACAGACCCAGAAACAGGGAGACTTCTTTAGGAATATACTGTATGTTTAGCTGTAAGCAGTGTTCAATTAGTGGTCGTAGCAATGGGCTTTATAGCAAATCTTGAATGTGCTGTTGATTAATGCCAGCTTTGAGGTGATCCAGGAGCCTGAGTATCAGAGTTTCCCCCTGGGTTCACTCCTAAATTCCACAGCCTCAGTACTCAAAGTCCACCTTATGCTCTGGAATTTGAGGACTCATGCCATGAACAATAAATGCTGCACAGCAAAGCAATGTTTAATCACTTTCTTCCATCAAATTTTCCATATTATTTCTATCCTACTTTTTATTTCTTCTACTATTACTTAACCTTCACATAATCTTTGACATAACAAGAGTAACAATGAATAATTCAATGGTTAATCAAAACCTTGCTCCCTATGCCAGCATGAGTGGTTTTTTGTTTCTCTTTATAATTCCAGTATGGTGGGAGTTTTGTTTATCTATTTGCCATTGTCCATTGTTCCTGCACCTGTCTACTCCTCTCTGAAAATGAAGTTTGTTTTCTTAGTTTCTTTGTTTAGAAATCCAAGCTCAAATAGATTACCTTTTCAGAAGGGATAGAAGATATAAAAGTACAGCTGCTTAAGCAATTAGCAGAGCAGCATGACATTTGCAAGCCTAGAGCTATTGGAAACTCACCTGGCTTCAGATGCCATTATAAACTCAGAGTTTGGTTTGGGTCACAGTGAGGGACAGGACAGGTTGGAGCAGAACCAAACTTGCTGGCAAGCTCCTCTCTTTGACAGGAACCACTTCTAAGCCCTACATTCTTAAAATACAGTTATTCAAACATTTGGCGTGAAATTCATCTCCAGGCTAAGAAGTATAAATGCAAGTACCTACATGCTGTTCTCTAAACATTGATAAGGTGTGTCTGCTGGCATCACTTTTGGAGGAGATCAAGCCAATATGACAGCCTAGAAAATTACATATTCAGCTGATCTGCCTTTTTGTGGCTAGTTTTAGGAGAGCTGAACCACGTAGGGTACTTGGGAGATGGCAGTTGGAAACTAAATTGAATTGCCTCAAGGTGTTTTAAATGGCATCAAATATCTGTATTAGGGCAGATGAACACACCATTTTTTTTGTTTGTTTCCTGGAATGAGTTTTTCTGTGTTCCACTCATATGGAACTTTCCTACACACCTGGCATTACCCTTAATCCAGTTTTGCCTTACACACCAGCAAGATGAGAATTATTGAATGCTGAGCATCGTGGATAATCTAATGCACATTTTATTATAGTAGATTCCCAAAGCCTCCTCAGATTAAATAAGCACATACATGTGATAAAGATTATGATCTTCCCCAACCACTTTGTTTCCTTCACTGTCGACTTTAACTTGCCTCTCTAATTCCAAGAGAGATAATAAACAACGTCCACAACTGAAAAGGTATCAAATCTCATCATAAATCAATAAAGAAAGAAGTCCCCCTGTTTTCATTTTACAGGGAGCCAAGAAGGACAGAGAACAATTAATGAGCAGGGACACTTAGGAGATTTCCAGTTAGCCAGAAACTGAATTGAGTCCTTTGAAACCTGGCTTCCTGCCTCAGCCACCAGCTCATGTACTTTCTCAGACCTCTGCTTGGTGTCTCAGCAATAACAACAATTAGAAAAAAGAAAAAAAATCACTTAATCTCCATAGAATTTTTTGCTGTTTGCTAGGATGTGGGAAAGAAGAAATGAGAAAAGAAAGAGCAGAAGTGAAGGAAAGAAAAGCACAATAGCTAAATGTTTCAGGCAGTGGTCTGAGCTCTGGGGAACACAGTTTAAGTTACTTCTTGGCAAAATTTGCAGTAACTTGAGGTGAAAAACTCTTCCGGCAAAGTGAATATCCACGAATCTGACCCTCTGCTTTCAGGACAGACAGACAGACTAGTATTTAGGGATAAAATTAGGCAAAAAAAGAAAAAGGAGATGACAGGGGACCTGAGGTAGTTTCTATAACCTGAAATTGTTGTCTTCCATGCTCATCACCAGTGCTGAGCTCTGCTACCACAGAAAGGGTGAGTTTGCATCAGCTCCCACATGTACTTATTCTGAAGCTTGTACTAGGTCATCTGCTGCTCTCAGCTACAGATATATTTTGCAGTGGCAGCCAGGGAAAGGTCATTTGTCAGAGCACAGTGAGAGCGGGGGTGATTACTGGGCCTTGATTACTGCTGTAATACAAATAAAGAATATTAATAAGCTAAATTACATTCTGAGTCTTTTTACTGTAGCTTTGCAAGAAGGAAAAAAAAAAAGCCCACTAGATTGTGAAGGCATTTCACTAATGGGTAATGAATATTTATTACTTTTGTAGAAGAAGAAGACTGTGTCAGGATGCCACATACCCTCTGTATGAATGGTTTATCCTTGCATTTTTCTTCCCATCAACTGCCTTCATCAAGGTCTGAAAGAAAAATTCCTTGTTTTTATTTCAGGCTGCATAGATTCTGTTTGGAAGAGCCTGTGAGAAAGCACGGCGTTTCCAAACTCTGTGATAAAGCTGGTGAAAAATCCCAAGCACCTCACTCTATATTTGGACTATTAGAGGCTGAGGCCTCTGGAAGGCAAAGTGACATTCCCAGTGGTTCTTCAGACCTAAGTGGTAGGTTTTCGTTGATGTACAGTTAATCTTCTTCACAGTAGCTGGTGTGGGCTGTGTTTGGGATTTGTGCTGGGAATGGTGTTGCTAATACAGCAATGCTTTCTTTATTGCTGAGCGGAGCTTACACACAGTCAAAGCCTTTTCTGCTCCTCACCTCACCCCACCAGTGATGGGGTTGAGAGTACATTGGGAGCTGGGAGGAGACAGAGCCAGGACAGCTGACCCCAATTGACCCAAGGGACATCCCAGACCATACAACATCATGGTCGGTGTGTAAATTTGGGGGAAGAAGAAGGAAAGGGCAGGGAGGCTATTGGGGGTGATAGCATTTGCCTCCCCAAGTCACTGCTACATTTGATGGAGCCCTGCTTTCCTGGGGATGGCCGAACACCTGCCCGCCCATGGGAAGTGGGGAATGAATTCCTTGTTTTGCTTTGCTTGTGTGAGGCTTTTGCTTTACGGTGAAACTGCCTTTATCTCAACCCACAAGTTTTCTCACTTTTACCCTTTCAATTCCCTCCCTCACCTCCCAGGGAACTTGAGTGAGAGTCCTGAACCGTCAGCTGGGGTTAAACCATGACAGGGCAAAAAAGGTCATTTGCCACAGGCACCTTCAGGAATAATCCAAAAAAGTTATCATATGAGCACATCTCTCCAGAACTCTCTCTTATAAATATTTTAGAAGAACAGGAAGAGTTGGTGACCTTTGATATCTTTTCTTGGAACTAATAGGCTGTCAAAAGACTTCTTTTCCCTTTCAGTAGGAATTAGGTTTCCAATTTCCAGTGACTCAATCTTTCCGGAGAGCAGTCTTTTTGCACTATGCCTGGATTGCCTTCGTGCATTGGATTTAACACCTGATGATTTGGGGGAAAAAAACAAAACCAAAAAAAATACCAATAAAAAGAAGGGGCTGTACTGGAGACAGAAGCATTTTTTTAAGTTCCATTTTCAGGTTTTGCATAGAAGGAACTAACTTGGAGTTAGAGACTTTGCTTTAATTTTCCTTGGCATAAGCGGAAGGGAAATATAGCCCATAGCATTTTAGTTCATGCTTGTGTGTTTGTTAATGTGTCTTTGTCTGAAAGGCAGAAGAGATACGAGACTCACAGAAGATCTCTTTGTTATTGATCACACCTTTTTTATTCTTTTATTTTTTTAAGTGTTCATAAAAGATTAGTGCTTTTTTTCCCAGTCTATTTTAAAGTTGTCTGTAGAAAAGGTTGATTTTTGTTTATCCTGCTTGGGAGTTCCAGGGACACATTGAGATTTCTTTAATTAAAATACTAAGAGAAAGAGACAGAATTAAATTTCTCAAGTTTTACCTTTCATAAACACCAGTTTATTAGATACTTCGAAAAACCTCTCACTCTGGTGTGTATTTCAGCTTTTTGCTTTTCTGCATAACTGTCTTGTGCAATTGTGTCTATGATCCCTATAGAGCAGCAATTTCCCTTTGCACATACCCTTTTGTACATCACTCATAAACCCAAACAGTGAAAAAGCAAGGTCCAAAGCCCAAAGACCTTGAATTGCTGAAGTGTTTAAGCAAAGTGACCAGTGGAATATCACAGAAGGATGAGAAGGTGGACCTATAATATGCACATGTGCCAGGGAAGGTTGAAAATTCTCCTCAGCAGGAATTAAATGATGCAGCAGAAACATATGATTTAGCATTGGTGTTTTCTAATGGGAAATCCATTTGAGAACCTATTTCTCATATTTTGGACAGTCAGAATGGATATTCAACTGCCCAGGAACTACTGCACCCACTGCATCTCACTTTGTTTGATTTTGCAGCTGTGACTCTTGAGGATCTACAATTTTGGCCCTGACACCTACTGTGTAGTTATTATTCATGCACATTTCTTTCTCTAAAGAATGACTTACACGGCCAGGTAAGTGCTGGCTGCAAAAAAATTGTGACAGCTCAGATCACCACAAAAGAGATTTTAAGGATGATACTTTCACCATTTAATTAGATGATTTTTAGAGCATTTACAGGGATTGTATGTATTTTGAGTCTTGCATATCAGCTTAGACCAGAAGGGTTGTATTGTACATAAAAGCATCCAACGCCTAGTATTCTAGTACACATTTCCTCTGTCAGGCCCAGTTCCAAAGATTTACGGAGGCCAAAAGTTTGTATTCTGCGCTGTAGCATCCCCCGGCATGTTAAATGGACACAGAACAAAATATCAGTTCCAGAACATTCTAATGTCTGGGTTTTTTTGAGAGGAACAGGCTTTATGCAAAGGTGTTTCTCCCGTTTAGAAACTTTCCTACTGGCCCACTTATATCTGTGACCCTCTCACTTTTAGTGAACACTGTAGTGTAGTGTGAGTGTTTTAGAGAACACTCACTAGTTTTTAATTTAAATCTTTATGATATTGAATCAACTTCAATTATCCTCTGCTTCTTGCTTTCATAATTCCTTCTCAAAACCACCAAACAAATGCTCTCTTCCCACGACAGATTGATACTGAGGACATTTGTTGAAAATATGTTGAAAGCCCCCCTGTAGTCCCCGGAACTTTAGCACATGTTTAACTGCTGCACTACATTGCATTGTATGGGACTGATCCAAAGCCTATTGATGTCAAAGGAAGAAAAACTCCCATTGACTTCAGTTAGATTTCGATCAGGCTTTTTTTTTTTTTTAAGGAAAATGATTATGCACTTTTGCTTTTAAACATTTATGATGAAAAGCGTTAGCAAATAAAAATTTATGAATAGACTCCCACAAAACAAACGTGTCAGGAGCTGAAATACTGGGGCAGATGGGCTTTCAAGATCTGTCATTCCTTCAGCATTGTGCAGTTTAAAGGCACCACATGTATTCCCTCTCCTGAGCGGGTTTGTGGGCAAGAAACAGTTCTCATTCATTATATTTCTAGCAAGAGAGATTTGATGACTGGGACCTTTTGCACAATGTTTTGTGTTCGTCATTCATTGCATTGATATAATCCTGGTAAACTTTCTGAAATAAAATTTTATGCCTTTAATGTGCCATGCATTTTTGTTTAAAAGCAAGAAACTCGTAGCTAAGATTCCACCACATTTTAGATTAAAATAACATACATACTAATAATGCTTCTTTCTCATATATGGCTTTAATTTTTTAATATAATTAAATAAATTTCAAAGAGTTTTAAGATAGAAATCCTCATTTGCTTGAATGCATTAATGGTATGGAACGAAATGTGTAATGGTATGAAGCTGTGTCAGGAGTGAGTTAGGTTGGATATGAGGAAAAGGCTCTTCCCCCAGAGAATGGTTGGGTACAGGAAAAGCTTCCCCAGGAAAGTGGTCACAGCACCAAGCCTGACAGAGTTCCAGAAGCATTTGCACAATGCTCTCAGGCACAGTGTGATTCTTGGGGTGTCCCGTGCAGGGCCAGGAGTTGCACTTTGATGGTCTGTGTGATTCCCTTCCAACTCAGTATATTCTATAATTTTCTAAATCAGAAGGAGGTTGATCAGCAGAATTGGGAATGGGAGATGCTCATATTGAACTTCATACCCTAACTTCCTGAGAACCTTGCTTCCCTAGTCTATTTAGCACACTAAGGCCTGGGTTTTTATCATCCAAATTTAAACAGAACTAAAATGCTCAGTTCAGGAGTGTGATCAGTTGAAATTGTTCTTACAGGCAGCTCATGCTTCCCTCCTGAAGTGGTTACCTTTCTCTGTCAACCACAAATAGGACTGCACTATTTGGGCCTTAGCTAAGTGCTGAAAAATACACAGCATATATATGGAGCTAAGTATTTCAATATGTACTTTCAGGATAAGAATGCCTATAAGAAACTCAAAAAGCAAAAAAAATGGGTTTGGGGACAGACAAAACCCACAGGCTGGGAAGACAATTTCTCTGATGGAAGCCACCTTCATAGCTGGGGAGCTAGTGAGAAAATTTCTAATAATTTTTAGAGATTTTCAAGAGTTTTATTTGACTTGTATTTTCATGGAAAAAAGAAAACAAAAACCAAAACATTTTCACACACCTAAGCTGTGCACTAGCTGTTATCTAACCAAAAATCTGGAGTTATGAAGAGTTTCTTGGCTATGCTCTCTACAATACTAACTTTGAGTTATTTTTATTTTCCTTCGCAGGGCTGTTTTTTAGAACAGTTGTAGCACAACTCTGAGAAACTGCAGGAAGTTGAAGATGATACAGGATACTTTTATCTTAATACAGTAAAAATGTTAAAGTAGCTGCATCTTAATGATATATGTATTTATGCAATGCCTATGTAATATGATAATTAAAATGACAATATTAGAAGTGTGCGTGCAGCAGGCTCTGTAAGAATTTGTTAAGGTGGTGACATTTATAGCTACACTTATTCCAAAAAAAGTTTAAAAAATTGAATAATTGTTGAAAACAATATTTAAATCTTTGAACTAATTTTACGTCTCTAAGTGGGAAACTGCGTTTATCAGGGTCGGGGTTTCTATAGAATTTTTGATATTCATCTGCATTTTGTAATAGAGAGAGTATGAACTGCTATAATATCCTCATCTGCTCATCATTTTGATGCTATTTTTTTTCAAATTTATTTAATTTAACTTATTTTTGGTATTTTTTTCCCCTGGTTGCCTGTGCCTTGTTACGTAATTTATCATTTTTAAAATTAATCAAAGGAGCAATTTCTGTCCAAATACACCTTTCTAGGGATCACTTCCCTCTTTATAATACAAGGCAAGTTTTTAAAATCACTACAATACAAAATGTTATTTTTCACTATATATTATAAACCACTCCCTGGAATATAACATAATGTTGAACTCCCTTTAGCAGTTTCCAACATCCACATCAATCTTGTATCATAGAAAATATGACAGAATCAATATTGTGATGATAAACTGTAAAAATTGCTTTTGTCTGCATTCAGTAGAAATCACAAGTGGTCTGATTCAGCATGGGAACACTGGAACCAACTTCTTAAAATGAACAGGTTATTCCAAAGTAAAACTAAGTTTGTGTTAGGTGGAAGTGAGTTTATTTAATTCTTTGTTATTAACCAAACTTTTTATTCTCTTGTTCTTACACAGCCTCCCCTATTGGATCGAGAAAATTTTCCCTGCTAACTGGGTTAATTTGGGGTTACAATTGATACTGCAGCTAATCTCCAGCATAACACAAAATATCCTAGCAGTATTCTTTATGGAAATCCTCTATGGAACATGTTCTGACAAATATTGACATCTACTGTGTCTAAAATACAAGTGAGTGGCTTTCCTCTCTAAAACTAAAAAAAAAAAAAATCAATAGATTTGGAATATGGGCTATGACTCATGCATTACTGATCCACTGGAAAATTGTTAATAACCAAGATTACCTCTTATCCATACAGAAAAGACAAAAGGTATAGCAGTTTCAGGAACTATACATGAAAGATGTCCAAGAATGCTGAATGACAGACCAGTGCAATATTGCAAATAACCATTCTTGTGGTCCATGATCAATGACCTATGATGGATACCTATAAAATGCTCCTAGTGCTTTATGGGGTGTCTTAGGAAGCCAATACAGATGATTAATAGATTCCTGTGGACAATGACATTGAATCATCAGATTGTTAATTTTGGAAAAGACCTCTAAGATCAACAAGTTCAACCACTAACCCAGCACTGCCAAGCCCACCACTAAACCATGACCTCAAGTGCCACATCTACATGTCTTTTAATTCCCTCCAGGTTTAGTGACTCCACCACTTCTCTGGGCAGCCAGTTCCAGGGCTTGACCACTCTTTCCATGATGAAATTTTCCACAATATCCAATCTAAACCTCTCCTGGCACATCTGAAGGACATTTCCTCTCGTCCTGTCACTTGTTACCTGGGAGAAAAGACCATCTCCCACCTGGTTGCAACCTCCGTCCAGGGAGTTGTAGAGAGCTATAAGGTCAGCCCCGAGCCTACTTTTCTCCAGGCTAAACACTCCCAGCTCCCTCAGCTCCAAAACCTCAATGTCTTCCTTGTCATGAGGGACCATCACAGGATTCGAGGTGCAACACATTCGAGGTACTGTGTTATCAGACATTGACTGGTGGCAATGCAGATTATGCTGAAAAGATATCTTTTTTTGCTTAGATATTTAATTTTTGCTGATTTTAAACCCCTCCAAAATTAAAATGCTTTCATCCTACCATGGAACCAATCAAAAATTTTGTCTGCAAAAGTGAAAATGCAGCATTCGCATCTCGATGTAAAAAAAAACTGGAGAGGAGAAATGATATTGCTGAGCAGAACTCCCTGTGCTGGGGTCTCCACATTGCTCTTTCAGATGATGCTGAAGTGGCTCTGATCCCCAGCTCTGTGCTGAGCTGTCAGGACAAAGACAATGTGCAGAATCAGGGCTGTTCTAATGATCCAGTCACTTGCATCTGCAGGGGAACTTGGGCCTTTTGAACATTGTGTTGCCCACATGCTCTTAAAAATGTCATTCAGTAGTATAGATCTGGCCAGACTACACACTGCATGACAGCATAAGCCTGAGTTTTGGAAAAAATAAATCCACAGAGCAAACATCCAGGGTAGAATTAATCTCTTTTACTTCAAGCTTTCAAAAAGTGATCTGTCTAGTGTAAACTAGTCCTCTAATTGCCTTCTAACGTTAATGGAGAGAGAAAACATATTGACATTTCCTATGTGACTTGGGATACATTATGCAATATGAGCTTGTTGAAAATGCTAGTTCAGGTATTCTTTGTTCAAATGACATTAGGTTATCTCCATTCAAACAGAGATGATATGGAGCAAAGCCTTGTGTTTATTCTCTGAATGATTTACAAGACTTGATTTGTGCTGCTTCTGTTTTGTTTCTAAGATATTTAAGGAGAATTAATCTCCCCTAATTTAGATGTCTCATACCTACAGCTGAACTAGATGTCCAAACTGCATTTAATATTCACACATAAACCCACATTTTTGGAGTATGTTTGTATGGCTCATTACAACACATGTTTTAAGATTAAAATAAACTTCTTAAACCCAGCTGTTTCTTCTTAGTTATTAGAAGTGAGAATAAATGTATAGCTCAGATAGATATAAGTCTGAAATTAGGTGAGATTAAACTTTCCCTTTAAGTTTGGCCTCTTTTAATGGTCTAACTACTGTACTTCATGAACTGCTGACTTGGCTCATGACTTGTGTGACCAGCAGTCAAAAAGAAGGGAAAATGAAAACGTCACTGAAGTCACTAAAGGATGACAGAAGGAAATGATATTACTTTCCTTTTAATAATGAGTGACATTACGTGCTGACTCTTACCAGCTCTTTTTCAGGAATCAGTGCAGCATAATTTTTCCTTCTCCTCTTTCATATCACAGTTAACCTATGTGCAAACAGGGAATAATCTAAAACTCTACAGAGACCTTGTGGTTATTTCACTGCTTGCATAGTCATGACAGCTTGTGCTCTGGGACTTGAGTATTAGCAAGGTTAAGACAGTCTTTTTTTCCAAGGGTAAATGTGGATGCCAGCAGCATGGAATCTCAGAAGATTCAAAAGAAGTCTGTAATGATGACAAAATGAAGGCATCTTGGACTAATATATTTCACACCCTTAACACTGTTTAGCGACCTAAAGAAATTACTTTATTGTGCCGATCTTACATGGGTTAAAAATCTGAAAAGTATTGAGAAGGCTTGAAAACTGGATTAAAATATGAACAGCAAGTATTTAAACTAGAATTTTAAGTTAAGTATGCTATGAAATGTAAGTGGACCTGAGAAAATCCCTCTAAAGGTAAACAATTATTTTACTGTCCCTCCAAATTTGCTTAAATTAGAATAATAGACTCATAGAATATCCTGAGTTGGAAGGGACCCACAAGGATCATCGAAGTCCAAATTCTGGCCCTTCACAGGACAGTCCCAAAACCAGATTAGATTAATAGCTTTTTAAAGTGCCTGTTGACTGTAGAAGGATCCTAGATAATCAAATGTAATGACAAAAATTTAGAAGGATATGGCTGGCAATTGTGTAACACCCATGGTTTTGATGAAGATATATGAGAAGGTTTTATCAGCTATTCATGGAGACCTCAGTTGCCAAATAGACACGTTGCAACACAAATTCATGCTCTGACATTAGGCTATGGGCTTTCACCGTTGTACATGCAGCCTTTGGTTTATATTCTAGGGACCACCATGAAACCAAGTGTGCTGATGCAGTGGAGAATATTCATAATGCAGCTAAACACCCAGAGAAATCTTTACAATAGGTCAGAATTTGGAATTGTGATTCCTTACTCGTATATGGTGTGACTGATATGATCCGTGGCATCTGACAGTAGCTTGTCAGGCAAGGAAATATGTGGTCCCTGCTCCCCTTTAGGTTTGGTGCATCCCATACTAGTCTCTCACTTGTGTTTAACTGCCTCAGAGAGAGCTACGTACCATCGAGGCTCTCCCTACGGATTTGAGCTGCAGCACTGGAGAAGAAAGTCTAATGAGCCAAAAACAAGGCAAAAGAGAATGTTGCCTGTGGAAATGTACAGCTCCTCCAACAGGGCATGCACACATCTCTGTACTCAGTAATCTAAAAAAGTACTAGCTTGGTTTTATGGAAACGTTGAGGTGACTTCAATTTGCTTTTCGGTGTGAAAGAATGGATTAATTCCATGAGGTTTATATGCTGCACCAGCTAATGAAATAGTTCTCGCAAACACGGATGGTCAGTAAAGAAAGAGCTTGTAAAAAAGAATTCCTTTCAAATCCAAAGAGCATGAAAAGTAAAGACTCATGACAAAAGGAGAAAAAAACCCAAAGTTTATCTGTAAGTGAAATACATGCAGGCTCTCCAGCAAAGGAATTTAAATGTGTATGTAATGAGCAGCTACACATGCACAAAAGTAGCTGTCACACACTATATAGTATGCATAAAAGCTCCAACAAGATGCACAGTGTGAGGAATAGTTGCTTGTGGATCAGTGCACAGTCATTTAGTAGTCCTATCAAGCTGACAGCGAGCGCACTGGGCCTGATACACATGACTGCCCAAGAAGAGTGTCTCTGGATGTCAGCCTTGTGTACGTCAATGAAACAAGAGTAGAGCAGAATCAAAACAAGTTAACAAACCAGCAGCGAGCTTGTTTCTGCTGCAATAACAGAACCATAGGCTAACTGAGGCTTTCTTTATAAAACTTGTAAGACTATGTCAGTGACCTCAGAAGCACTGACCCACGGATGCTGGATACAGTGAGGATGAAAGGGTTGGTTTTCTTTCTCTTATGTTTTTCTTCCTTCTGAATTTCTAGGTGTCTAGCACTGTTCTGAAGGGACTGAAACACTGGCTATTGTTCTCCTTCAACCCTCACAATAAATCCTTCTTTGTTTGCCCATGTTGGTTAAACACCATTCAGGATCTGCACTAACTAGCTTTGTGGGGTAGTCACTTCTGATCATTATAATGGTCCTTTTGAAGGCTTGGATTCATTTTTTGGTTTCAACATTCTGTATCTATCAGAAGATCAATTGTCTACAATAACCAGGTAGTTTAATATGGATCAGATGCTACCACTGAAATCAGAAATCTTGAATGGACCATTTTCACAACAGGCTGGAGAGAGGATATAGTTTAGTTTAGTTAGCTGATAAATTCTTTCAGGAAAGGAATATGAACAGGTCACTTTAGGGAAAATGTGCTTTGAGTTTCTTTTTTGGTGGTTACCACTATGCACAGCCTACTACCACAGTAGGAACAAAAGCTTGTCACCTGGTAGGGCTATTAGACTGGAAGGAGCTTTGCTTCAGAAATCAGTATTTGGAAATTAAATTTCTCCCATATAATTTTCTAAACAAACAATTTCATTTTCACAGTGAACAGCTGTGACTATGACTGGAGTAGAGGCACCTGAACCAGATGTAAACAAATAGTTTAATACTGAGTTGAGCATGGACTAACTGCTCAGGACTCTGTAGACGCCATTGCCAAGACCATGATGAGTTCTCCAACAGCAGAACTGCTGCTGCTATCGGTTTGGCCACTTCAAAGTTATGTCATGAATTGAACTGCAATGCCACAGTGACCTCTAATTCAGCTGATATGTATTTTTAATGTTTTCCTCCTCTGAAGATGTGCATTCCCTCTACTCAAAAGCAAAATTCTTCCTAGCCTTCCAGAGGCTCATTGCAAAAGTCAGAATTGCTCAAATTAAACCCTGATTTTGAATGTGAATTACTCAAATGCTTGTAAACTTACAGTGAATGGCCCCCAAACCCCAAAGTTCTAACCACAGTCAGCACCACATCCCCCTCTTTATCCCGCTTTAATGAATTTTAGAAGGAACAAACTAATTAAAAAATAATGTGCTGTGCACATATAATTTTAGTGTTGAAAGCACACAGGAAATGCACAGGACACCTTGCTCATATGGGAAACATTTTATTTTAAGGTCTATTAAAGAGTTTAAGATTAAAAGGATTCTTATAAGTTCAGACTGATAGACACAATCACAAATACATCTCCACATCTGCTCCATTTTCACAACTGAATTAAGGAACATTTTCCCCCCAATGAGTTTAATTAACTTTAAGAACAAGCCAAATTAGTTTAAAAGGCAATTAAAATGCAAGCGTATAAATTGTAATTAAAACTGCATGCTGTTTATAGACATTTTTTCTAAATATTTAAAGAAGATATTTTCCAAATGAAAAAACAGAAGTTCTACAGTCAGTAAATAATTCAGTTCAGAAAAATATAAAAGTTTTTCCTTACAAGTGTAGATTTAAAAAAATGGAATTTGTTAATTTGTTAGAAATTAATATTGCAGAATATTGTATCAGCGTCCCACTGGAAAATAATGATATTTTGCTTTGAAGATGCCTTTTTTTTTCTTTTTGTTTTGCTGTTTTATTGGTTTTGAGGATATCAGTTTTATTTGGGGTTGTTAACTATATCTCAGTCAGGTTTGCCTGAACTTTACTTCTCGCAGTGTTGAGTAATGGTTGGACTTGATGATCTTACAGGTCTTTTGTAACCTTAATGATTTAATGATTCTTGCTGCATTTGAAGTGATCACTCTTTCACACTGGACAATTCTCTTTTTTTCTTCTTTTCCTCCACATACATTCATTATCTAGATTCTTCATTATTTATTGGTGTCCTCAAAACTGTGTAGTTAACCCAAAGAACATTTAAGAGGTAGGCTTTCTCTCATCTATTGCCTTTGAGCAGCAGAGATGATGTGATTGGAGCACACACTGGCCCTGTCCTCCAAAACGGGCACCCCCATATGCTCTCTGGCTCTACAACTCACATATTCAAGTCACGAACCCTGTGCCCACGGGCAAATCACTTCACTTCTCTGTGTTCGTCTTGCCTTCTGGCCAAAACACATTTTGGTGAGTTTGGAGCATTCCTAAAAAAAACAGCCTCTAGTCTCAGACAGCAGCATCAGGTACAGCAGAAAAAAAATACTACAAGTGGCAAAAATACCATGGGATTGAGTACACATGACAAAACATGAATAATTGCATGAATATCCATTGTAAAAATATGACACTCTGGGGATTTCTAAACGTTTTTTCTTAGATATCACATAACCTGAGGAGTTGTCTTTGTGTGAGTAATGGTGATCACATACTCTTGCAAACTAAAACACTGTGTTATTTGTTCCCTTGCAGCTTAATATTGGCAAAAGGAAAATTCCTATTGAATTCAAACACTACAGAAAAAGGCTCACAGGTTGTTGTTGTTGAGATGTAGACCTAAGAAATAAAATACATGGTTAATAAAGACTACACAAACATCAGAGAATTCCAAGAATTAGTGTGAATAACCGAAGCCCGAGTTTGGTTTTGATTTTTTTGATTTTTTTTCATGTTTCAAAATTAAAAATATGGTTAAGCAGCCTCACCTAAAGCTTGTGACACTACTGAGATAGATTTCTGACTACAATAGGTTATATTGAGTCAAACCCACTTTCATGTGAGAGTGGGATTTTTATTGAAAATCAGAAATCCAAGTTGCAAAAGTACACTTAAAATATCTATCACAGTTTCAAATTTTTACAGCTTTAAGCAACTAAAGTCTTGAAAGTGTAGGAGTTCCAAAGGATTTGAGAGAGTTTAAAAATCTGTCATTTGTCAGCTTTCAAAAAGAAAGATACATGAATATAAAGAATAAGATAACAGCACAAAAGGGCTTTGTAACTGCCAATGAAACAAAACTGCATATTTCATCAGAGATATAAGTGTTCCAGTTTTAAATAAAAAATGGATAGAAAATGAATGGCTTGTTCTTTCTCTCTTCAAATTGGTGGATTTGAAAGGGTTAGTCTTGTTTCTAACTCCAGAGTATCTTTCTTGTTTGTCTTATATGATCAAAAAAAGATAAGAGCATTCAGGTGGAAAGATGTCTACTGTGTATAATAGGAATAGTTGGATTTTTCAGCACAACCCTTATTCATAGCAGGGCTACTTCATAAGAAGCTTATGAATTTCTATTTTAATCCAACAGCCAATTTCCATTTGCAACTATTTGTGAAACAACACAAGAATTACACTCAAGAGCTGGTTCAAAACCACACTAAGTATATCAGACTAATTGTGACTGGCTGTGAGCTGGATTGCACCTGTGGTTTGTGGGACTTGTCACCAGGAAGAATATTAAAGCTGGTCCATCTTTAAATAAAACCAATGACTCAAGGCACACACACAGACCACCAGGAAGGAAAAGTCCTAATTTCATTAGCTTGTTGACAAGTTACAGGACATGTAAAGAGAATCAAGCATGTCTCAGCTGCTGTGCCCCAGGGAAAACCCTATGGAGACTCAAGAAATAATGAAGCATTGCCAATAATATTATTTATGCCACAACAAAAGAACAAAGAGATCTTATGCTTTTATGGCCTTTAGGAAAAGAATTATATTCCTGCTTAATACCCAATTTTTTTGTTTAGTGGATATTTGGACAGGAGCATTATTGGTAAAGTAATTGGCATTTTGTTAAGCATCAGATGTTGGGTATTGTCCAGCATAACTCATCTGACAGCCTGAATGACTTGTAACATTTTTCCTATCAGCGATACATCTTACAGTATTACTTACTGTAATTAAATCAACAATAACATGTTGCTTTTGTGTATCATTATTTCTCAGACTTGGGGAAAACATTTGGAATGTCTTCTAAATCTCATATCAGAAAGTTTGTTATCACCAAAATGTTGTCTTCCTATGTGGTTTACTAAAATAGATATTTTTTTGCTTAAAAATTGAGTTGTAAAATCTAGGGAATAAAAGAAAAAAAAAGGAAAGCCAGGGAGAACTGCTTGGGAAATTAGATTAATTTTGTATCTGTGATTAAATACAAAAAGTTGGCAATTTCTTACAGCTGCAGTTTTATTTCTTTCTTTTGCCCATTAATTGTATTCTGGGATATCTGTATTAGCTTTATCCACTTATTTGAGGTCTGATGGGAAAGTAAGGCTGAAGTCATGGTTTTACATTTCCAAGAGGCTGAAAATGTCAGATGTTTTAAAGTTGTCCCCTCTAGTTGCCGGAATCTCTTTGGTTAGGGGATGGATTTTTTATTAGAGACCCTTTTTTCACAGTGAGCTTTTAATTGTGAAAATAAAAATGTCTCCTCGACCTTCATCTGACAAAGTGAAAGTTTTGACAAAGACCTCAGAAAAGTGACATGAGAACACCTCTATAATAGTAAGCATGTATCCATTCATAATTGAGAGAAAACCTTCATTTATTCAGAGCCTTATTTAGAATCTCATTATCTTCTTCTAGCCTTTGATAATAGGGTCATGGGTTTCTAGAATACACTTTGAGTTTTAAAGTAAAATGCAAATTAACAGTGTGCTTTCTCTCACCATTTATGTGAACTTTAGTCCTACAAGCACACCACAGCTTCGTAATGACTGCTGCTCAATGCCCATAGAAGTTTTCATCCTCTGTGAGTAGAGAGAATTGAACCAGAAGACCTCAGTGAAAGTCATTTAGTGGAAACAATCCCATTGATTCCTGTGAACTTCAGGAGCGTGATCTTAAATCATCGCATTTATGTACGGAATTTGCTGAGTACACACTAGAAAGAGGCTCCTGGTAATAGAAGACAAATTGGCTCACTACTGTGGTTCTTTTTGTAGAATTAAAACCTTGGAGTACCAATTATATGTAAGAAGTGCTTCTTCACTTGCAAAGCTTTAATTTGCCAAGTTAATTTTTTTTTTTTTTTTTTTTTCAAAAAATGAAAATAAATTTGCTTTTCATTGAGAAGCTTTGAACTCAGTCAGACCTAAAGAAGAGCTTATGTGCCTAGAAACCTGTCTATTTTTTTCCAGCTGTGTCAGTTTGGGTGATAAGAAATATTATCTCTCAAGACTTATTTGAAGAGCAACCACAATGTCATACGGTGGGAAACTAGGCATCTCCATCTATTTAGTTCTTTGAAGAGTAGATTATTTGCACTCTTCGTGCACAGAGAGAAGATATTTTTTACAGTAAATAACTCACTAATCTACCATGTCAAGATCCAATAGCTGGAAGCTGAAACTAGACAGATTCAGATTGGAAATAAGACATCCATTTTAACAGTTAGGAGAAATTATATCAGCTTCCAGAATGTGATAGGTATTTGAGATAGGAGGGATGAATCACGCTCTGGAGATGTGCCTCTCTCTTTGGTTGTTGAGAGACCCCAGATAACTAGGGTAGATGCCCAACTTCTTAAAGGATAAAGCTAAGTGAGATAAATCTGAATTTGTTATATTGAGATAATAGTCTGTGTGTTTCCTTACTGTGTAACAGTCAGAGCAAACAGCGGTTTAGCTGTTAAACTTTGGAAAACTGCTCTGGAATATTGCAGTGCCTTTAATAACCGAGACCAGTTGAGGAAAAATTAAATGGCTCAAAGCATTTATCTGCATCCATGTAATGAAATGCACTTACATAGAAAGGGGGATTACAGTCCTTATGATTTTTAAACCACTCTTCAGCTTAACTCTAGAATAGGGCAGATCAGATTTGATAAATCAAATCATCTGAATGGTATCTGCATGACTGATTTCTAAGAGCATAAAATTGACAGAGAAAGGAGCATCAGTTATGCATTTAGTCCAGATCTGCTAATGATAATGATGGTCACATGACTTTCAGCTTATGTCCTGTGGTCATGATCTTACCATACTGATTTTGCTTTTCTTTCAATGATTCTCTTTCAGGTCATGAAGGTGGAGAAATATCACAAAGACTCAGCAAATATATGAACATGAGTGATTGTGCAAGCCTGAAGGCAAGTTCTCACAGGGTTTGGATGAGTTCTGGCAAGGAATTTTAAGAGAGACTTTAGAAATTCCCTGCTTGTTTCCTAAACCAGAGGAAAAATGCATACATTTATATATGCTTTGTGATGGTTCTCCTCATAGTAGACCCAAACCATGCACATAGGTACAAAAATATTTTAGCCTCACTCATATGAATGTCTTCCACATGAGACAGTCTTTGGTTATAGAAATTATTTCATTATTAGAGGTTAAATTCAGTTCCCTCTCTCCCAGAAGATACTTTTTAGCAACCATGTTAAAAAATCAGACTCCTTAATGTGTGTTGATTTCATGACTGGTTTTTCTTCTGTCATCCATATACTAAATTTATAACCTTGTGGTTGGAAAAGTGCCTTAGGAAATGGAAAATGTGTATAGGAGATTTTCTAAGTTTAAGAGACTTGAAACTCCCAGTTTTGGCAGGTAACAAGATGGGCTGTTTATTTTTAAGGACACTGAGAAAAATCTCTCCCTTTCTATTTTGTCAAGTGCCTAAACTTCAGAAAGGAATGGGAAATCAGGTACATGTGCTATTAAATGATTGTAAACAGCCTTGTCTCAAGGCTTGGCTGACTCCTTATAAACAGTATATTTTCTGTATTTCTTGTGTCAGGACATCTTGGGTGATGGTGCAAACTGCAATTTATTTACACATAAGTATGACTAAATATGAAACATCCATCTATGATTTATTTTTATTTTTATTTTTATTTTGTTTATTTTTGTTTTGATATTCTTTACTTTGTCTTCTGAAATCTCCTTGTCTGGTTCCAGCTGCAAACCCAAGACAGATTGAGCCTTCCCTTTTTTCCATTCTGTAGTCATGGAATAAAAATGTTAATCTGGCCCTTAGGGGCCAGGTACTCTTCTGATAGGAACTGTCTCATGGATTGTTTAGAAAATATGTCTTTAAGATGATTCTGGTTGCAACAGTCCATAATATAATGAAAGAGAGGATTGTTTTAAAATTAATATAAATTTGGATTCTCTAAACAAAGACATGGGAAGGCATTCTGTTTTTTAGAGAATAGGACTTCACAGTCATCTAAAAAATAAAAAGATCTAAATTCAACAGTCTGTTTTCAATACTCAGGCCTGAATAACCAAGGAAAAGAAATCTTTATGAGCAATAGTGTGAGCTAAAATAAATCTTCAAAGCCTGCTGAGATACTCAGAATGGTTTATCTTTCAGCCACTTAATTAATGCAGCCAAAGCCACAGCAGTTGGCTGATGCAAGATTTGGAATAGTTTACTTCTGTATGATATTGCAAACAGCCCTTTCCATTTATACTGAAGGTCTGATTACTAAAGATTTGTTGGATGTGGAAGGATCCTTCTAGGAGACTTCCACCATCTCTATGGTGAGGACCTGAGATGGATATGGAGATGTTTCCATAATCAACTACTTGCAGAAATGACAAATCTTTTCCCCTTGTTAATAACAGGATAGAAATGGTCACAGGTTCCCTACACTGTAAATGCTTCTTAAAGAATCTTATATGTGTGTAGAGTAGTAATATACAAGAAAGCAGCAGTACCCCATGGTGTCCCACATGGAAAGAAAAAAAGTGAGTGTTTTCCTAACAAAGAAAATATTTTATAAAAGTGTATTTAAAGTGATTTTCAATAGGCTGAACAAGGCACAAATCACAGGGAACATCAGGATGTAATTACACATTTACAGAGAAGTCTACCATGAAAAAGGAAAGGTTTTGTTGTGTTTTTTTTTTCCCTCTGAAAAATAAAAATGACAAGCTCAAATTATGAAGTCTACTGTGCACAATCAAGTGTGAGGAAGTATCAGCTTACGAATTATTAACAGCCCCAGTTTCATGAACAGAGCATTATCAGCTCTGAGTTTGAACAAAGCAATTGTCAGCTGCCACCCTTTCTCAACTAGACAATTAAAAATTTCATGTTGTGCAAAGCAAAAAAGTGAGATCAAACTCAGCAATGCTCTTGCTCAGCAGATGCAAAAAGATCCATCACCCTGCCAAAGTGCAGCCTCTTCCTGGGGACATGCAAGAAGATTGGCATTAATATTCAGGGGAGGGTCTGGGTAGAGACCTGAGTGTGGCCATAAGGACATCTGGGTGCTCTCTGTGCACTTGAGAAAGGTTATTCTGGGCAAACCCTGCCCTGCTGGTGAGGTGAGGGTGAAAGGAGTGGAGCAGAGGCAACATCTGCCTTGAAGTCATGCCAGCTTGGAGAACATGGAAAAAGAGGGATTTTGAGGCAAATGGGATTCGTTTTACTGCTGTTTAAAAAAGAGTAAGTGGCTTGTTGGGAAAATGCTCATCAGCATCTTGGTTACCTGTGCAACTCAGCAGAAAAGGGTAGCTGGTGAACCACACTCTTCTGTGGGCATGTTGTATCTGTAAATGCATTTGCAGCTGCACTCCCATTGTGTTTTCTTCTATGGATTGCTTCTCAGCTTTCCTGCTAGGGCAAAAAAGGCTCTCTCTGCTGCTTAATCCCCTAAAATATCAAAGCACAGCACCAAACAGGATCTAGGCCTTACCTTACTGCGTTCAAGTTTATCCATCTGTGAAATTAGTATAATAGCATTGTTCTGCCTCACAGGGATATTGTGCGTCTGCTTGTTTCTAAAGAGATGCTTCAGGCATGTTTTGAAATGCTTTCTGTTTTCAAAGTGCTTTGTTGGCCTTGGACAATAAAAACAATGTGTTAACTTTGAGTGGCAAAGACAATAGATTCCTGCAGGGGGCTAGGAGAAAGAAGGATGATGTGAGTCGAGTGCTGAGTTGGACATGGGAGAGCTTTGTTTGGCTGCTGCAGGGGACCACAGCCATGGAATCAAAGAATGGTTTGGATTGCAAGGGACCTTAAAGACCATCTTGTTTTAACCATGGATAGGGACACCTTTCACTAAACCAGGATGCTCAAAGCCCAGTCCGACCTGGCCGTGAACACTTCCAGGGATGGGGCATCCACAGCTTCTTTGGGAAACATGTTCCAGTACTTTGCCTCCTTCACTGTAAAGAATTTCTTTCTAATGTCCAATCAAACACTGGTCTCTGCCATTTTAAAGCCATTTCAGACTCTGTGCTGCTCCCATTTCACATGTTGTGCAGCAACACAGGCCTTTGCAGGGGAAGCCAGAGGTCCCTGTAGACCTTCCTTCCTCTTGTGCAAAAAAGCTTTGAATCCCTTTAGGAAACAGGCTCATTAAGCTGAATGTTGAATGGAGAATTACAAGCTTTTTGGCAGCCATCACTGCAGGAGAGCATGTAAAAAACAACCACTCCTTGAGAAACCCCAATATTAACACAAAGAGCATTTTTTTCAACTTAAAAAATAGGTTGGAACCCACCTGTCACATATTGAGTTGACTCCATGATTCAGCCTCATTTCCTGGTAAGTGTTTTATCTTACTAACATTCAATTACTCTGGAAGTTATTTAGGGCAGAATAGATGTTTATGCCTATGAAAGTTCAGTGCAGCGAGACGTTTGTTCTGAAGCTTCTGGAAGGTGAATAATGATGCTAAGAACAATAACATTTAAATCAGAAAGTGCATTTGTTCCTTTATATTCTTAGATCTCTGATTGTTGCTTCTCAAGAGCTTCTTGTTCCATATTTTTACTTAATGGAACTGTATTCCTCAGACAAGCTGCTCTGAAGGCTGTTTACTTAATAAGTGAGTTGCCTGAGTGAGTCAGGGCTGAGAGAGAAAAGGAGAGAGAAAGAAAACACCAGACAGCTGAAAAGCCAAGAGAAAGCAGCAGAGAAAGATGGTTTTGTAACCCATCTCTCCCTTCGGGCTTTTCATGCAAAATTGTTTATTTCACTCGTGCAAAACTGGGTCTCCCTTTTTTGGAATGACATTTCTGCTGATTTCAAGGTATTTATAGCATGCAGACACTGTTTGATTCACTCTGTATTCCTTATTGACACAAGAATGCTGATCTCTCCTTGGTATTTAGTGTAAGAACCACCTGTGGGTTTCTCTTTGTAAATTGGGGGGCTTAGTGTCAATAACTTCAGCCTTTGCCAAGGGGATGAATCTGTCCCCTTCCTGAAAGACAAGGTCCAGTGTTAAAAAAGAAAAATAAATCAGATTTTCTAAGTATAACAGAACCCCAGAACTAATTCTATTTGCTTTGCATCTTGCTTTAAGTGCTGCTTTACCTTTTCAGACGTTTTTTTGGATGAAAAGAAACAGAAATGAATCTTTTACTAAATAAAAATTGATTCTTGCATAACAGGACTCCTGGAACTCGGTGTGTTGGAATAAAAAAGCAAATTTTGAGCCTCATGAGCACAAGTAACATCATTAAATTCATGTCAGCTGAGGGTTTGAAGTAATACTTCAAAGGAACCTAAACTTTCTAAGTGGTTAAGTTCCATTAATGGAAACAATTAGATGTTTATGTATCATTTGTGTTTAGGAGAGAATTAAGGACACAAGCATTTTCCTAGGAGGTATGAGTTGCGGGTTGTATGAGATTTTAGCTAACAACAATATGCTGCTGTAGCCATGTAACCCCCTCTGAAAATCAGACACTGTGTCATATTTAAAATGGAAGTTTAATGGTTTAGATGATTTATCCTTGGCATCAGGAATTCTCAGCTTGATCATAATTTTATATTTAATTCTAGATGTTTCTAAAGGCTGCAAGTGAGCCTCAGTTAGGATAGTCAATATCCCAGCAATTAGTACCAACAGAATACCCAGCTTTAAAGTGGTTAAAACAATTTTTGGAGTGACTAATACCCAGTGTCCAAGCCTGTTTTCCTCTTTATACTTTTGGCTTTTTTTTTTTTTTTTTTTTTTTTTTGTTTTTTTTAGCTAAGCAAACAGACACGAGAATCTTCAGATTGCATTTTCAAATTGAGTTTCAGTCCCTTTATGGTGTGTGGCTTTTTAAAGTAGGGATTAAGATTTAAATACAATTCACATCAAATACTGCACACAGCACACACCTACTCCAACATCCTGTATGGGGACTGAAAAAAAAGAAATTATATGAGATTTCAAATAACTGATAATTGTCCTTTTGTTCCAAGGTCATGTGAATTTTCAGTTCTTCGTTTTAGGCTTTCTTGACATTTCATCTGTTTTGTGTGAAGTTTTCCATATTCTGTTTTATCCTCAAAAATCTCAGGACAACTGTCTTAGACCGCAGAGTAATCATTTAAAATATTGCTTTTATTTTACCCGGATTAGTGGTAAAGCCATATTTGCTGAACTGAAGTGTATTAATCAGATCTCTGAGAACTTTTTTTTTTTCTTTTTCTTTTTTTTTTTTTTTTCCCTGTAGGATCTGCATATTTAAATTTCATTTTCTCTCTGGGAAACCTGTCAAAGTCTCTTATTATATCCGTAACATCCTTTCACTCAAATTAAAAGATATCCCATTATATCTTCAGTGCAGTAGAAATACTCTAAGACTCTAAGTTTTAATGGAACATCTTTAACAGTGTATCTGAAGCCAAAAGGAAAAAAAGAAATGGTTTAAATAACAGATTTTTCTTTTCAGCAGTAAAAATAGCTATTATTAGTAAAAATAAAAGTTTTATTCTCATAAGGCATGAGTCCTGGATCTCTGAAAATAATCTCAAATTTATATCCCAAATTCCTAAGTATCTGTATTGAGCAGCAAATGATGACAACAAAAACTCTGATGTTTAAATAATTTGTTTAAATTGGGTTCTAAATATGCTGTTACTGCATTTAAGAATCAGCATCTGGAGAGTGCACCAGGCTTTCTTCTATTGTTCACATCTTCCAGTTTTTATAGTCTGATGCCTGTGTCTCAGTGCTGATCAGAAGAACTAGGGATCACCAAAAAAAGAGATTAAAAAAAAAAATTTGGAAAACCCCATTCTCAATCTCAGCCCTTTTGAAATTCTTTAATTAAAATATTTACCAGCAATGCTACCAAAAGCAGTATGAAGTTATAAATATTTCATGCAATGCACACAGGCTTTCAAAAAATGCACTTTTCCTTAATATTTTGGGAATATTCATTAGGCCTGTGATAAATATTAATATCACATGAAATCCTTAATGTAAGAAAGAGAAAGTATTCAAATAACTGACATATTTCCTATGTAAAGAAAAAAAAAAAAAAATCTCAAGATGCACATTTGTTTTAGAGATTATATTTGTCACTTAGTGCCCAGTGACAGGACCAAAGGCAATGGATATGAACCAAAACACAGGATGTTCCCTCTGGACATAAGGAAATACCTTTTTGCAGAGAGGATGACCAAGAACTTGGCAGAGGTTGCCTGAGAAATTGTGAGGCAACCTATCACCTTGGAGATACTTTAAAGCCATCTGGACATGGTCCTGGGCCTCTGGCTCCAGGTGGTTGTGCTTGAGCAGGGGGATTGGACCACTTGTCCTTCCAAATGGAACTATTCTGTGATTCCTTTTATATGTATGCCATAATATAACAGTCATATTTTATGCCTCCATTCAGGTAGTGTAAAGCAAAGCAAAAATACCAGAAGTGTCCATTGCTGTTGGATCTAATCATAGAATCAGAAAATTGAAGAATCACAGAAAGGTTTGAGATGGAAAGGGACTTTAAAGATCATCCAGTTCCAACCCCCCTGCCATGGGCAGGGACACTTTCCACTAGACCAGGTTGCTCAGAGCCCCATCCAACCTGGCCTTGGACACTTTCAAGGATGGGACAGCCACAGATTCTCTGGGCAACCTGTTCCAGTGCCTCACCACCCTCACAAGGAAGAATTTTCTAATATCCAATCTAAACCTACTCTTTTTCACTTTAAAGCCAAACCTTTTTGCATTTTGGGATCTTTCTCCATGTCCTCCACAATGCAGGTTATAAATCAAAATTTCATTACATGAAGGCTACATTTTGGCTAATGCTGTATAAGCACTGAGTGACTGACTTTCCCAAGAGTTCTTCTGTGCCCTGCTGTAGATTACACAGATATTTCATGGCAGGGCCGACACAAATATAGAAAGATGTGTTTCAGAATTCACCATATGCCTAAATTGTACTTCATTATTGTCACTTTGCAATGCTACTTTCTGCCTACCTTCAGCTTTGCTTTGTCCTTCACTGAACTCCTCAACACTGGATCATTTTATTCAGGACTTCTACTGTAATCTTCATCCCTTCTTCCCCCCGCAAGAAACCATGTATTAATCCTTATTGTGAAATTAAGAGAGTCCTACCCCAAGAATTGGGTCACTATGGGGTGGAGGCACAGTCATGTCTCCTGAGCTGCCAAAATAATGAGCATTTAGAGACCTTTATGTGGGGCATAGAGAGATGTGTGTCCAAGAGACACACTCACAGCACCAATGCACCTGAAACGGGTGAGAGAAAAACCAGGACAATTGTAATGCAAATCCTCAGCCTTGTGGATCTCTAGACTTTTGAAAACTGACTGTCCTACAGGAAGGAATCCATTGGGAATTTGTGTTTCATGAGTGGGATTCATCTCACCTAACTTTAGATTTGGAAGTGTGAGATATCAAAGTTTGTTAGTCACTCAGGAGTAACAGAGACAGTTTTTTCTTTAAGTAAAGAAATAAAAGGCAGTTCCAGAAGACAATTTAGACAAGTACTTGGGGTAGCTGGAATGAATCACACACTGGAAATGCCCATTTCTGTCCATTCATAAGAAGAGACAGCTGAATGGCTGCTTTAGGAGTCTCCGTGTGAGCTGGGCACCCTTGATTCCCTTCACAGACAAAGGAGAAAAATAAGCCCTTTTTAAATGCAATTCATTGAACCAAATGTATGCAGATGATTCACAGCCTGCGTGTGCTTTTCCTCAACGACTATTCAGGAGCTTGGGGAGACTGGCTCAAAGATCTCTGTGCTGCAGAGCTTCATTCACTTAATGAATCCCACCAGGACTCTTGCCATGAATTGGGCCCAGAGTTATCCTATTTTTTTTTTTTTTTTTTGGCTTCTTTTTCCAATCAAAAAGGAAGATCACGGTTAAGCTAAATAGAATACCCAGAGTTCCTGACTCCTAAAGGAATGTCTCAACACATTCTGTGTTTTCTTCACTTTTTTGTACTTGTCCTCAAGTCCTGCTGCTGCCATCTCACAGGATTCATTCCTCTCTACCCTGTGACCTTATGGATCATATACTTTCAGCAGCCACACCCTTCTCTTCCCTAATCCTGTCATCCTGCACATCCTGTCCCATCTCCAGTCCCCTCATCTCCACTCTGCATCGTAAAACCACTCTATACCATATATTCACTCAGATATTCTCGTCTACCCCACTTTGAGCTTTTTGTTGATTTTAGAAAATCTTCACCCAAGTTTCTCCTATTTCCTCCTCTCCTTTTGCACACTGAATCTCTACTTAGACCTCGTAGTCTGGAAATACAGAGGCTGAGACTAACCTTGTTTCTATATGGCTTGCACCATCCAAATCAGAAGCTTGTCCCTATCTTTGACTACAGGACACCCAAATTTTGGCTTCAGTTAGGACAGGATGGTAGAACTACTGAAATAAGTCTCAAAATTTATTATATGAGTAAACTCAAATAAATTATTAAACCCTAAACATGCTGAAAATCGGTTTATGTCCTTCTGAAACAAACAAATTGTTGTTGGTTTTGCCTCAGATGTAAACATGTATGTTTGGAAATATTTGAACTACAACAGTCACATCTCTTTCCTCTCTTATGCACAGAAGAACAATTTGCAGTTCTACCTTTTCACTCATAGGTGGCGATAGAAAATTGATATATTATTTACCATGCTTGTGCCTAAAGATGCTCCATAGAGACTAGGGAAAGCATAATGAACTTTTTCAGGCATTTAAAGAGACGAATTTTTCTTGTTTTGTGCACCAGGACATTTTGTAGAAGGTCATTTTAAACTGAAATTTTGTCTGCACATCAAACATACCCCTGTGTACCTCTCCAGACAAATATGCAGCAAGAAGTCAGCCTTTGCCTTCCTCCCTTCCTCCCTTCCTCTCTTCCTCCCTTCCTTCCTTCCTTCCCACCCTCCCTCAATTTTTTATTTCACTTTTTTTTTCCTTTTTTTCTCTTTTTATAATTTTTTCTCTATTTCTCTCCTTCTGGTATACTCACCTTCCCGCTTGCCTACTTTCTTCCTCCCTTCCCTCCCTCTCTCTCTCACACAATGCTTTTCTCCTTATTTTTCTTCTCCCCAGCTTCACTCCCTCTTTCATTTCCTTACCAAAAAAAAAGAAATCAGCACCGTGTTTAACTGTTTTATCCCTCTTGGCTTCCAAATGCAATGGATCCCAGGGAGCTCTGGCTGTGCCTGTGTGTGCACACGGATGCTGGTACCTTTCCTGTCCCACATGGATCAAAAGACGCAAATGGTAGTTCCCAGTGACAATACCAATATGTTCACTTTCCTATTCACAGCTGTCAGAATGATGCAATAAAAAATAAACTGAACTTTATGGTAAATGCCTCAGGGTAAATGTAGCTCACATGTGCCATTACAGTATCTCTTTGTTTTGTTCCTTGAAATATAAATGCCTTCATCTTGAAATACCTTCATATTATCATCAGCTCAGAAAAGAAAAGGTAAAAAAACACTCTTTAAAACAAAATACCCTAAGTCTGCATGTTCTGCCTAACAAGTGGTGACACTGGAAGGTATGCACAGTGCTTAAATTAGGACATCTCACTTAGGCTGGTAATCAGACCATAAACTTCCTTATGGTCAATGTACAATTTGATAATTGAGCTTGACCTCTGGAATTATCATGTAGCCCACTGGGAAAAATCTGTCTATGTCACATCAAGGAAATTAAAAGGATTTATTTGAATATATAAATATACCTTCACAGAATATTAGATGGACACAGATCTATTGGCATTTAACAAAGACATGCAAGTTAGGGCAGTAATTGTACAAACCTCCTTTTACAGATGATGGATACAGATTTTAAGCAAGTCAGATCTGAATTAGACTGATTCAAGTTTCCCACTGATTCAGCACTTAGATATGTCCAAATAAAGAAAAAGTATATCAAATTTTATGTTCCATAGGCATAAACTTGTTATTGGCAAAAAATCTTTCATTCCTACCACTCTAGTTCCTACATTAATTTAAAGATTTGATCTTCCTGTTGCTAAACCAGAACAAATCTGACAGACAAGCTAGTCTGGAATCATGTTTCCCACTGTGAACAACAGAGGAAGTTTTATAATGAAGAGGGCCTATTAGATTCCATCGAAACCTTGAAGAATATTTTCTTCCTGACTATGCTTGACACTGAAGACTGAGTTGGTCTTAATTTTCTCCTCAACGGTACAGTAAAACCCTTTTGTGGAAAGCTTTGTTTTGGTTTTATTTCTTCTTGATAAAAAATATTGTGTGATTCAATTTGCAAAGCATGAACGAGATGACAGGAAAATATTCCTGGGGTGGACTTTGCTCTCCAGTGTCTCCTGAAAACAAACAATCCCAGACTCCTGTAAGGGAATTCTCTCAGCCCTTGGTGGCCACCACTTGCCCACTCCAGCTGTTCTTCAGTCCTCAAATAGTTCTCAGACCAATTTTAGGGCAGCTTAGTAAGTTTGTGACTGTTTTGATTAGTGCTGCAATCACTTTTTTTTTTTGCAAGAGCTCATGGGAAGTCTATTTACATGCGTCTTGGTGCGGAGTATCAACTCCAAGATAAAACAAAACTCTACTGGAGAAGCAGACAATACACAAATGCCTACCTCCAAAAAAATGTGCATAAACGGTGCTCTCACTGGAGCTCATCAGCACAGTCCAGCTGCTTCTTGTTTACAGTGAGGGCAGCGTTTTCCCTTCCTGGAATAAATATGGCCAGTCTTTTGTAACAAACATAAGAACTCCCAAGAGCTCTTTCAACAAATATTTAGAAAGTTGTGGCAGGCTGAAGAGTAAAGCTAGAACCAAGAAATGAATCTGAGGTGGGGTTTCTGCTCTGTTCTTGAGTTCAAGAGTGATATTTTGATTTCTGCTTTTGGTGCATCTCTAGAAAAAGCTGCTCTGGGGTTTTAGCTGAGAACATAATTAGCAATATTTTTTGCTCAGCTATCATATTCATCTTTCAAACTTATGAATGTACAGATAATGAAAGTCTTAAGTGAACTCATTATTCACTTATTAATATTAATGTATTTCTTCAGCAAACAACTTTTATCAGTGTTTTGTCAAAATAAGGAATGGTGATTATTAATACAATATAAATTATCTTTAATTTGGGCCACACTACTTACCAGCTATGACTAGAAAGGAAAAAAGTCTGAAAAGGGGAGGACAAAGATAGAATGAAATGGATTCAGTACAGAAATTATGAAAGTTTAAGCACCGATTTCTAATTCCTCCCCCACTTCCAATCCATTGTTCTTTCTCTTTTATGTTTCCTCATTTCTCTACTTTAGAATTAGGAAAAATCTGGATTAAAAAAGTTCACTTTTCTCAGAAGTTTTATAGTTTTTCATAAGTTCTTAGGAGAAGCAACATTTCTTAGCAACAAGTAAAAAGAAATTATTCTCAAAAAATGTAAATTCTTGACTATAAATTATCACTCAGTGAAGAAATTTCAACTTTCACACTCATGGCCTTCAGATCACTGGAATATATGAGTAAAATAAGTATGTAAGAGATAGGAAGATCTGAAAATTTAAATTTACATTCATGTATTGCTCAGTATTGAGGAAGTAACTTGAGAACTTTTCAAATTTTTATTCAGTTCTGAGGAAATCAGTTGGTTTCTTTTTTCAGATTCTACATTTTCTTCAGAATCTCCTTCACTGGAGCATTTTTTTAAGACATGGTGTTAAAGGAACAACACAAAGTTCCCCTTTCAGAGAGTGCAAGAGTTTCCATGGAGGTGAGAGAATCATATTTGAAGGGTTTTTTGGGTTTTCTATGGCACCATCTTCTCTCAGAGAACTTCAATCCTTCTTCTGTGATAAAGGAGATGAGACCATTCCACTGCAGCTGGAATCACAAAGCTCCAGATCACAACATTATATCTCAAGATTTTATGCTTAATATTTGTCTGGTTTTTGTTTTGTTTTGTTTTGGTTTGGTTTGGTTTGGTTTGGTTTTTTTTTAACCAAAGCTCCTGTTCTCAGTTTTCATTTCAAGAGAACTGTTTCCTGGCCCCCTGGAATACAGAGAGAACTTAGGAAATGTGAGTTATTGGCATCAAAATATAAACCCAAATGTCCCATACAAGGTATGTTTAAGTCACATTTTTAATCTTTAGGCAATCTTTCAGTAACACTGAACTTCTGACCTTCCTTTAGCTGTGAACAGGTACTCAAGGAGGTTAGGCTATTAATATCAATAAGTCCAACATTCATTTCAATGAAACCCCTGTAATACAATTTTGATAATGTGTATAATCTTCTGTTAAGATAAGAGGTGAAAAATAAAGAGCTAGCCCAAAGATGTTCATGGCTCATTTTCGATTAGAATATGTCTTTTCAAGGAAAGATATTCTTCCCTCTATTATAAAATGGACCCAGATTTACCACTAGGAAGTAACTCTGCGTATTTTCCTACCTTCATCTTATCCATGCTAATTGTTCTCAGGTTTCCTACTTGGCTTTCAAAAGATTAAATTTTTATGTCCAAAAATGTTTATGCTCTAAAATATGGACTGACAAAAGAGAAAAAAAAATAGAAAGAGAGTTATATGTGAAAATAACTCATGTAAATGTTTTAAAGTTAGGTTAGCTTCCTGGTTGTGTGGGAAACCAGATCACCAAATGACAACTTATTATACAGCTAATGAGTTTCTAAAGAATCGGCTTTTAGTTACATGTTGTTTTTGTGAACTCAAACCCATGGCACCCTATTCAGGATTTTAAAATCCCTACCAGGATTCAGTGATAAATGGAATTTGATGGAAGTCAATGAAAAAATCATAAGATGGCTTTTTAAACCTTTACCCTGCTCAGAGGGTAGTAGACTTATCAGGCCCTTTGCTTGTGTCACAGTCACACACTGTAAAGTGACCATAAGTCATTTAAAAAGCAATCTCAAGCTGTGCCTGGTCCTGAAGATAGAGATTCCCTGCTTCTGCTTTAGGAATTGGTCAATGATTGACTGAATTTATCATGAAGCATTAGAGGAAGGGCTCCTGTGGTAAAAGGCTGAAATTAGTCAACTATCTTAAGGTCTTCATCTTCTTTTTCCCTTGATAATAAATGTGTTTCACATTTATTGAAACACAAAACTCTTCAGGGTGGACATTACACTTTTGCAAATGTGCTGGCCTTTCCAAATTGAGTATAAATGTGGAAATTTTGGAAGTGACAAAGCAGCTGCAATAAGCACTAAAACCGAAGGAACCTGTGGGTGTTCGGCATTTGTTTTATATCTTTGCTTCCATTTAAGTTTCAGGTGTGTAAGTTCTATTTGAAGCATTCAGAGGGAGGTTTTCAAAAGTGTCTTTACTATTTGTAGGAACAGAACACCACCACAGAAGCTGATAGGATCTGTATTTCTAAATCTCTGGCTAGTTTACATTAAAACTTTAAAAAAACAACCTCCTCCACTAAAACCAAGCCCCCCAAACACCTGTAAGTTTTACTCACAGTTAATCAAAGAAAGGTGATGATTAGACCGAGAAAAAGCAGAGAAGGACAAGGCTGATAAAAAGATTATGGCTAAAACATAGAAAAAGAGATTTTGTGTCTTCAACAAGAAGCCCATATATCATTTTGCTGAAGGGGCACAGAGACAAAAGGAGCTTAAAATGTGACCAGCATAAGGAAATGAGAAAGGAGGCCTTCATGAAAGTTGTCACAATGAGAGATCACCAAATACAAATGACAACTTTATTTCTGAGGTGCAGCAGAGATTTCTCCTGATCATGTTCAATGTTGTTCCCAGTCCCATATATGTCTAATTAAAAGCCCCTAATTTAAATACATCATAGTTGATTTGTACCAGACAGGGTCAATCACAGCCGCTAAAGCCTTTTGTGCAATTTAGCCTACAGCAACATGTTAGAATTCATGCCCTCAGCGTTTGTGCAATCAGGGGTATCTTGGGTTGCTATTATGTCAATATGATAAAAATGTAACAGATTTGTCTTTAATAATACAAAGTTACTCTAAAAAGACAATGATTTAACTGAAGGAAGTTCCATTCATGTTGGCAGTAGAGTTATAAAGTGGATAAAAATCAAGAAACACAACTTAGAGAGCAAGTATAGTATTTTCTTAAAGAAAATATAAGTAAAATTCCAAGCTCTGGAGCCTGGTCAATCGGAACTTGAGACAATAGAACTTATTTTCATAATCAAGGAAAATGTAAGAAAGCAGAAATTGTGATAATAATTTGAAAAATAAAGGTTTGTAGCTGGACGTAGAGGTACGTAGCCAAAAAGCTCCTGTGAGGAATAGAGTTGGGTATGGAATGGTGTGGGAGAGAGGTGTCAAAGACACACTGGAAAGATGCCTCTAGAAGCAAATGCATGGCAATGCCAGGAGACTGCAGCTGTGACCCAGGATGCTAAAATGAGGAGGGAATTAGGCACTGATATTCTGTTGAAATTCAATTTAATCTGAATTTGCATAAGGACTCTGCTAGTTATTGCTTTTTTTGTTTACCTTTTTTTTTTTTTTTCAGGAAAAACACAATATTTGAGTTGATCTGAACTAATTTTTTCCTTTCACGTTAAAAGTCAAACAAAAGATTTGCCTCATCTAGAAACACAGTGTTTTCCTTTTAAAATTAAGTTCTGAATCAGAAATGTGACAGTCTTTGAGTCGTCTTTCACTTGCAAGCACAAGGTATTAGATACTTTTGTTCGCTTTTCTTCTTCACTAACCTGAATCATCCTGTCCATCACCTTAGGGGCAGGTCCACCCATGCAGTCAAACATGTTGGAGTCACCTCTTCTTAATTTCTTGTTTTCCTCCATTTTCCTCACTGACTTTTTCAATGTACTGCAGAAAAAAAACAAAGCCAGCACCAGACTTCCATCTTGCTGTTGATCAGACTTCCCAAGAAAGTTTTTCAGTAAGAGTTTCTTCATATGAAGGGTGATTAGACATTGGGATGGGTTGCCCAGGGAGGTGGTGGAGCACCATCCCTGGAGGTATTTAAGGAAAGACTGGACATGGCACTTAGGGCCATGGTCTGGTTGACATGATGATGTTGAGTCTTAGATTGGACTCACTGATCACAGAGGTATTTTCCAACCTCATTGATTCTGTGATTCTCTGTGATAAAACCACTTCTTATTGCCAATCTGATCCTAAGGTACGTTAGAGGGGGTACTCTGAGGTATTTTGTATATTGATATAATTAAACAGGGAGATCTCTGAGTAGTTTACCCACTGATTTGTATGCTCCTGATATAGTTAAAGGAAATGCAGTGAAAGTTCAGTGGGTTCTAGAACTGAGTTACTTTGCCTAAATGAAGTGTCTATGGCCATTTGAGATCCCTTTGTGGATCTTGTTTGGCTCTCACCTGCATTTTCAGTAGGGCTTGTGTCTCTTACAAGGACTGTGTTGTGTTTGTCCAAGCTATGTACATGTTTGAAACGCTCCAGGATGTCTTCCTGACTGAAAGCAGTGATATTTGTATTGCTCAGATTATCAGCTCACCCTTAAGTAGTTATCTAGGACAGCATCCAGTTGTCTTCTATAATTTTAGATTCTGACAAATATCTTGCTTGGCCTCCAGCTGCTGCTTCACAATGGTGTCATCTCCCATAAATCCTGTGTTATACTGGTCAGTCCTGTAGGAATGCCTTAGGCATTTATAAAGGCCCCAGATATTTAAGTTTCAGAAAGCTTAAACTGTTGAATTCTGCTCTTCATGGTTGTCCAGCTAAGTAGTTGTCAGGATACAATGCTGGTTGACTGTACCTATTAGGAGATTAAATACTCAGCTAGCATATGGACACTTAAATTTATGTTATTAAGTCTTAAATGAGACTCCCTCCAAAGAATCACTCATGGATTGTTAGTATTTTACTTATTAATCTTGAGCATCTTGGCTACCAGGAAAAAAAATAATTTAAATTCCCTTTTCCAACAAAGTTCTGGTTTGAGACATCTTGATCTCAGTGAAGAACACAGACACTGAAGTATAATGTCTAAAACAAAGGTTTATGCAGACCATAATTAATTTCTTATCAACAGAATTGGGTGTATATTGCAGATCAAGGGAAACTTGCAGACAAAGTTTCACTGAAGATCATCCCTGGTGATGGGAAACCAATCTCTGGCAGTAAACTATTTATCAGGATGACATGTTTGCCGCTTATCTTAGTGCAAAGCTTCTAAATAATATATAAATAAATAAAGACACATTTGAGGAGAAAATGTGCACTTTCTGTGGAATCTTAAATTGCTCATCACCCACTTTTCATGGAAAGCCCCTTTGTCTTTTCCAATATCAATCGCATTTAGATAGATAGAAATGTGCAATTAAACGAGTGGACTTGATCTCTCCTGAACCAGTGCTGGTGATATCTGAAATATCCAATGTATCATTCTCAGATCGATATTTTTCCTCTTCTTTCAATATACTCAGCAAAAACTGAAGAAAATATTTTAGAATCTGTTGGTGGCTCTATCCAGCCATTCATAAGTGTCAAATGTCCCATTACAAATGAAGTTGGTGGAAAAATCAGCCAAAGTCTACTATAAAATTGTAAATCAAAGCCACCATTTTGAGTTCAGGTCAAAACATGGCATTGGAAGCATTTCCTGCCTCAGATACCTGTGTCCCTTTGTTAGCGAAAAAAGGGCAAATATCAGTACTGTTCATTCAAAAAGTGTGATCTTGAGACAATATTACCTCATATGAGAGATTAGGGTCAGCAAGTTTACAATAAATTTTTGACATAAAGACAATTGCTATAGTCAATCTAAAATTAGTTCCTGGTCTTTCTTTATAATAACATTTTTGAAATCTGGTTTTTAAAATTTAACAGTAGAAGCAAAACTGGAACCCTAAAAAAAAATAAAACATTTCTCTGTATATCCTTTCTTTTCTCTGTAGGCGATTAGAAGACAAAGGTGCCCTGATCATGAAAAAAA
The DNA here is from genome assembly GCA_035221455.1 of Xenops minutus. Lineage (NCBI taxonomy): Eukaryota > Metazoa > Chordata > Aves > Passeriformes > Furnariidae > Xenops > Xenops minutus. The sequence goes on along the minus strand of JAWWEE010000040.1, from coordinate 4,064,694 downwards.
AATAATAAAATCAGATACAGACTTCGATGAAATAGAATAGATTCTTTTTGGACTTGGATTGAAATAGGTAAGAGAGTCTGAAGGGAAGTTGTGTTCTTAGAACAAATTAAGAAAGAGAACATTATTAGAAGGAAGATGCAAGTACCTTTCAAAGGGAGCTTTGTAATATTTGGAAGAAAAAAAGAATCATTCAGTACTTAACTAAAATGGGTTGAGATTCCAGCCCTTTTGAGGCTTGTCTATCTCTAGGCTTAGTTATTGTGAAATTCCTTGACAACAGTAATAAAGCATTTACAGTGAGAGTCTTGACTTTTGCCCACCTGAAACATTCTTCTTCTATTGACTTAGAAAGCTTTGGGGGCAAAAATTGTGTGAAGCAATGAGGCTATTCAATATTAGACAAAGGGATAAAGCATACAATACTGGAGACATATTTTCCCTTTGCCTATGAAATGTTTCAAGTGAAAACTGCTTCTTTCAACACTGCAGACCTTGTGGGAAATGACCTGTACACTAGATAAGTTGACAGGCACAGTAGGGGATTTCATTACACCTCAGAATTTGACTGGCACAACCAGCTCTCTCTGGTTCTCTGTAACCCCTGGCAAGTGCTTGGAATTGAATCTGTAAATGTTAATCAATATTTCAGGCCTATTAAATAAAGAAAGGCATTGTGGAAATCAAAGCACTAACGTTTAGCATGATGCTGTACAGTACCAGGCCATCAAAAACCTTGTAGGGAGTAAAAGAGCAAATATTTTAATAAAACAATTACCTTTATAATTTCAAACCTGCAGAGGAATGTTATATCTCCAGCCCTATCACACTAACTTAATTTTCATTTCAAACAGGTCAGTGAACAGAAGCCACTCAATACAGATATTTAATGAGTCTTTAAGATGCTGTCCTAAATCTTTGGGAAAGTAAAAGCCCAACATGTGTTTAAAACATTTGCAAGCATGTCCATTTCTTCTCAAAGATGAAATGGGGCAGAACTGTGCCCAAAACCTGAGGGAGTTTCACTGTGGATTTCAGTGGATACAGGCACTGAGTGAGATTCATGGGTGGGACTGATCTAACCCAGGTGTAGACAGCCTCGCCGTAGGAAGCTATGGCTGTGCTGGTTACCTGAGGCTCACTTTGGAGACAAATGAGAATTTCTGGAGTGCAATTTATTTCATGCTAAAACCAATGTCTAAAATAGGTCAAATAAATTGTACCTTCAGAACCCTCTGGTCTCTGAAGTGATTATGCCAAGAGCCACAGGTAGCCAAAGCAACTGAGCAATAGGCATCCAAAGTCAGAGGAGATCAATCACTACATCCCCACATACCTCGTGGTGCATGGACAAAACCAGACTGCAAAAGGCAAGTGAACTTGTGCTACCCTCAGGCAAGTGCATAAAAGGGTAACATAACCAAGAAAGTTAAATAATTTCAGTATTTTAAAGTATTTCCCTCTTGTGAAGTTTAAAATGGGTCAATAGGAGCATATGTGTCTATATCAAACACCCACTGAGTGAAAAGTTATCTCTAATTTTTCCTTCCCTCAACAAAATAAAATAAAATAAAAATCCATCTGTCTAGACACAAAGTGGTAACTTGCTGCAGAATGAAGTAGCAGCTCTTGGGTTCTTCAGAGTCCTGGTAGATGTAAGAGCTCAATGCTGATATGGACAAGTTTAGATAGTCCTTGTCAAATTTGCAATCTTACCCTGCCTCTGAGATGGGAAACAGCCTCCAGTTTCTTTCCTTTGCCTTCAAGAATTTCAGGAGAACCAGATACTATGACCAAATACCATGGCCAGATATAACTAATTGCAAGTCTGCCACCTTTTATTGACCAAAGTGTCTCCTTGAAAAGTGAATTCCCACTTCTTGGCAAAGTAATCACAATGAAGTGCTGAAAAAAAAAGTGGAGAAAGTTTCACATTCTTTCAGGATTAGTTTAACAAAAAATTGTCATTGGCAGTTTTGAGATGGTAGTGTGTCCACCTCATTCTGACCAGTGAAGCCAAGATTAACATTTCTTTGCTACTATTGTAGTGAAAGAAAATATGAAATTAGAAAAGAGTACTATTCATTTATTCTGATACCATGATAAAAGTAAAGAAACTGATGATGGATGGAAACCTTGTGTAATTGTATACCTGTGCTATGCTGTCTCTGTGAACAATTTCATTGTAAACTGAATATGAATTTTCTTGGTTAATTACAAGGAGCTAAAATCCTCATAGGCAGGTCCTACTTTTCCAAAAACAATTTAAGAAATTGAATTTGACAGTAGATCGTGTTCTGTTCCTGGGAGTGGTAGAGCTAGTCATTTTGGTGAACGAGTTCTGTTAATGTTTTTGGAAGGTGGAGAAGAAATATCAAGACTTCCTCAGGAGAGTCACAAAAACTCTACAGGATCAAGCATTGATTTTTGGAACATGTGGAAGTGTGTCTTAGACCCTCAGAGATGTCCTGTGTGCCAGAGGCTTTGGGCCACCTCAGAAGTTTGTGCTGCAGGGAACACAGCCAAGACCATCACACATGATCCCGCAGCTCCATGAAATGCCATTAGTCCCAGTCCCTGTGTGACTGTACTTGTCTGTCCTTAAAGGAATACTGTAGGTCCTGAAGTTGTGGAAAACTAGAGTTCCTTGTAAGGATGGACACATTATGGCAGAACTCTGCAGGGTGAAGGAGGTTGGTGTTCATAGGAGACCTTCAGACCTCCTGCCTATGCCATCCAAAGAGACAGAAGGAGGTAGAGCACCACTCTTCCCTGTCATAGCCTCAGCCTCCGACACTCTTGGTGAAACTTTAGTCCTAATAATTTCTTTTCATTCCATTTTCTTGTTCTCTCTCCGTTGTTAAATAAAGCACCTGTTATTTACAGCACTCATCAGCCTGCTCCCAATCTAATGAGACTGCAGAAAGTTTGCCTGCAAACTCCCACTCCTTCTGTCAACTTGATTATCTGGGGATGCCTTGTGAAGCTATTCATGCTCTATCACCACCTCCTGCTTCCTCACCTTCATTCCCCTCTCCTTAGCTGAGGCATGTGCTTGCATGTCATCTCTCCTCATGTCACTCCTGCTGGGTTGTGTAAGACACAAAAGCTACAAAAGTACATTTAATTTACTAGTGTTGTAACATGGGCCTTCCCCCACCTTGTTTCAACTATCCCCACTTTAATTTGAGAATCTGTCATACTCTCACAATGACAGAGCAAGTTGTCCCAGTGGTGCTCTGGTTTTCATTTCTCTTCAGGTCTGGATGAAAAGCAGGAAATCTGGGAAATGTACCTTTAATTCCCAGTAAACAAGAAAAAGACTCAAGTCTCTGCAACCAGAGTAGATCTTGCAACTTTGAGAATTAAGATGATATTCCTTCAAGAGGACTGAGTCACTGATGGTGCCTTATGTGAAACTGCTTCATGGGAATCAATATAAGAAGTTCTCACAGGAAAGCTGTTGATGAAAATGACACGAGAATGGTTTCTGAAAAGTTTGCTTTTTGAAAGGGGAGCAAATGATGCAATGATAAGCACATAAGCGGAACTGTAGCAAGTCATGGAATCATGGAATGGTTTGGGTTTGAAGGGACCTTGAAGACCATCTGGTTTCAGACCCACTGCTGTGGGCAGGGATACCTTCCACTGGACCACATTGTTCAGAGCCCCATGCAACCTGGTCTTGAACATTTCCAGGGATGGGACATCCACAATTCTTCTGGGCAACCTGTCCAACATCACAGACTTATGGAATGAGGCTCAGAACCTCAGGATGATCTCTGTGAGCTCCTTGAGACACATCTTGTGTTTGGATCCAGCATTTTCATGCTGGCTGTGATCAAGACCTTAGCCACAGACTTCCCTCAAACCCACAAAAACCTTGTCAATTTCATGGGAACAGTTCCACGTGGTATTTGGAAAGACCTGCAATATGAGCACAAGCATATTACATATTACAAATGAGAGGAGACACCAAAGTTGTCATGGATCTGAAATACTTGAGGTGAAAACTTTTAGAGGAGGCTTAGTAAATGCATGGTAATGTTGGCTTCAAGGTGGTAAGGCTCAAAGAACCAAAAGTTTAAGCCATAATAATAGTAATAATTAGCCAATATTTTTAACCCATCAAGTGCTGTTACAGCATAACAAAGCCACTCCCTGAGCATGCTGCACACAACAACATTCCTCTACAAACCAGTCCAGACCTGACCACTCAGCTTTCTCTACTTGCCTAGAGTTCATGTTCCTGCTTTCCTCCAGCGATCTCTCTAGGTGTGGTTGCTTGTCCCAAGCTTGCCTTCAACCTGAGGCCTGACCTGATTTAAGATACTGGCATCCAAATCTGTCTTTCTCCTCCCTCCTCCTTTTGCTGTCTACTGCAAAACTGAGAATGTGTAAAGTTGGTACTTTTATTTCTCTTAGGCTTCAAAAATTTCTATTTTGAGGTGCCTAGGAAGGTCTGACATGATCTGAGCATTCCTACAGAAGCAGAACTATCTGGCCAAGTGAGGTAGAAGTGCCCTAACCTAAGGCATATGATCTGCACAACAGACTGGATGGAGAAACACTTTTTACAGAATTTGGGTTTTACCATGCTGGGATCACTTGTCTTCAAGCACATGGAAAGATAAGTAAAATTGTAAAATGGGTGAGGTGGTAAATAGTGCAGAAATGCTGTCACATTCCATAGGATATACTGGGCCTGGCAGTCTATATCCTTCCTCAGTTTCACTTGTGCACAATATCCCTCCTCTCTTCATGATTCAGACTGCTGAAAGGAGGACTTTATGAAATAGATACCATCCTCCTTGGTACCAGGGGTTGCTGTGGCACACAAATATCCATTGCAAAGATTAAAATGTGCCTGCAGCACTTAGTTGGAGATCTGTTTATACAAACATTTGGGTTTAAATTCTGATTTATTCATATCAACAAGGAATAAGACCCTCAAGGTGAGAGTAACAGCTAAGGGGCACTGGGATGAGTTTCTGTGAAGGCTGGGGCTATGCTAGGCAGGCCTGAAAAGTCTGAGATTTCATTTCTGTAGCTCTAAAATGTTTATAAAATGCAGTGTTTATGGTGAAGAAGGTCTAAAGCTGTGTCCATTGCTGATTTGTCCCTAACTTTCATGTTTTATCTTTGGATGGCTGTCCAATAGGGTGACCGCGTAAAAGTCTTTCCCTGTATTTAGAATTTATAGAACTTCCTGCTGTTCTTAGAAGAATCTTCTATAAAAATAAAGACTGGAAGGAAGAGAAAGGCACATTAGGCAGCACTATTAGTGTTTCAGCAAAGAGAGAGGCAAACTATGCAGGACTATTCACTTTTCAGCAAGGAATATGGAGAAATGGTGCAAGGAACTTTGAGCTCTTTGCAAAGAATCAGTTTCACATGGCACATTCCGAGAATATTCTCAAGGATTTAGTGGTCAGGTTTGTCCCCTATTTGATTTTACGTTAGCACATGTGAGTCTAAAAGATAGCTCTTTTTGTATTTACATATCTAGTATCATTTGGGTTAGTTGATCAATTTTATTTTTTTGTTTCATCCTCATAGGTCTCACACAGACAAAAAAAAAAAAAAAAAAAAGAGAAAAATCTTCTTACCTTTTTTAGCAGTCTGAATCCTAACATTTACTGATCAACTAAATCACATGTTGATGACCAAAATTTCAGCAGGAAATGAGTCAGCTAATTGATACTCGAAGTGCCTCCTGTTCCCAGACTCTCCAAACAACATTGCTTGCAGCTCTGTTCATGGCTGTCCCCAGTCCTTCCTCTCTTATTTGGCGTGATCTTCAAAAAATCATGGTAAGAGTGGTAATCTGGGACAGGACCCCAGCCTACTGATGCACACTGAAGGGCAATGAGAGTCAAAGTGTCAAATATGTAAGTGTAAGATATTTCCTTGTCTGTAATATAACAAAAATATAAAGGAGAGTGTGGAACCACAGAATACAATCCTATTGCTGCAAAAATAATATCAGAAACATGAGAGTCAGAACAGTTACATGTAATCCACTTTAAAATGTTGAATATTGGGACCTGAACAAGGACTTTGTGGATTAGAGCAGGTTACTAAGAAGTTACTTCATCATTAAAGTCATAAGCTTTCCTTTCCTTAGGAAAACAGATTTTTTAATTATTTTTGTTTCAGAAGACTACTGAGTAAAACTCATATAATGACACCAACTGTCAAACTTATCATGTCTCAATTATATTAACACCTTCTTTTGAAGTTCCTAACATGTAAAATGCAATTTACCATAAAAGGTTTCAAAACCTACTGAAAGGAATTCAGGAGTAGGGAAATGCTGTATTTCAGCATGAGCTTTGGAGAGTTCAGGCATTTTCATGCTGCTGCTTAGAAATTTTTTATATTGAGGAAATTGGTGGTGTATTCTTGCAGCTTAAAAATAGAAAAACGGGGAAAATGTCACTGTTTTTCAAGAGGTTTGGAAATGTTCAAATGTAACAGGGATGATGATCTGAGAGATCAGCAAAGCAGGTCAGTTAGCACAAAACCAGCCTCTACTAAAATTTAGTAAAGGTTCTGTGTGGTTCAAATCCAATGTCACTGTATGAACTGTGATTCTTATATTCCTTTTCACCCCTTAAACCCAAAAGAATTCTGCTGAAATGAAATGGAAAAACATCTTTGCAAAACCTGCCCCTGACAGGGAGAACACAATTGAGGGGTTTTATCCTGGTTTTTGAAAGTTAAACTGTTTTGTGTAGGTTTATTCTCTGTCTGGAGCTGATATGTAAGGTCTTGTAAACACACTAAACTCCAACATTTTAACTATGTTACTGTGTTGTTGAACAGCTTAATTGAGATGATTACACTCATGAGATGTATGGATGCCCCATCCCTGGAAGTGTTCAAGGCCAGGTTGGATGGAGCTTTGAGCAACCCGGTCTACTGGAAGTTGTGCCTGCCCATGGCAGGGGGGCTAGAACTGGGTGATCTTTAATGTCCCTTCTACCCCAAATCATTCTGGGATTCTGTCTAGTTATTTGAGTATATTTCTTCCATATTTATGGAAAATGCTCTATCAGTGTTTTAGTTTCATACCGATATAAATGGTATCAAACACAGTCATAAGTATCATCACAAACATGGCCTAGTTTCTGATTTCCATGTTTCATTAGTTAGACCCCTATCTGAAATCAGCTTCTGAGCACAAAATCAATATTTACAATAGGTCACAAATTGTTACATGGATAATTCATAGGAAACTTTTCAAGATTTGTTTTCTTTACCTCCATTGTATTTCAAAGGCCTAAATTATCCCACATGAATATGCTTCTCCATTTTCAGCTGCCACTCGTTTTCTTTTAGGCAAGAATTCTGTGTTCTTCCATTTCTAGGTGGTTGACAGGGATGTCTGGTTTTGGGGAGTTGGAATTGCTTAGTATTATAAGGGCTCCTTTCAGATTCATTCTAAATGGGACATCTAAAAACCCACAAAGGTATTCAAATCCCAGAGTAATTTTGGAAATCTTAGCAATGTGCTTTCAACAACAAATGGCAAGAATCTAGTTTTAGAGAGCCTTCTTCCAATCGTTTCTACCTGGAAGTCATGATTCTGCAATTGAAGTGAAAGCTCTTTGAAAGCTATTCTTCTCCTCCCTAGGTACAAATGAGCTATTTATTTATGACTGAAGAAGTGTTTTCCTGTTCAGCTATCATTTTTTTACAGTTAAGTTATAAATAACTATTGTAACAAAGCCTTAGGCTTCTGAACTCCAGATAAGGCTGAATGCACTTCATGAGAAGCAGAACATCTTTGGACAAAATGCCTGGAACAGAAACAACAAAAACGAGTGGATTATGCAATCTGAACAAAAACAAGCCTCTTCCCCTTTTGCTATCGCTGTCCATTGAATTCTGCATCATGCACAAAGCACAGCATGCGTTCAAATGGAGCTCTAATGTGTCATTGTCATTACCTTATGCTGCATTATTTACTACTGCTATGTAAGATTTCCATGGGGGGAATTTCACAGCTGAGAAAGATCTTAGTTTATTGTGAGTAAATGTAAAGTAATTTTTGTTCCCAAAGACTAAGGAGAATAAAACCAAGAGTCTAACTTTTCCCCATCTAATTATGCCCATGTTTTCCCAACACACAATTATTTTCACAGCTCTTCAAATAAAATCAAGATTAAGACTGCTGAGCTGGTAAAGGTAAAGTTTGCCTTTATATAAAGCCATGATTTCACTCTCCTAGAAAAGCATCCAGTTCTTTATAAATGTTAGATAACCTTGAGCTCTTAACATAATCCTGTGGTCTGGGGACATGAAGTAATTCATACTGAAAAACAAATCAAACGCCCTATCTTTAAAAGCTGCCTTTGCTTGTAAATATGTTTCCATGGCTTTGAGGAGTTTCTCTAAATAACAAATTCTGAGCATGCTTCTGAATGTTTGCATCCAAGTTTAGCAAATAAGTATGTATTTAGGCATTAAATAAACGATAGACCATCTCAGAAGTTGCATGAGTACCCTGGTAGGAAGAAGCATGAAACTCTGCTTATTACTTTGAAATGAGCAGGAAGTGGATAAATTCTTTTGCCTTTGTTTTTACTTAGCCTTGATACAGGTTTTACATAATTGGTGAACTAAACAGTTGCAAGAGCTTTTGCCATCTACAGATGACCACATACCTTAGGGCATTAAATAGATACGGTTATCAATGTGAGTAGACAATAAATACAAAAGGCAGGAATTAATGTAATTTCTCATGGAGTTTTTCATTATTATGATCGCACCTAGGTTTGTTGCCTGTCCTAATCTGCATTGCAGTGGTATTTTAGGTGGAAAACACCCATTTCCCTATGTTACAGTGCTTGATTTTTTGCATCCAGGAAAATTTCAATAGAAAATGCATAGTGAATTTAGAGGCATGCAGTTCTGGAAAGGAGATATGATGAATTGGGGTCACGGGCAGATAAATTCCTATTTAATATCATTAAAGGGGACTTGATCCTTTTGTGTAGACATGTGCCATTTTGTTTGTACATAAAACTAGCAATCTACAAAGATTATTACTTTGAAGAATGAAAGTGAAATGGATACCTTTAATAACAGGGGTAATGGACCTAGTGAACCCCCAAAGTGTCTGCAGGGTGGGGTTGACTTGTACATAGCTCAGGAGGATGGTCAGGACATGGGCCATTTAGCAGCATGGTCAGGGCTGAGCGAGTTATATCACGAACTCCAGTTATCAGTAGGGTGTTCTGGGATGTGATCCAGGCAAAATTTCAGTTTCTAGGATAGAAAGTAAGATCTGCTTCTTATGTACCTTTAGCTCAAAAGTTCACTAACTTGAACATTTCCTTTGCATGCTTTGTGGATGGCTCTACTCTGGCTACTGAGCTCTGTATTGCAGCACTTTTGCTAAACTTGGACTAGCTAAATGGCAAAAAACCTTTAACCTAAAATCACAAGATCAGTAACCTGTATTGATAGGATAATACCATGATAAATGTACTTTTCAAAACGTTGTACTCTTAGGTGATTATTTTCTCTGGCTTTTCTTTTTGCCATTTAGAGTGGCTAAGTTATTTGTAAGGCATCCATGACTGTGTTTTCCAGGCTTTTTTCACCAGGGAAATAAAAGATGGAATTCTGACAGCACACGCTCAAAGCACTGTGCAGACATTAATTAACAAGCGAGAGATGATGAACAAGTGGTGAAAAGTTTCAATGCTTCTGTCTCGCCTTGCAAACCTGAGCAGAATGGCCCAAGCTTCTACAGATCAGCCAACTATAAATGCCAGCCGGGAACAGCCTGACAGTGTTCAGACTCAAAGTCTGCAGTCAAACTGTCAGTGGCATCTAATTAGCGGAGTTCTAGATCAAGAATAAAATGTGTTTGACTCTTTATAAATATGATGTGTAAAAATGTTACATAATGACATGCTGCTGCTCTACATCCCCCTTAATGTTTTGACAAGGGGCGTCAAGTAGTGAAAAACTGCAAAGTGACAAAGTATTTCAGCTACTTCATGTGAGTGGCTGAATTCTCCATTTCAATTTCTTATGTGCCAGGGTCCAGAAATGGGCCAGGATCTGGGGATAAATGAAGGTTGTTCAGTTTAATGAGCTGTTAGATTTTTTATTTATTTATTTATTTTAACAAAAGCTGGAATATGTGTAACATGTTAGAGAGGAGATTTCAACTGACAGAGGCAATTGAAATCTCTCTGTGGAGGAGCCAAGCCCAGGTCTGCTTTTATACACCCTCTATATTCCTAGGCATGTTGTTTAAACCAAAATTCCTTCTGTTGGCTATTAAATGTGTGTTTCACACTTTGTGGGTGCTTGGCACAGGATCTGTGGGTCGTTTGATTTGAAGAAATCAAAGTGCTCACAAGCAAAATTGCTTACCAGACTCATTCCTTCAAGAAAACAATCAAATTATGGAAACAGATGTATTTTATAGTGGCCTTCCTTTTTATTCCTAGAAAAAGAATTTAAACTTTGCGTAATTCACTGGTAAATGGGAGTCTCAGTTTACCCCTGTGAATTTTTGGCACTGTGAGTTAGAGTCATAGTTTCTTTATGCTCCTTTAGTAGTTGAAACAGAGAGGTACCCAGTGAAAATCTGTGCTGTTCTGCAAAGATCTTACTTCTTTTAAGAGACAACAGATCAAATCTGTGATTATTAGGCTGTTGACTTAGGTACCAGAGTTATGCAACTAAACTAAGTGAGGTAAAACCAGGTCAACTATTGCCTCCCCTTCTCCTTCTCTAAATACTGTAAAGTCTTTGTCTAACAGAAGTGCTATGCACAAAAATTCAATAATCTTTGTGAAACCCATGGATGTTACAAAAGCGAAGCAGTGTGGAACTGCTGAGAAGAAATCAATCATTCTGTCTTTGGAGCAAAGTCTGGATATTGTACAGTAAATAAAACTTGAGAAGATTGAATCAAATAATAAAACCCAAAGTATTGTCTTGCTGTTCATAAGTAGCTGACTGTCCAGACTGTTCTCTAAACGAGCCTAGGACCTTGCATAAGAAGAGTCATGTAGTTACAATAAAAGAGGCAGGGTGGCAAGTAGTTGTTTTTGAACTAAGGTTTAAAATATTGGCTTATTAAGGACGAATTTAGTTAAAAAAATAAGGTTTAAAGAATTGGGGGTTTAAGCGTGAATTTGATTAAAACATTTTTTTACAACTATTCATATATGCAGTATATAAATGTATTTTACCTATGATTATATTTATTCATCATGAAATACTTTCTGGTGAATTTTTGGAACATGTAACTGATGCAAGAATATTAATACATTAGTAATTTAGGTATTGAAGAGGCTGAGATGCAGGTGGCTATGTCTGTGGAATATAAATGCCAGCTAATGCAGCACAAAAGTGCAGAGTGACTAACTAAAATTACCTAACTGTTACAAACAGGTCTCCACAGCTATAAAACAAAGATCTGAATCTTTGCTCATTTACGTGAGTTTTATGCTTTGGGAGCTCCTAATTTACACAGATGTCAGAGAAAAGAGAATCTGCCCAATTATAGTCTGAATTTATTGTGCCATCAAATTAGCCAGTTTAGCTATTTCAGTGATGACCACATCATTAACATCTTTTCAGGACAGCAATAATGGAGTCATTTTTATTGCTGTAATTAATATTGATGGCAATGAAACAAGCAATATAGGTACTTGACTCATATATATTGCAGAAAAGTATTGCAAATGTAAGTAACTTCCTGATAATTTTTCTTGTTATTGTTAGTTATACAAGCTCATACTTGTCAGAGTTATTTCAGGTAATTCCATATAATTTATGTTGAAACATATTAAAAAAAAAAATCCTCAAAATAAATTTCAGCCATAGCACAAAAATCTTTCCTGAGTCACAGGCAAGTAACCCTGTCATCTGTCTTAGATAAAACATCGAACTGTTAGAGTTTCAGGGTTCCCTAAGGAAACTTGGGATAGAATAATAGAAACATAAAGAAGGAAAAATATCCCAAACATTCACTTTGGAGTAATCCCCAAAGAAAAAAAAATCCTTCACTTGCAAAATATTATCTAGCAGAAGAATGTAGCAAGTGAAGGGTATGTTTTGGTATTACTCTAAAAAATAAGAGAAGCTGGGAGAAGGCTTTAGTGATAATTTACTTTTATAACATAGAATCATAGATCATCTCTACCTTACTTCTTTTGTCTCTCCCCCCGCCCAAAAAAAAAGAGTCTTTTTAAGATCTATTGTAAAACTTATTCTTTCTCTCACAAATCTGAAGCAAATTTGCAGTTGCCTGATTTAAAATATGAAAGAAAAATCCATGATTTAGAGATAATGAGGTTTTTTTTTTCAATAAGGTCGCCATGCCAGTTTCCATGGCATTACCCTATACAGTCTATAAGGGAAGACAATACTTTCTCCCAGCCAAAATTAGGCAGCCCAAATTCTTACTTGCCAACACACGTGTGCATTCATGAAAACATGGAAACTGTCAATTTGTGTCCCATTCAAACTACTTCCTATTTGGATCGATCGGTTCCTGCCCTTACTACAACTGTTATTTCTTTAAGAGCATCTTCCAGCTTCTTGTACCAGTAACTGGCAGGTGTTTCCCATGGGAAAATGGTAAAGATCTCATAGTATATTTAAAAATATTAAAAATAAGGGCCCAATCCTCAGCTGATGAAGATGTTCATTGTCATGCCGAAAGTCAGCTTGTTCCATCATTTTATATCAGTCAAGAAATGAAACCCTAGTTTTTCCAAGAGGATTTGAGAGAGGAAGTGTTTATGTGTTTAACCATAGGTCTGCTTTGATGAAACAGAGGAGTCAGTTTTTATAGGGAGATACATTCCCTATAATCCTGAGAGGTTCTTATGAGTCAGTTTCCCTGTGTGTGTTTATTTCCCTTTCAAGTAGAGTGGTAATTGGTTATTTTAGAAGGGATATTCAAGCATTTTGAGAAAAGAGTTTGCAAATCACTCTGCTTTTTTTGCTGTACTTTCCTTTGAATCAGCATTAAATAAAAAAAAAAAAATGGAACCACAATTCTCTAGGAAAGAGCCAGCATTAGTATCAATATTTAATCTGCGCTGAGCTATTAAATTGGATTTTGGAGGAGGCAGCAGATCCACCATCTTTATAGGAAAATTCCTGGATAAATGTCTTTTACACTTTAAAATTATTCTTGCATTTTCAGACTTTTACTATCCTGGACTAACTTTTGCAAGAGAGGAGAATTTATTCACATAATTTCCAATGAAAGAGAAACCATCTGGGTATGGTTTCAAATTTGTTGGGATGCCCACAAAGTGGATAAGGGTGTTGTAATTCCAGTTTAATGTAAAAACTTTCCCCTGTTCTGGAGTGAATTAGAAGTGTTGCTCTCAGATGAGCTATGCTCTCCAAAAATATTTCCCTGCCTTTTTTTTAATTATAATTTTTTAATTATTTTTTATTGCTCATTGTCTTTGTTTTCTTATTCAGTCTTAAACAGTGAGACAAATAAAACTGGTGGGGAATGAACCAGATTCAGTAAGATCATATTACAAGGCAAACGGTAAAATCAGTACTAAAGCTCAGATTAAACTGGGGTAAAGTAGATATTACCAGAAAGATTATTAAAATTGGTAGAAAAATTGCATTTAAAAAGGTAAAAACCCCAAAATAGTGCTTTAGGTGCCAAGTTTCAGAGTTCACATCTTTTTCAGCTAAGATTATTCTTACCACTTGCTTTATTTCCAGTCTAGCAGACTATCTCCCCAAGTGGTTCAAAATGGCATATTCTTTATAATGTACATAATGTTTTATCTATATATGATTTAAATAAAATGATGACCATTACAAATGATCCAACTGCTATAACAGGGTTTTATGTTTGTCATAAATTTTTAACATGCAAGAAAATGAATCAAAATGTATCTTCCCTATGGTCATTAAATAATAACTCTGCATTGCCTATCATACTTAGGTATCCTATTTTAAAACCTTATGAAGAAAAGAGGTATAATTAGGCTGATGGATATTTTTTATAAGGGAATAGTAATGTCGTTTTCAATGAAAATACAAAAGGATGAAATTCCATCTAGTCATTCTGCTGACTTTTATTACTCAGGCATTACACAAATGCAGTTTGGGGAAATGAACTGAAGGAGCCTCAAGGGAATATTTGGAGAAAAAATGAGTGATCAGTGTGGTGTCAAGAGGTAAAGACATGTTTGATGCCTCAAATGCTTTCCTATGCTGAGCTGAAGAGAATGCAAACAGAGTCTGAAAAAACAGTGAAGGAGGATTGCAGACTCTCTACTCACTAAGCATGCTGAAAACCTGTGTATGCACTAATTTTAAGAAATTTTATTTGAGAAGAGTGTGAGTTTCACCCCTTCCTTAATATCTCTTAAGCTCTCTACAAGAGACTGTAACAAAGTAGAATTAATTTATTCTAATGCTGACACCTACGTGTTTCAGTGGGTTGTATGGCCACAGTTCATTATATCTCTTTGAAGACCCTTGTAATATCCAAGGCTCTTCAATTCAACTTTTATAAAAGGAAAATACCCACTTTTTTACAGCAAGATAACTACAGCACTGCTTCTATGGTGTTCAAATATGGCATTGTGGGACCTGACCTGAAAATGCACCTTGACTTGTGCTGCTTTCAGGGTTGGGTAAAGTGAGGCAAGGACAGTGCACCTGTCCTTAGGGACTGTGGATTTTCCAATATGTTTAGAGCGAAACATCCTTCTGACAAATGTCAAGAGAATTCATAGAATTATAGAAGCACAGAATGGTTTGATTTAGAAAAGACAATAAAAAATTCATCTACCCCAAGACCCTGGCCATAGGCAAGGATTCCTTTCACTACACTGAGTTGCTCAAAGCCCCATCAAGACTGACCTCAACCAGTGAGGAATAATCCACAAGTTCTCTGAGCAAACTGATCCACTGTTTCATTTCCCTCATTGTGAAGTGTTTCCTCCTAATATTTCATCTAAATCTACAGTCTTTCACTTTATCGCAATAATTCTGTATAGAGAGCATTTTAAACATGGCATCAGTTAAAGAAATGGCAGCTCAGGTCACTGAGCAATGGAGAATCCAGCCAGGTGAGTGTTCACTGAGTTTCTAATAACACCTGAGCATCTGCTTAGGCATGTTTTCATCTATAGAAGTGGGAATGAAAAGTTGAATCAAAATAAAACCAGTGAATTTTACAAGGTTTTCATTCCTTGAGCAACTCTATTAATTTTCACAAACTGTTCCAAATTAAATAGAAAGAAAAACCTCACATCAGTTATGTGCAGATGAATGCATAAATTACATGGTTTCCAAAATAATCCTGTCCAGACATTTCTCTGCTGAAATTAGCAGATTTTCTACCATTATTTTTATGGAGTCAGCCAGAACTTTCAAAATTCCCACACTGAAAGGTGAAGAAGCTTGGCCAGAAGGGTAATTTTTTTAAAGACATATCTAGGTGACAAGACATAGGAGTAATATTTTAAAAGTTTTTAAAAGAATGAGCACTTCTTTTTGCAGTCAGTGGGAAAAAATAGGCATCACAGGGACATTTCAGTCTAAACTGGGTAAGTCAAGTCAGATGAATCACCCTTGGAAAGATCTATTCCTTTAATTGACTACGAATGAACACCCTGCCTACAATGAGTAGTCCAGAAGTTAGCGTGTAATTTTTAAATGCCTAAAATTTACTTCAACGAATTCCACCCTCATGCACAAATTTTGATTAATAAAAAGCAAAAAAACCAAAATAAAACCCTAATGTCTTCTTATTGTAGCTATATATCTATGTAAATGGAACAAAGATGGATTTGAAAATTGCACTTGGTTTCTCAGAATGAAAATAACTGAAAAGATTCATTCAAAGGCAACAGTCTTTTTGGGTGCCTTATTCATTTAGATAACAAGGGAAAAATTATTCTAAAGAGGCATCAAATGAAATTTAAGAAAATAATGTCCTAAAATGCAATGAGATGTTTGACAAATTATTACTCTCAGAGGCACAAAAAAGTAAAAGAGAAAAACACATGTCTTCAATAAACACTTGCTTACACACCCAGTGGATATCCTGAAATTACTAAATTAAGGGATGTGTGATGGAATTGGATAGTGGATACCAAACCTTATAGAAGTGTTACTTTGCTAGCTTTGAAAAACAAGGCTAATTTATATCTTGTAGATTTGCAAAGGTCAGGTTGTTTATTATACAAATCAAAGAGTTGTTTTCAGAGATCCTTCATTCTAGGTTAACACACTGGCAAAGAAAAATTTTAACACACTGGAAAGTCTTGTAAAAATTACGAGAAAATAATAATATAATAATTCCTATGGAAGTTTCTGGTGAGATAAAATTTAGCACTGAATAATTACACTTTTTTTTTTCCTGGGAATGACCTTGGAGCTTCTTAGAAACTCTAAAGGGATTTTTTTCAAACTTACTTTTCCTAAATTTCAAATATTTTCTGTAATTCTAGTTGAACATTTAATAAACTATTGTTCATTTTCTTGTTAAGAAAATTGCAAATAATATTAATTAATTGCAACTAATATATAGAAATGATTTTTAGAATCAAAGTTGAAGTAACCAGAAAGTTTCTCAGAAATTTCTCTTAAAGTTAAGGCCTTCACTTCAGATGTTGATTTCTTATGGCCTATAAATTATAGAATCATAGAATGGTTTGGGTTGGAAGGGACCTTAAAGATCAACTAGTTCCAATCCCTTGCCTTCTGGAGGAATATATCACTTGCTTTCCCTATGACAGCACTTGAGAACTCACTCCAATATGGGCCATGTTTCAGGTCATATCCCTTGAACTTGACTAAAAAAATGATGTAATTTCTTGGAAAGTGGGCTTAACCCTGTCCTTAGCTGGAGATTCACTGACAAGGCGAGCTACTGTGGGAACTCACTATAAAACATGAGTCCTTTCCACCTGAGGTTTATTTTGGTATGACATACAGGGAAAATAGTAAAATTATGAATGCAACTCCATAACACATACTAGATTAATCAAAATTCATTCATTTGTATTAGGATTCATAATCCAGGGAAAAAATAAAAAATAAAATTCACACCTACAGAACATGGCCTTTATTGAAATCTTTATTGAAACTGCAGAGATCCATATTTCAGTCCTCTGTGTCATCCAAGCCAGTAGTTCTATAGTGACATTTGTAAGTGAATGAGAGATGCTTCCAGGGAACCTTCCTAGATAAATGAAAACTATGGTTTCTGGCCAAGGATTTCTGAATTTAAAACTATAGAAATAATAGAATCGTAGAATGGTTTGGATAGCAAGGGACCTTAAAGATCATCTAGTTCCAAACCCCTGCCATGGGCAACGATGGCAGAATCTGTTGAAAAGCTGGTGAAGTTCTATGGCTCAAAGCCTGATTAACCCAATATACAGAGCCTTTACAAATTCCCTGCTTTCTGTACTCCTCTAATAACTTTGCAACCCATTGGCCAATTTGACAGGTTGGTGAGGTCTCAAAATATGAAATTCCAAGTGCAACATATGAGAAAGGGTTGATTTTCAGCAAAAGCACAAATGTGGCACTTCCCATTGTATGTCCAGCCAGCTGAGTTAGCGAGGCATGGGGCAGTAGCACCATCACTGCATGACTGCTCCTTGCTTGGAGAGGTGGTAGAGATCTAGGGGTGCATGGGCCTTTGGTGGTACTGCAGGAAAGGAGCTGTACTGCAAGGGGTCTACACCACATTGTGATGAGGAGAAGTGCAGAGAGACAGGACCTTATATTGCAGGGAATCAGGTCTCATTAGTCCCATTGCACAAAGAACAGCTGTTTTGACATTGGGATAGTTACCAGGAAAAGAGTTTGGGCTTTGTAGTGTGGGATTATTAGCAGTGGACTAATACATGCTGGCCTGATTTTACTTTCAGTTTCACTGATGTGCTGAGTGCTTCGAATTTGCAGCAGTATAACTAATATTTGAGTCTGAGCTTCTTTGGGATCCTAAGAAAAAGGAGAGTAATTTTTTTCCTGCATTTTTCTTATTCAGTAGAGTCTGATTATGACTCTTGACTACCTTGTAATGAAGTTCATGCTGTTCTGTAGAACAAACCTATCAGTGAAATAACAGAGCTTTAATTTGTATATACTTTCCTTGAGATTTAGAGATGCTCGGGGGATTTTTTTACCCTTCTCCCATCAAGTGTTTATACATAAATATGTACAATTTAATGCTTAGCCAAAACCTATATCAATAATTTGAAAGCATTTTGGAACTAATTCTTTCAATGATAAAATGCTGAAAGTGAGGAAAATCATAATGATTTAGTTTGGACAAAATTCGAAAGTAAAAATAAGAAAGTCAGACTGTGTTCTGTAAATTCACAGTGCTTGTTCCCTTCAGCTATGCTTTTGTGTGCTCACTCACTGACTTTGAATTTCAGACTCTTCAAGCCTTTGGGGAACTTGTTTGTATTTGAAAGTGTTGTGTTGTTCTTAGGAATAATTGTAATGGCACCTTGCGTGCCATAGAGCACTGAATATTGATAGAAATACCTGAGCTAATTATTCCTCTGTAGTCCCATCCAACTCTTTTGACACTTTGATTTTTGATATTTCTTCTAGTTTTAATACTACAAACAAGATCAGTGGGGAACACTGAAGAAAGCATATTTTTTTCATTGAAATAATTGATTATATTAAAAAAAAAGTAAGGTAATGTCAGCATTGTTCTTCCTCTTTCAGTGCCATCTTCAGTGCCAACATTCATCAGCATTTAAAACATTTCCTTTAAACCCAAAATACAATAAAAAGAACACTGATAAATACATTTTAAAAATAATTTAATGGTATTATTTTTTATTTATTTGTTCAAGACAGAGATGTTTTGGTCACTTTGACCATTTTTATAATTTTGATGAATTTCCCTTTTCTTGAGGATCCCAAATGTTCCTCTCTGCTTTTGACTGTACTCTCCCTACTGACACTGTGTGTGGCAATAAAGGGATGACTCCAACCAGTGCCTCAGAAACAGTTTTATTCCAAACATGCAATAAAAGAAATTAGAATGAAACTGAAAATTAACATCAATGAAAAAGCACACACACTCAAGAGGAGCATCAGTCTGATTCCTCACATGCATTTCTTTATTAGATATGTGTCAAATTAAAAGAGAGGAGACTTGCAATTTGGCAATGCAAGTACAAACCTTAAGTCCCACTTGATCTATGAAAGTGCTTGTGATTAAGCACTAAATTGGATGCTCGGAATACCCAGGTGTGACTCCCAGGTCATTAGTTTTCAGTCATTCCCTGGATCGCTTTGTTCTCAGGTCACCCGCACGGAATAAGTAATCTCCATAAATATTTAGATTTTTGAAAATCTGCTGGCATCTGTGTCTTCACTAAATAATTCCCAGCATGCCTGGCAGTCTGTGCTGTCTCCAAAGCTGCCACTGCTTTGGCAGGGCTCAATGTCTGACTGCCAGGCCTGTCCAGGACACATCAGCAAAGCTTTCCTCCATCACACATCCCTTGGGGGCCCAATGTGATGAGCACACTCAGAAGGAGAACACCGATTTTTTTCAGTGTAAAGCAGAACTGATGATAGGCATTTTTCTGCAAAATACCAGGAGGAGGAGGAGGTGGTGGTGCCACCTATATTTATAGAGGGCACAGAAAGATGTGCAAGACTTCTAAAAGCAAAAAGTTGAAGTGAGCTGGAATTTCTTGGGGTACCACTCTGGAGTGTAGGTCCCTCCATTTCTGCTTCAGGTGCTGTTTATTCAATATATCCAATCTGTGCCTACTGTAAAATGAATAGACAGGGAAAGTACCAAGAAGCACGTTGATCTACCCATTGCTAATACTTTTTCATTTCTCTGAACCAAATATTTCTTTTGTTGTGTTAATTACCAACAATTACCCCCTCACTAGTTCCCAGAACTTGTCAGATAAAGCACCATAACAACAAGAAAGAGATCTGGGGACTAGATTTGGAATGTGGGCAAATAGTTATGCCCAGGACTAGCAGTGCTGTTCCAGATATCTTGTAGGACACCACTGACAACTTAGAAGAACTATATCACATTTTGCTCTTGCATCTAGTGAAATAAATAGGGACTTCACTTTGGTTTAACTTTACTTTGCCTTTCTGCAGCAGTTTTATATAGGCTGAGGTGCTCTGAAGGTGCAGAAAGTTTTCCTTCATTGAGGAAATATTTTCAATATCCTGACATTACTATCTAAAATAATTATGAGGGGAAAAAACAGCTTGTCTTACCCCTGCTTCATGACAACTTTGATGCTGAAGAAGGGATTTCTTAAAAAATGCCTAATTAAGGGAGCAGAAAAGGGCAATGAATGAATTATCCCTGTAGTTCTATGAAGTCAAAAAATAATCAGTGCCAAATTAGGAAGTTATCTTTTGTATAATTTTATAATTATAGGGGAGACTTACACCAGCCTGCCCTTGGCATCTACTTTGTCTGCTATTTCATCACTTAGACTTAAACACTCTCTTTTCCCTTCTGTGCTAAACAGTCAGGAATATCTCTCATTTTGGAAGACAATCAACATAAGCTGGTAAGAGAGCAGCCACAATTTTTTCTGAAATAATGAGTAGACAATTTATGCACTGTCTAGGCCATGCAGTGCCTGGATGATGTTTTCAAGCTCTTTGCTTTTACATGCTTTTTTTGTTTTTTGTTTTTTCTGCTTGGTTTTACAAAACAATTCAGTCCAAATGACAAAAACTACTCCAGAGGAGATATTATGCTCTGCTGCATGTGCAAGCTCATAAACCCACATGCAAAAGCGTATGTGTAAGGTTTTATAGCAGGTCTTCTCAACTTTGTTCCCTTTTCTATGGATATCTCCATCCTTGGATCCCATATTCTGATCATAGGCTCCAACATTTGGACTCCAAATGCACCTTCAGATCTCTGTTTGCACTCAGTGCAGTAACTACTGCTTTTCTCCATCATGAGCCCCAAGCTCATCCCATCTTGGATTTGTTTCTGCATCTGGAACTGGAAGCCCAAATTTTGACTCTGGCTGGGCTGTTGTAAGCAGTGCTGGCTGGAGAAATGAGATCTGATGTTAAAAACAGAGGCAAGTCACTGCTGGGTGTTCTGGTGCTCACTGTCTGTACAAAGGCTTAACGTCAGATGAGGGAAGGAAGTTGCCACAGAAAGCTTGGAGTTGTTTCTGCATGACACTTTGAAGTGTTTTATACATCATTTGTCTTTGCTTGGACATTTTTGAGTTATATCCCAGTGATTTATGAGGTTTTCCTAACATGCAGAGCCAAATAACTCAGACAGAACTATTATAGTAAAATTAAACATTTAACTTTTCATCAGTTTACGCAGATTGCATACATTAAAACCTAGAAATGCCTTTTGAAAAGGTACATTTGGGTGTTGTCAGCATTACTATGTCAAATCCTTTTATGGATCTCTTGAATTTTTGCAGTCCTATGGATAATGTTGATTCACACTACAATGGCCACACCAGGTTGTGTCACTGAAGCACACTATAAATATTTTGGAAATTAATGTTTATATATTAGATGCGTTAATCCAACTGCAAAACAGTTCTGTTCTGTAAATGAAGCTCACTTTTCATCATTGGTGACCACAAAATGGATTGAAATCATCAGCTGAAAGCAATTCAGAAGATAATTCTCATTTTCAAAATGCTCTCATCAAATGAGGTGTTTTGCCTATACACATAAGCAGGTTAAAAGGGGCAAAGATATATGAGATTAATGTAGTTTGTATTATGGCAAATCATGGACATTCTGTGAGATCAAGATCCTTTTCTGTGCATAACAAAACATTCTCCATCCTGGAGATTTTATAAATTAAACAGACCAGACTTCCAAAAAAAAAAAATAAATCCAAAACCGAAACCAACAAACAACAAAAGAAAGTCTTTTGAAGCTGCTTTCAGAGTATGAAATTACTTTTGAAGGGTTCACAGTTGTCCGGCAGGAAAGCTGGGAAGTTAGTTCCAAGGCTCCTAAATTTCCAAACTATGCTGTCATCTAGAACATAAATATTCATATTACTACCATACCAGTCTTGTGCCACTGTCATTTGTTGGCTGCAGAGCACATGGTGACAGGGACTTTTCAGAGGAATTAATAGAGTGGAGTTTTGGTGCTGGAGGTTAAACATCTCTATCTGTCTGACCCCAATGGCTCCTTCTACCATTTTCCTCCATAACTACATGAGAAGATGGAAAGAGTATAAAATGGTTTATCAAAAACTCAATTAATTGCTTAGTCTGCCAGTCTAAATGGTAAGAAGTTCCCAGTTGGTTTTAAAATTCCTGGATGTGGGGGTTTGAATGGTTTTTTGGTTTTTTTTGGGGTGGGATTTTTTGGCTGGTTTTCTTTTGGGGGAGGGGTGTGTTTTAGTAGGTTGTTTTGTTTCATTTGTTGTTGGTTTGGGATTTGTTTGTGGTTTGTTTTTTTTTTTTTCCCCTGAACTTATCTGAATTTTTTAGCTTATTCTCATGTGCTTGTCACATGATCAGCAAAGAATTTTTTGTGTGTTCATGCTTTTCACCCTTCGAGCCCAGAAAATAATTATAGAAACATAAGCCAAATTCAGATTTAAGAAACTAAGGATTTATTAAAGATAAGAAAATATTACTGCTATTATCATACAATTGGGAAAAAAAAATATTGTGAAGGTGGTGAGACACTGGCACAGATTGCCCAGAGAGGTTGTGGATGTCCCATCTCTGGAAGTGTTCAAGGCCAGGTTGATTGGGGTTTGGAGTAATCTGGTCTAGCAGATGTTACTGCCAATGGCAAGGGATTGGAATGAGGTGACCTTTAAGGTCCTTTCCAATCCAAACCTTTCTGTGATTCTGTGATATTGAACATACACATTGAGGTGTTTTGACTTAAGTGCTGAGAGGTGCTTTTCTATATGTGAACCAGATGTCTCAGCTCTCTTTACAGAATATATCATATATATTGCATTACTTTATGTCAGTGAGGACTAGAAAGCTATTCAGCAAATCACTATACACGTCTGCTTTGGGTTGAGATTAGTTTCTAGATCTGAAGTTGGTTTCTAGCCTCCATCCAATGTTTTGGCTAGAGTAGGAGTTTAGATTCCTAGCAGATATATAGACATATAAATATATGAACAAATAAAATAAATATATAAATTCTCTCTTGCAAAAGTGTGAAAAATGATAAATTGACAGCATTGGTTAATTGAGGTTTTCAGAGTTGATCACAGACCAAACCCTTTGAAATATCAAAATACAAATAGTTTCTACCTATAAGTAGGAACTGGTTCTACTTCTGATTCCTGCTGTCACTGAGGAATGACTGTAGGAATGAAGAATGTGTTGTGTTTAATCTGGTTTGAGCTTTATCAACAGTGGGCTTAATTAAGATCTGGTGACAGAACCTCCACTGGAAGCAATATAGCAGTCAGAGTGAACATGGCTTGGCACTCCTGAATGGATGTGTCAATCTGGTGTCTTCCTGTGCATAACAGAAACACATTTATCCTAGAGATAACTGAGCCACAATAAAAGTGGATCCCCATATGCTTTTCTGGTTATTATTTTCAGAGTCAAAACTTATTTGTTTTATTAGTATTTCTGAAGAATTATGAAAGACCTACAGAAATGGTGCTAAAATAGATGCAATTTTGTGTGGATTAACGATTAATACTGAACTTCTTGTCTCTTCTCTGTCAAGCATCGCTTTAAACATACATTTAGGTGATTAATTAATTACCATAATCTCAGTATTTGTGCATCATTTTGATATGCATTGATCTGATCGATTTTATGCTACAAAGTAAATTACACCTGTTCTTAAATAACACTTTTAGTAGATATTAAGACCAAGGGTCTGACACAATTCTAATTTTTAGTTCTGCACGTTAATTAAATTTGTTCAACTCAAACATCTGTCTCTGACTAGAAGATTATTTCTTTCCAGGTAATTTTTAGGGGGGAAGGGAAGCTGGAATGGGAATGAAGGGCAGGTTATTAACAGGGATTCTGATGAACAAAAGTAATGAAATTTGCCATATCTATTCTGCAAGCTTAACCCAGGGGGTGCCATCCTGGACTAGACAAGCTGGACTGATGTGATTTATTCCTGTATGTTGCAGGAAGAAAGTTTGATTTTGTGCTGCTGTGGAGATAGAAGGAGCTGCGTGAGCCACAGAGTAATGACACCAGTGGATGAATTCAACAAGCAGAGAAAATGTGTCTGCTGATGAGTGACAGGGCAGATGCAGCTCCTTTCTCACAGTTAATGTTGCTGTTACCCAGTGTTTCCATCTCTGCAGCCGACTAAGCAGATATGCTCCTGAATGTCCCTCCTGGTGTCCGAGTGCTTTCCTTCTGAGCTCTGTGTGTGAACATACTCTGAGAATCACTGGCTCTGCAAGGCTGGCCAGCAGCTCTCTGCTAACAGGGTCCTGAGGCTGCACCCTGACCCCTGCTTATTTCTGCACTCTTTTCACTTTCTTATGCCCAAAATACCCAGGAATGAGCTTCCAACAGAGTTTAAACTCAGAACAGTAGAATGATTTCTGAGTACAGCTGGACAAAAATCAAAAAACACTGGTCAGTCTTGACCCTACATTTGAAATCAGGAGCATCCTGAAGCACAGGAGACTCTGAGACTGTGTCTCATTCAGGGAACTAAAATAGTGGCTGATTTTATATGTGTTACAGCTCCAGCACTGGTTTCCTATAAATAACTCACAGATGTCATTTGAATTACAGTCTTCTGCAAATAAGGGGGCTGCAGGCATACCCAAGAGCCTGTTAACAAGGAGATGACAAGCTTCAGGCATCTAATTGCTTTAGCTCATCACCAGTAAGACACTTGCAGTTCTACAGCTAATCTGACCAACAATTGACTGAAAATTGAATCTAAACCAAGAGAGTTATTTCACTTACTTCAAAGGCCTGTCCACTTGCAAAAAGAAACCCCAAACCCCTATCTGTTCAGCCAGCTGCTATGCAAGAGAGCCAAAAGCTTTTGTGAATTTTCTTAGCACTTGTTTCTTAGCACCTGATGTCTGCACAGAACAGTCCAAATACATAAAGCTAAATGTATTTTCAAATGTGATGTAGGCCGATGATTAAAATATCTTCAAAAAATCCCAAAGCAAACCATCACCAGACCTTGTCCTCCAATTTTGAGAAGCAGAATAAGGGGACAGGACCAAGCATGTATAATCTAACATTTGATTGTATTATAGTGGCTCTAGCAAGTTGTGCTGACATAGAATCCTTAACTGTGTCAAGGAGGATTGACATTTCAAGGGTGTGTGATCTTTTTCTCCAGAAAATATCATGCAAAGATAATCCTGAAACCATGAATCTTAAGAACTGAGTGAATCTTGCTTCTTACACAGATGTGGCAGGAATGCATTGAAGCCAAAATCACATAGATATGGAGCAGTGGAAAGGACAAATAATTTTCAAATTTCCATATACTGTTGGAGAAAACTCAAGTCTGCAACTTTAGTCATGTTCTATTACCACCAACCTCATTGGATTTTCTCTCCAGCAGAGGACTGTGCTCAGTGAGGATGGTTAAACAGCAGAGAAACATGGGGTGACTGAGAAGGTTCCCCAATGACCTGCAGGATCACCCACCTTGGGGACTAAAAAAAACACTCAGGAGAGTTGATGCTTTGTGTGTGTTGTTCAATTCTGACTCTGTGCTGAATGAAAATCCGTTAATAAGGGGTCAAACCCACAAACAGGCTTCTTGGTATGCCAAAACTGTTGTGGTTTGACAAAGTCAGAGCCAGGAATCCTGGTGAGAGGTAATAATGGGAAATGCTTTATGACAGGCTTGTGGCACAGCTTGAAGAAATCACTGATCTGTTTCTGGTATCTTCTAGGTCTGGAAACTCTATAATATGAGCATCACTTTATTTAGGGAACCTCCTAGGCCAGACAGCACTGGATGTCTGTGAGATCTTTATGAGATCTCAGCATCCACGTCTTGACCAAACGTTTCACTCTTCTGGGTCAGTGCTGTAAGCATTGCCCCTGTTTATCGTGAAATGTGTCAAGCATCACCAGATAAACCACAGGGCATTGTTTAGTTTCAGTAACAGGAGGAGGGCAGATATATTAGAGTCAGGTATGCACTTGGTGTTGGAATGTGGGCTGTGTAAATGACACGGGTGGGACTTCACAAGTGGCTGTCCAGAAATACTCTGCTGTGATATTCTCAGGAGAACAAAAAGGTGCCAGTGCTGAGGGACACAGCTTGTGTTCATCAGTTACTCATGACCTGTACCATGAGGAAAGTCAGTGGGATCACTCAGGGAAGAGTATTTTAAAATGATAATAAACTCATGCTCGCATGATTTGCTGCTGAAAATGCTACCTCTTTTGAAACTTTTAGAGACAAATGTTGCAATTTAGTTTTTCCCCCACAATATAAGGAATTTCCTGCAGTCTAATCCCTTTGTCCAGGAAATGGCTTCTCTTCATGCTAATCAAATGCATTCCTCGTTTCCACTGTAAGTATCAGATTGGGCTTGTCAGCCCAGCAGAACACCAAGCATGTGTCCAATTTAAACACATAAGTGGTCCAACTGAAGTGAATTGGACTTTTCAAATGCATCATGCTTATGTGTGAGAAGCATAAGAACTACTTACAAGCATAAGGACTTGCAGGATCCTTCTCTTAGTCCACATCTTCTTAACTCCAGCTTTCTCACAAAAAGAGGCTTATTGAATATGCTGTTTTCCTTCTGATGCACTATCCTGAAAGCTCAAGGAAATTATGCTACAAACTCATTGAAATCCTTTGTTGCTTTCAGTGACCATGTGAGCCTTGTTTTTTATTCACAGTGAGGAGCTAAAAAGGTAAACATTCTGCCTCAAAGAAATTAAGATATGTAAACACATTCATTCCCCATCAACAGGCTTTGCCTGTAAACCAGGAGAACATTTCTATATCAATAGGATTTCACAGTTGTATGCTTTCCTTTCCAGCACTGCAGACTTAGGTTCTATCATTTTCGTCATTCTCAAACACATGCAGATATTCAGTACAATGCCTTTGGTTCACTGCACTCATTGTCGCGTTCCACATTGAGTAGCTGAGGCTCTTCAGAAAAAGGAAAGGACACAGAAGAAGCTGGAAAATGTTTATAAAGGATGGGTATGGTCAAAAAACTTTGATATAAAAAACCAAACCCTTATATTTAGCAAATGTTTCACTTACTGATAGAAAAGTCTCTGTGCAATAAGAAAGCAAACGCCTTTCTCTCTTTCTTGTAGACTTCAATGGAAAAAAGGAAAGAAAGATTCCTTCAGGTTTTTAAAGTTCCTAAGAAGAAGTGTTTGAATGTCTATTGTAATTTGAACAAATGTCTTATTGTCTAAATAAAACAGACTACATAAGAAACACTTCCTCTATTATGGATTTTTCAAACACTGAAGGTGATTTTTCCTCCCTCTTGGCTGTGTCTGTTGTCCTTCCTTCAAAATTAATACTGACACTTCTCTATTAACTCATTAAGGGCTTGTGACACTGGATACAAAGACTCCATAATTACTATCCTTGCAATTCCACTTGAAGATTTCCACCAAGGCTGAAGTGTCTTGTTTTAGACACTGTACAGACAAAGGAAAAACAGTCCTTGTCCCAGAGAGCATTGTATTGGAAAGGACAAAGTCGATACAGCCAACAAAGAAAGAACAAAGGCTTAAATAGGTTTACCCAAGATCATACAACAGGGTTGGGTTTGGGGGGGGATTTTCTTTTTTCTTTTTTTTTTTTTTTTTTTTTTCAGAAAAGGGGTCAAACCCACGTCTGTTTACTTTCCATTAACTTCTCATCTAGCTCTTCATAATCCCATGTAATTAATCTCCATCCATTTCAGAATGTTTGCACTCTCGGGTCACGTTCTTGCAAATGGCTTCTTGAGGTCAGGTGGCACCTTATGGAATTTTGGCCTGCAAGGGCTAGAAAAAAAGAAAACTATGGAAGAAAAACTAAGTTAAAGAAATATTGAACTACATCAGTGTCCAGCAAAAACTAGTGGTCTTATCTTAAGAAAGTTTCACAGAAGAAATCCATCTTTTAAAGAAAAAAAACCCCTAAACTTCTCTATATTTAGCAAAGTGTTGTGGTGCTGTGCTACTGAGCAGTGTCATGTTGCATTCCCATGGGTCACATACACAGCACCATCCTGCAAGGCTGTGAGGTCAACACTAAAAAAAATGTGGAGGTTTTGGAACCAGTATGTTAGGACTGGGAGGTTACTTTTGTTCAGCTGTATGTTAAAATGCAACTTTAAATATTTAGTTCCCTGTGCCCACCGTTGCTAAGCAGATGGGCAGCAGGTGGTAGGTGGGTTTGTGGAGATCCCTGTATTTCAGATTCTTTATCCATTATCATTTGCCAGAGAAACTCAGGATGACACTTGTCAAGAGGCACACCTCTCAGCAATTGGGCAATTACCATTATTTCCTTACAGCCAGGATCTTACAGCTAGAGATGCTCATGACCTCACTTTCCCCCAATCTGTTGGGTGAAAGATGCTTGAAATGTGCAGTTGAGCCTTGGGGAATGACTGGCCATGAGGAAAACAGCAGGATGCTTACCTTCTGCCACAGCATTCAGAATTAGACTTTCCCTCTGTAAGCACAAAAAAAAAAAAAAAAAAAGAGAGAGAGAGAGAGAAATAATAATCGAATGTTCTTTTACAATAACAATCCTCTTTCAGCATGAAGATTAAGGTTGTGGTTGGTTAGACATCCCATATGATTCTGACACATTGAGGAAATACTGGGAGACAGTATTTTGGCTTGGTCAACGTTTCCTATTGCAACCCACAAAAAGGCACGGCTTTACTAAATTAGCATCATGAGAACCAGCAGTGGCACAAGGTCTTCTAATGTTCACCTTGGTAATAATCGTGCACAGATGTTACAATCTGCTTAAATATTGCAGAAAGAACTTCAGATTCGAATATCTTCCCCAACAAAATTAAAACTCAAACCAAGTTATCCGTTTATTTAAAAAAAAAATTATTTTTTATTAATTAATTGCTAGGAAATGCAGAGAGAGAGACGAAAGAAAGATTGGAAAAATGCCAAGAATAATTTTTAGAAGCAGAGAGAAAGAATACCACCGCAAAGCTAACCTTTTTTGC
>JAWWEE010000040.1:3991703-4035430 GCA_035221455.1 Xenops minutus | reverse complement strand
TAATCTCCTCCCAGAACCCCGCCTAGTTTCTAGCTCCTTCTAGCTAGCCCCTATAAAACCGTTGTACTCTAATAAATTTTTGGCCATTCCACGTTACCCCGCGTTTGTGTGTGGAGTGGCTCGTCCCGTTTTTCCCCCAAGGTCTGTGTCAGCGTGCTCCGAAAAGATTCTCCTCCACAGCTCCCCCAGCCTGTGCATCCTTTATTGCTGGGGCAACAGGGGTGACAACGTGTGTCAGGACTCGGGGGAGCTGATCCTCAGAGCAGACACTCATTCAGCTATAGCCTGCTGTCAATTTTACCTGCCCACAACTCCTCTCTGAGGCCTGAGTCTGCCAGAGTTCACAAAAACGAGGACAAACAGTGCTGGTTTAGTTTCTGCTTTTTATGATTATTATTTTTTCATAAGGCAATTCAGGTGCTCACAAAACTAGGTTGAGCTGGGAGAGGAGGAAGATGACAAGTGATAAGGGGCCACTTGCGAAAAGAGATTTTTGTCTTGCTATTTGCATACAGGTGAAATTCATTGTTAAATGGAACTGGACAAGGAGAAAATACATTCTCCCCAGTTTATACTTTGTGTAAGATAGTTTTGGATCTCAGGTGTCACATGTTAAGCTGGGTTTGCAAGATACTAGTAACACAATATCCACCCCCATCCTCATGCCTGTAGGACTGGCACACTTGGTTATCAGGAAATGCAAAGATTTCTCCTCCCTTTTGCAACCCTCCCCAGAAACGGGATACTGGCTATGATAAATCAGGCATTTAATTGAACCTGGTGAATTTTATGTCCATCTTGAAGATAACAGGCAGGGGGACTGTGCACGAAACGTCTTTGGCCATTAGTAACTTTCTAGGCCTTTGACTGCAGTGTGTTGATGAGAAATTTGATGTCATCTCTGGGGGGAAAATTTTAACTGATGTCCTGTTCCAAGAAGACTTTAAAAACGAAAATAAAAAACAGATGACATTCTGTACAAAACATGCCTTAGCACCTTAGGCATTGCAAAGATCCCCAGCCAATGTGCTGAGGAATAGCATAGCAACTGTCACCAGGGAAAATGTCAAAACTCTGAGACATGCAAAAGAAGGAAAAAAAGGCAGGCAACTGGGGAAAGTTCCAGTTTCCCTTAGATCTTTGAGAAATTATTTAATTCCCACCTCTGGCAGCTAAAATACAGTTAAACTGCATTGAGTCTAACCACATCTCAAGGTGGGGGGGGAAATCGTATATGTTTGAAAATATATGAAGTCATTCACAACATTTATAAAGCGGGATGCAAACTTTGCAAAAAAAACCCCAACAAAAACAGAAACATGAAAACCCATATTTTGGTAGTATTATGCAAAAAAATTATGCTAGTTGTCTTCAATAATACATTTGTTTCCTAAATCAAGGATTTTTTCTCCCCTCAGGTCTCCAAGCAAAGACCAAGAACCATTTGTTTCTCTTTAATGACTACAAAGCTTAAGGCATGTATTGTTTAAAACAGTTATTGGAGACTGATTTTGTCAAACCTACATTTGGTGTTCTTCTTTGAGTCCTTGCTTAGGGGATGATGTAAAAAATCCCATGTTTTACTTTTAAGATTGTTTTTAAAGAAGGACCAAATATGCACCATGACATAATCCCAAGAAAAAAAGCAGCCTATATGCACATCACACTCAAAAATATGAGGACATGCATCAACTGCTTAACTATATGACCAGTTTTCTTCTGATTTTTTCTTTCTTTTACCCAAGATCTGTGCATTTGGCTGCACTGCAGCCTTTATTGGAGGAGAATAACCATTTCACCTCAAATGAAGAAATGAAAGAACAAAATCTTTATACCACTACCTAAAGGATGTCTATAGGAAAGAGAGAGGGACTTTTTTCAAGGGCATGGAATGAAAAGACAAGGTGGAATGGCTTCAAACTGACAGAGGGAAGGTTAAGATTAGATATTAAGAAGACATTATTCCCTGTGGGGGTGGTGAGTCCCTGGCACAGGTTGCCCAGAGAAATTGTGGCTGCCCCATCCCTGGAAGTGTCCAAGGCCAGGGCTTGGAGCAACCTGGTCTAGTGGAAGTGCCCATGGAAGGGGGTGGAACAAGATAATTTTAATATCTCCTCCAATCCAAACCATTCTGTGAGTCCATGATTCTCTGAAATCTGACTTCTCACTTGACCCTCTTCATGTATAATTGGATAGTTAGGGCCATGCCTAGGAAGTGGGAGATAGAATCTGTTAGACCAAAAGGGAACTGGAATGCAGATTTTTTCATCCTTGAAACAGAATTCTTGGCCATAATTAAAAAAAGTCTCTTCAAAACCGTGGTCATCACTCAAACATGACCATTATTCAGTTATGTCCCTTTGGGTGAAGACTTGCAACCCTGTTGTCAGAATGTCCCAATGTCCAGTAGGAAACATTTGTATGATCATGTTTGGTTTTTATCCTAGTGGGCTGGGAAAATCTCTGTTCCCGATGTTTCTTCTTGTCATACCCATTTTATTTATCATGTAGGAGCCTTGCATTATTATTTTCTAAGCACTAATTAACTATATGACATACTGAATCCAGGAGTTTTTTATTTAGGTATTAGGGTATCTAAAGTAGATGTTTTGAACCTGTTCCATCACTCCAGTACTAAAGAATTTAAAATCTGGGAGCAACTTTCATTTCTTAACTCAGAAAACATTTTCCACTAACACTGCTAAAGAAAAATGTGCTCATATTGAAATTGTGTTTTGTATTTTTTTTCTTAATTCAATCCTTATCTTATAATTATTTACTTTCCTCTTGAATCATTGTCTACAGAACTTTGGCACTGTGTTATTTAGCTATGTTAAAACTGTTGAGATAAAGTACTCAGGACAGGGAAGAGGACTTACTGGAAAATTTTAAACTTTTAATTTTGCAAACAATGTTGATCTGATGGAAACAAAGTCACTGGAAAAATAGTTCTGACATTAAAAAAAAAAAAAAGAGTAGGAAAAAAAAGAAGTAAGAAGAAAGAAATTGCTATAAAACCCGAGTGGTCAGGTACAAATCTCACTTCTTAAAATCTGTAAATTTAGACTATAAAGTGTTAAATAGAAAGAGAAAAGAGCAGTGTTAAAACAATGGTTCTCAAGAGAGTATCTCTCCTAATACAGCAAACAATAGGGTCAAAATAATACCTTCCACATCCCTTTCTTTCTAATATATCTCTTCACTAATAAACCCCTCTACACTATTTTTCCTAATACACTTTTTTAACCCTTACATCCTCCAGACTCACTGGAGACATAGTATGAAATAGTTACATTCACCAAAGTTAAGAGCTGTACGTGTGTTCAGTCACTAATGTTTTGTAAGTCACAATTCAGAATCAGGAAAACCTGTAAAATACACCTCAAATGACAGTTGTCATCAGTCTCTAAATGTGAGAAGGTTTCAAAATAAACATACAATTTAGAGCAGTGGGAAGATACATAAGCAAGCAATCATTCTGTATTTAAGCTGTTGAAAATTATTCATATTATAATAAATTCTTTTCTTCTTACAGTGTTGATGCATGAATGGTCCTGCGAAGTCAAAAGAGAGCAAGGGTGGAAGAGACCAAGCAGCATATGGCCAGTCTGGATAATTCACTGCAACTGAAAATCATTGAGACAAATTCTATGGCTGCATCTAATAAGAAAATCAATAATTTTATGGCCATTAACACCACAAACCAAATCTGTAAGGACTGGTAGTCAAATATCACACTTCAGGGCATAAACTAATTGCCCATCATGTCAGGGAATCATGTGTTGCTCCTATGTTACACCTATGGTTAGATGTCATCTGAGTTTTCATCTCTTTTCCTGAAGCAAGAGAAAACCAAGAACTAATTTAACCTCCATTTTTGGATGGAGGAATGAAGAAATCCAGCATGAGATAAATGTTGTATTAATATAAACCTAATTTTCCTGGTTAAGTCCATTACTTAATTTATAATATCTTTCCTCTGTATCATATTCCTAAGTAACTTAAATTAGAACTTTGCCTGAGACAAATAAAAAAAAAATATGAAGAGTCAAGGATTAATATTTCAGGGTTGCTGTCTGACAGAAATTTACCTGTACAAAAGACTCTTTTCCCATTCATTTCCCTTTGTAGTTAACATCAGCAAGGATGAGGTGAACCCAGCTTTCCAGGGTGAACCTGCTATGACAGTTAACAGGGAAAAGAGAAGAACGCATCAGGATAGATCTCCATCTCTATACAGAGATGTGTATTAGCTGCTGTATCCAATTTTTTTTTCTTAAAAGGCACAGAAAGAACAAAAGAAAGGGGAAAACATCTTGCCTTAATGCTAGGATGCCTCTATTTCATTGTTTGCCTACAGGGCTGTCCTGAATCCTCGATCCCATTCCATCATAATACGAGCAGCAATCATTTTCTTCTTCAAAGGACAAAGTCTGGCCACTTATGGGGGTTAAAAAAAAAGAAAGAAAGGATATGCCTCTCCTAGCTCAGAAGGTCTTTACAAAACCACCATTTGGGGGAGATTTGCAAGGACACTTAAAAGTAGTGGTTATCAGGAGCTGGGAGGGTCTGTGAGAGAAAGGTCAAGTCTATACATATCCTAAGCATTTGCTACTTGCTGTTGCCAGGCAAAGGTTAGCAGGCTAAATGAACCTTGTGTCTAACCCCATGTGGTATTTTTTGTGTTCTTATTTGAACTCCTGTCATGCTGCGCAGAGCAGCTCACACCTGACATTTTTCCCTTTATGGCCTTTTAAGCTACTGAGTCTGATTGGTACAGCAACCTTAGGGAGAGGGAAGACGCGGGGCAGGGGGGAGAAGGGGGCAGTTTGTGAGTCAGGAAAAGGATATCTCTCCCTCATAGGCTTTCAGTCATTGCCAGGGCTGTTTCTCAACATCCCTTCCCTTGGTGACTAAAATCTGAGGTGGCAATCTGACCCTCAGTCTTTCAGGATCAGTGATTTTGGTGGCTGCCTGTGAAAAGGAAAAAAAAATAGAATCTCTCTTTGTTAATGAAACATTTCAATCTAAGATTTTAATCACACGTCAGGACACTCAAAGTTAAGGTTGCCACAGCAACAGTACAATAAAGCTCTTTGCGTAGATCAGTTAGTGAAATGCACAGTTTAATTAAAAATTGTCTCAATTATCTGACAGTTTTCATTCCCCCAAATCCTGTTCTCTCCTCCTTCCTCTCTGAAATGTTATTGAAATGATGGGAAGGACAAGAGCTGTGGTGGCAGAGCCAGGCAGACACGACCTGAGTTTGGGTCATGGCAGTGAAGGCCAGTACAATCCACATGAAGTTTGCTTTCCACATGTGCAGGTCTCTAAAATGATCATGAGTTGGCAGAAACAAAAGATTTGCTAGAGTCTAGGTTAAAAAAAGAAAACCAAAATCTCTCCTGTTTTCTGCCACCGTTAAGGGTGTTCTGCTAACAAAGAGGTTGGGATGTTTTGGGGACACAAAGAATAGAAATGTGCTTGGGTACCTTGCGAAGAAAAAAGGGGAACAGCTTCTGGGGTAGCAGCATTGTCCAGTGCTTAGATAATCTTAAGTGGTGAGCAGGTGCACTGACCAACAGTGACATGAGTCAACTGGTCTGTCTCAAGGGAAAAAAGAAATAGGGATGTTACTGACACTTACTGCAGAAAGATACCAAGGTGCTCAATTTTTATAGGAAAAGTGCTTTGGGATCCTCAAAGAGCAGTTATTAGGAAAGTGTCCCATTAGTACAACACGGTGATTTTACCTTGTGCTTCATAGAAGGCAGGTGCCACCTCATGTCCTCCCTCATCTCCACAGTGTCTCCCTGCTTGTTTGGTGCCTTGGTGAATCACTGATGCCCCACGCCAGCAGCAGCAGGTTACACCTTGCTCAGGGCTGATGTCATTGAAGCAGCAAGATATGGTAAGTGCTGGGCCATTCAGCATTCAGCTGCCCCTTCCCCTTCCGCTCGGCAGGCTGAGGTCAGAGCATCCTGCTCCGTAGGCAGGAGCAGCAATGGCAGAGCAGCCCTTTAAAATACCGCAAGAGAAGCAGATTTGACGTGGGCTCATGGGGAAGGAGCCAGCAGAAATGAGAAGAGGCAGCCAAAGGTCACTCTGGCCTGCCAGCTGTAAAAACAACCCAAGTGACATGGCAATAAAATCCGGGCTTGGGAGCAACCTCCTCCAGCTCCTAATGGTGTACTCGCTTACCCCTCTGCGCTCCCTCCTGCTGACTGCAGAATGCCAGCATGGAGACGTAAGGCAACCAGCGGGAGGCATAAGGCAGGGAGCAAGGGTTGCACAGAGGGAGAGGAGGCTCTGCCTGGCAAAGGCCAGAGATGATGGGGGGGCAGCCACTGCAGGCTTTTTAAGTACATTTCAGCGTAGCACGTTTGCTCCTAAGAAATCTAATATCCTTTGGGTCAATGCAGGCCAACTGTTAGATATAAAGAATTCATAGCACTTGCAATCCCCAGATGAACCATTTCCAATTCTTCGTGTTTCTGAAAAGTGTTTGTGTCGATCTATCAGCGGTGGCTGTGCTCCATAACAAGGGCCGTCTCCTGCCTTAATGCCAAAGTGTAAATATTGCATTACAGCAAGCAGCAGTAGATAATGCATAATAATGAGCTGGGTTTGTTATGGGATGTGTTAACCAGAGCCCTTGAAAGCAATGCATCAACTTTAAAAAAAAACAAAAAACAACCAAACAAAAAACACAGACACACACACACACAAAAAAAATAAAGAGAGAGAGAGAGAGAAATATTTTCTCCAGAAAAATAAAATAGCCTTTGTTTTGGATGTAGAGTGAAATAATCATTCACAATTCTGAAAAATAGATGACATGATCAGAAACATGAAGACAAGGATAAAAGACCAATTTTGATCTGGTGAGCCATTGGAGTCATCAGTATAAATTCACTTAGACACCAGCAGAGCTCTAAGCAGAGTTGAATTTTCACGCTGGATAGATGGAAGTTTTTATATTGTCTCCTCACTTTTATTTAATGGAACTGGAATTCTAATCTCAGTACATCATCAAACATGATGAAAAGAAATATTGTTTGAGCCAATAGTAGTCAAGAGAGAGTTTCATGATTTTCATAGCTAATTTTTGCATTTCTCTTTGGTAACACACATTTTCTCCCTCAAAAGGCAAGGGACAGCACTTAAATGGCTGTCAATCATCTTGCATTGCAAGCTACAAACACTTCAGAAATTACTGAACTGGTGTTTAACAGAGGCCAACAAAATCACATGAATGCAGTGTGAGTAATCTGGTTTATGTATCTTCATCCAGGAATTTTAACAATGTGGGCCAAAATGAAGGGCAGTTTGCTCTCTTCTTAATGCATGATATGCTGAAGTGTCTTTGGCAGGAAACAAGCCAGTGGCCAATGTTCAAGCTCTTCACTGCTGAAGAGACACAATCTTTGCATGTACTTACATGAATTCACCTGGTTCCCCCCAGTGCTCCCTTGACTGTGCAGCTCTTAACAACTCAGATGGGATCAAGTGCTGAGAAGTTGCTAAATATCCTCAGCTTTCATCGCCAGCAGTGGGGACTGATGGAGTTCAGCATCTTTCAGGATTCAGTTCTGAAGGCACCGGGAGTTTTGTAATTCCATCCACTAAGAAACATGCTGAAAAACCATTTTATACAGATCAACACACAGAGTAGGCAGCAATCTCTCATATCAGGACAAGGATCTATATACCAAAGGCTCTGCAATATATACTTTTTTCCACAGGCTGTCATAATATTGTTTCCAGGTGTTTATTCCTTTCTGAGGCATCCAGGAGAACAAGAATTTGGCGGTTAGGCCATTATGTAAAGATGTTCATAATTGACTTTGCACAGAAGGAAATAGTTTGTATAAACCCAGTTCAACCTCAGGAAACCCCAACAGTGCCTAATCTTTGAAATATCTGCACTAAGTCTGGGATTTGTCTCATCCAAAGTTAACCATCTAAGATTTAGACACCTTTAGCAATCTGGGTATCCTCACTGGCACACAGAGGCATAGTGTATCAAAGGTCTGTCTCTTTCTTTTGACTGTAGAGAGAACTTAGATATCTGCTTTAGGCCAACAATCAGGTACTCACACTACAAAATTCTTCTACACTTCATTTTAAAAGCTTCTACACAGATATTTTTTTCCCCCCAGCACAAGCTAAATAAGAATACAAAGGAGTAAGAACATCTGGGGGTTTACTAAGAATTAACAGTGCAGACAAGTCCCAGTGGTAGATCACATTCCCCAGGAATTCCCTTGAGAAAAGGAGTTTGTTTCGGAAAACAATACAGTTCGATCCATGATTTCTGAAATATAACAACACATCTGCAACATTTGATGTTAAATGCTTTAAGTGGATTAAACTAGGGAATAAAGAGATGGTGTGTTATCAGGAAGCTTGACAATATAATTTAGGGACTGCCTGGGTGTATGGATTAAATTTTGTCTAGACAAAGCAGTAAAAAAACCCAGGAGTTATTAAAAAGTAAAACAAACAAAAAAACCCTTCCAACAACAAGCAAAAAAATAACAAAAGAAATCCATGAGTAACTGAACATCATATTTCCTATTTATTATTTCTCATTCTGAGGGCAATTTCCTTTAAGCACATGTGATGGGGGAAAGAAAGACTTCTTGAGCTTAGATACTGCCACTAACCACTATGCAAAAACCCTTAAACTTACCAGGCCCCATCTGACATAGAATTACACTGATTTTATTTTTTTATAGTGTTTTTCTCATACATCAGACAATTTCACCCCAAGAGGAACATGGTAAATCAAGACTGGACATAATTTAAAACTTCTACTACAAACATTAATACTACAACATTCCACAATTTCTGTTTCTACATAAAACTGTTGTATTTGGCTTATTGGACTGGAAACTAACTGCTCACTATTATCCTGCCTATTGCTATTTGCTAGTACGATCTGTGATGACTAATTTTCAATCCACTCAGGCATTACACAATCTGACTTGAACACTGGTATTGTGGGCAGAGCTAACACAGTGTGAGGAGGGGTGTGTAGACAGCAGCCAGTAAAATAGAAGGTTAAAAATATAGATATATGAAAACTCAAAACACAGAATGAAGCTATGGAACAATTCTTCTTCTAGTAAGAATAATTACTATGGTCAAGTCCTGGACCTGGTCCCTGATGGCAGATCAGCCATGGAAGAGCACAGAGCAGGGCATTGGCTCTCTCACAGACAGAAACTCAAATTAGGATGTGAGTCTTGCAAACCTCTACTCTCAGTTGCACAAGCCATTCTCCACTGTCTATCCATTTAAAAAGAAATTGGAATTTTCATCTTTGGAGGGGTGTTGAGAAAAAAAAAGAAAAACAATTAAATTATTCTTTTCAAGGCCTTCAGCTGTGTGTAATCACCTTAATACAGGACATCTTTTACCCAACAGTGACAGAGTTAGTCCATCACTTCTTCTCTAACCCTGTTTATTTTTTATTATGTGAATCTTCATATAACAGAAAAACAACAATTTACAGGCTACATCTTTTCTAGTACATCCTTTGAGCTGAAAGAGAGTAGAGTTCACACACCATCTTGCATCCTAATTCAGGGCTTAACCAGCTTTGAGAATTTAGTTACAGCATTAAAATCTAGTTACCATCTTTATTTTGCTAAGCAAGACATGCTTTGGAAACTGAACTATTTTTGGCCCAGAACATGCCTCAAAGACCTTCTCCAGTTTTAAACACAGACAGCTTTCAGATACAATGTGAAGATGGAAAACAGTCCTTCAGCTAAACTAAGGGTAATCAAACATTTAATTTTCCATTGATCTTTGGATATAGATTGTATCAAGTACCAAATCATCTCCCTAGAATCTAAATTAAGAGTGTTTTGATTTAAAAAAATGTCTCTTATTCATTGTGACTGAAATAAAGGCAGGTGTCTGATGTCTAAGATATAGGGGTTTTAGCTGTTCATGAGAAGCCTAAAGTATTTCCAAACTATCATTTCTATGTCTTAACATAATTTTAGTGTTAATTTTAGTGCCAAAATAATCTTACATTAAAGTCTTCAGTTATTTCCACTGGTCAAAATGTAGGTACCAGTAAACTGGTAACATTTTCAACTTGTCTGAAAACTTATTTAGGCATTTAATTTTGTATTTAAAGTACTCTGGATTCTGTCTAATGACCATTGCTGTGAGTGGAAGGCATACATAAATTCAAATATGCCTTTAAAGAAAAAGATAAACTAGAAGAGCTGAACATCTACAAAAGTTAATGAGTTCTGTTTAAAATACTGTCAAATGTTCATTTGGGAAACTACACATCACTTGAATAGCTTAAGATCAGCTTCTATATTAAAACAGAAGACATTTCACTGCTGGATTCTAAGAAAATACTGAGGTTTTGTGCTCAAACCATGGGCTTGGAAACAAAGGAATCTTCAGTTTTATTATCAGTTCAGCTAATGGTTCCCAAGGTGGCCACAACAGTTTAATACATCTCTTTCTGTCTTTGTTTGTATATTTGATACTTTTTGTAGTACATTACTAGTTTGAGAAATAATTAAAATGCAGGACACACTTGCTTTCTCTTGTAAATTTCTCAGAAAAAAACCCCAAATCCAAACCAAAAAACCCCTCTATTGTCAAAACCAAGATATAAATAAATAAATAAATAAATAAATAAATAAATAAATAAATAAATATTTTATGTGAGGGAGACCATAACTTAGACTTTATGCTTATCAGAAGAATGTCCATTACATTTGAATTTGAAGAAAAAAAGCATTTAAACGAACCTTTTTTTGAGAAAAATTATTTTATTAAAGCAAGACCTTTTCAGTTAATTGGTAGTATTTGAATCCCAGAACCATTTCTAGCAGGTATCCATTTCTGAATTTCACCAAATTATTTTGTTAGTGTGAATTGCTTTTACCTTTCATTATTGTTCTGCCTGGGAGGAATGCAAGAAATATTACTGTGCAAATAATCCAGTAAAAAAGTATGTTTAGCTAGTCATAAAACATAGACTAAAGGGTGCCTGTTAGTTATAAGTTTTGGGTGGCAATATTGTTTAATATTTATCATCTGCAGACACAAAAGTAGTTGCTGACATTATGATATACATGAAATGAAACATATTTATAAAAAGAGTGTAGAAACTATTGTCCTCATAAAATATTGTCTGTCAGAAAATACCCAAGTGACTAAGTGATACAACCAGTAATACCGAGTACAACTCTGTATCAAACAGAGTTTTGTTGTCAATAGACCCTGGAAGCATCATGTGTCTTCCAGGCTCTACAAAAGGAAGGCTAATAGAAAAAGAAAAAGATGTTCCTTTGCTGTCAGAGCACATCACGCTTCTTTTCCATCCTGCAAAGTGGAACCTGTGGCCTGAGGAGCTCTGATTGTCACGTTGGGCAATTGGGCAATTGCAAGTGGTTTCGCAAGGCATTTGTATGAATGTCTCCAACGAGCTGTGAGAGAGCACAAGTTCAGCTGTGGGCTGCTAGAGCAATTCTAAGCATCAGCCAAGGCCAGAGAGGATAAAATATTTAAATTGCCTTTTTCATCTCTAGAATATTATGGAAAGTAACTGCACACTCCAGAAAATGAGCATGACGCGGTAACTGCTGTTGCCATCTGATGAGCCTGTGTATCAGTAGATCTTTCACATTTAGTGAAGTCATTGCTTACCCAGTGTCATTTCCTTTCCCATCCTCTAGCACAGAGTATTTTATTAACAGAGCTTGTGGATTTGCCAGGATATCAGGATCTCAATTGTTCAGATCCAGACTTTAATGTAGATCATGTTTAGTGGTATTATATTTTGCATAAGAAAAGTTCCCAAGGTAAATATTAAAATATGTAAAGATACATGGGAAAAGCAAGGAAAGCCAAATGCCGATGCAGTCTTCCCATCCATTTCAGTATTAGGATAATCTCTGCACTCCAAATGAACCAGGCAGAATAAATTTGGAAAGAAGCACAAAACAGTCTTGAGTTAGTAAGTCAATAGGCCTTTGCAAGACAATGTTGGACTTTTTTGCTCAAAAGTGACCAGCTTGGCATTCAGAATTCCTGCTGATGTGTCCACAATTCTTCAGAGCCACACAAGGTATCTAAGTAGTGTCAGACTTTACGGAGATGGAAACTGAATATATTATACTGATACTGACCACAAACACTTTGAAAATTAGGGTGTTTTAGGGATGAAATAAAAACTTGTGCCTGTAATTTATTCTTTCATGTTTTCAAGTTGCAGTTTCGGTACGTCCTTAGCTGAATTACAATTGTTCTGGCTTTAACAAATGAAATTGTTTATAGGGATGACCTGATCTGGAAGCATTTTTCTAGGAAGCTACTGCTGGCAGTTGGATCTTGTGTTAGCTGAAGTGTGGAAAAGATTTCTCCTAAACTGTCTATTACTGAGGAAGGACCAAAGAAGAAGAAAAAATTCATAGGTTGGCAGCAGCAAAGCTATGACTTATCCAGAGTGTCTGATTGTTGTGGTTCAATTCCATCTGGAAATTCAGCCCCCATAGACACTCCCTCACTTCCCCCTGGTGGGAAGGGGGAGAGAATCTGAAGATCAAAAGTGAGAAAACTCATGGATTGAGAATTGCCAAGTAAAATCCACACAGCAAAGCAAGGAAGCAAAAGGAATGTGTAGAGTTGCTAGACATAGGTTTTCTGCATCCTGCTCTGAGTCTCTGATCACAAACCTCTAGTACTTCTCTAAAATATGTATTTCATTGGTATGTCTAGAGCAAGTGGACTGATCAACGTGGGAAAAGCAGGACTTAGCAATCTGAGCAAGTCCGGGGTAAAATGTGGGGGAAGAAAGGATATTGCTCAGTGATTTAGAATTCATGGATTATAACAGAACAAAATGATTATTCAACATGGCAAGAAAATACTGATTTTTATGGCCGAAACAACACTCCCCATAAAATTGTGACATATCAGTTTAATATTGTTATTTGTTTCTGCTCTGGATTTGGGGACTAACGCTGTTTATGCATTTTCAAAATATCTTGAATTAATATTCAGTGTTTACTGAGCCCATTGGACTTCCTGATGTAATTTGCATTAGTTCACAGCAGCAGGGGCATTGGGAGAGCCAGTACCAAAGAATCAAGCAGTAAAACAAATGTTTCGGTCATTTAAAACCATAGTGTCTCCTTCACCTTTACAACACAATCATTTGTGAAAAGAAACAAAAACAAATAAGTCACATCCGTTTTTTATTCCATTACTAAATAAAACACTGCAGTTTCAATTAAGAGAATATTTTAATGGCAACACATCTGAATAGCAGTGCTTACTGATTATTTGACAATTTTCTGTGAAGAAATCTTCATCCTCACCATGCTCATTATTAAGGGCCTCTGAATCTTTTCTAAGTCAAATATCAAGCAAAAAGAGAGATGCATTTGTAGCATTAAAAGGTGTATTGGGACATCTGAGATCCAAGCCTATTCCAGAGAGAAACCTTTTTTGGTAACCTTTATTTATAACTTTAGAGAAGTCATTTAATCTGCTTGTGCCCGTTTTTTGTCTAGTAAATGTCTTGTTTGTTTACAGACTACATTGCTACAGGAAAGACTGGGAGCTGTTATATAAACTCATATCTTTACAGCAGATGTTAGAATGGGCCAATTCTGTCTGCTAGGGTCTTTTCCTTTTACAAATAAATAGCGAACCTTGACCTATGTGCCTTCACCCTAAAATTCCAGCAGAAAAGAAATTCATAAACATTTATATTTAATGTTTCACATTGCCCTTGTTTGTGCTGCCTTCCCTCTGAGGGTAGGATCAGCATTGCAAACCTTACATGGTCAGAGAGAGGTTCCAGAAATCCTCAGACAACAAAGCTAAATACTAATGGACCAGACCAAAGGGTTTCTGTGTGGTCCATCAGTGTGAATTTTCAACATCAACTCTGAATATCTGAATATTAATAGGGTCATGTCTTCAGCTCACCCTGTCACTGAAGTTGTTGAAAGCCATAACCTGATTAGGATGAACTGGCAGCTGCCTTGTCAGAAGATCACAGTTTCAATCACCAGAAAGCTGGAGAGACCTCCCTATTTTGGGATCTTTGAGTTACAGCCTGCACTAGGTCTTGGATCAAAGTCTTCACCAAAAAAACTTTACAAGATGTCTATAATAGTTTTTATCCCTTAATATAAAGTTTGAATGACTGTTCCACATTGTCTGAACATCTTTCCTAGTTAAGTGAAAACTGTTCACTGGACATGCTGATAGTAGATGGCATTGCAAAGCAACTTACTTTTCTTTAATGGAAATAAGCTTTTTGTAGGGTAAACAGTTTTTGCATCCATGAGATGATAGTTTAGCAGTGATATACAAGTTAGGTGAATAACGAAAGACATTGTCAAGTGAATTTAAAAATATTGAGAAATTCATCAAATGAATTATTCAATCAATGTTATCGTACCTATCTCTGTAGGTATCTCTACCACCAGAGGTGTCTGACAGCCTCTGGAGTAACCACATTTTTTATTGTT
Organism: Xenops minutus; assembly: GCA_035221455.1. NCBI lineage: Eukaryota > Metazoa > Chordata > Aves > Passeriformes > Furnariidae > Xenops > Xenops minutus. The sequence continues at coordinate 4,020,902 of JAWWEE010000040.1, read as the reverse complement.
AAATTATTAATGGTGCTTTCATGCCTGAGGCCTTATGGAATACTGCATTGCACCTTTTATCTAAGGATCTCATCGAGATTCACAAAGATTAAACATCAAAACATCACTATGAAGAAAGCAACCTGTACAGTACTGTACTGAATTGAATATAACTGCAAATATAAACCCAGCACTCACTCAAATTAACATTAATTTTTAGTCCTTGTGCTTCAGGGGCTTAAAAAACTCTCAGTTCCTGTGATTTGTAGAGGAACATCCAGAAAAAAGGAGTCTCAAAATCAGAGAGTCCAAATAACTTCCAAATGACTGTTCCATCACCTGACATCTTTATTCTGGGACCTGAGAAGTTAATCAAAAACTCTCCTTTTCGAGCTCTGTAATAATTTGGAAAATCACTGAGGAAGGGCTTCTTCTGAGACAGTTTTTTGTGGTAGGTGTTTAAAGACATGGACAGTGCCTTTGATATAAGTTACCATATAGATGAGCAACCTGTGATTTTAAAACATGTAGCAGTTTCTGATTACTGGGCCAGTGGTATCAAAAACTTACAGATCATCAGAGTTTTATGAAACTTTTTTATTTTCTAATAAAAATGGGAAATAAAAATTAATCTGCCCCAAAGTAAGGGTGGAAGCACAAATTTTGATTTACTGTAATGCGCCTGTCCATCCCACTGTTCAGAGATGGATGAAACCATTGGTTTTCTCAAGTGCTCAGAAAATTTGTGGCAACTTCTGGGAGCAACTCATGTCACCTGATATAGCATCCCTCCTGCTGACTTCAGTGATACTTTATGGTTTGAAAATAAGCAAATAACCATTTTATTGAAAGCTGAAACTGAGGCAGGGGTCATAAATGACTTAGCTAATAGGAGTCTATAGCAGGAACATTTCCAATACTATGTTTCAGCTACCAGGTTGGTTTGGCTGCTTTCCTTTCTTTTCCTGTTTGAGAAATACAAATGAAATTGCCACCAGGCTGCCAGAGCATTCTGAGCAGACCCGGGGAAGCAGAACATCACTTTTACACTCACACAATCCAGGGTCACTACCACCTTGCCCTCTGCTTTTTCTTTTGTACAACAAGCATGATCAAAAATACAGGAACCAAGCAAAACAATAGTCACAAAACCTTATGGAAAGAGCTTGTCTGAACACAACAGGAGAGCTGAGCATGCAGCATGCTGCTCTTGAACTGTGGTAGTGATCTGGACAGTCAAGTTGGGAATTGCATCTGTGGTAATAATATCATCAGGCAGAGTGAAGCTATTTTTAAAAGAACTGCCTTCGGGCCAAAGAGTAGTCCCCAAGGGGAAAAATGATCAGCTCTGCTTTCTTTACATTTAAGCCTACAGCACTCTCAAAGACTGATAGTAGTGGCCAGCATTCGTTAAACATAAGCAAAGAGAAGTTAAAAATAAATAGAAGAGAAAGATAAGAGCACACTGAAAGGATAAGAGTCCCTGATTCTAGAGTTAATTTGCCTGGTTGAACTAAAGCCCAACATAAAAAAGATGAATACAGAACCCATCCTCCCTGCATACCTGCAATGCTATAAAATATAAGCTCCAAAAAAAAGTGTTTCTATAAAGATTTTGGTTTAAATAATATCAAAGGAAGATCCTGCTGCCTAATTTCTAAACTGACAATAGTGCCCCTAAAAATATCTATTATTTTTAAAATCAACAGAAGAAGTAAAAGTTAGAAAAATATGGAAGTCATCTCATATAATCTTTACCTGCCTTGTCTGAGCGCAAGAGTAAGAATGTTACTGTAGTCAAAAGACAGAAATAGGTAAACAGACCTTTATAGGTTCACAGGACTGAAGGATAATTGATGTTAGAAGAGGCCACAGGAGGTCTCCTCGCCCAGTCTTCTGCTCAGAGCATTCCTGGGGTGCTTATGGTCTTACCCTAAAATGTTGGTCTAAAAGAATGAGGTACACTGCAACATGGAGCTGCTAATTCTTAGAGAGCCAGAGAAACTGGATCCGGTGTGGATGTCTGCATCATGCATGGCAAAATAAGTCAGAATCAGTCCTACCTCCAGTACCTGATTACATGGTGTTTCTGCAGAGAAAAAGCAGAAAGAAGTAGGGAGTCTGTAGGGGTATCTCTGCTTGCCCAAAGCTACAGGACACTGGAGGGAAAGGATGAAGTTTCTTCACATGAAATTTTCTGTGATCACAATTTGGTAAGTGAAAAAAAGACATAGGGAGATGTCCTCATTTTGAACTGCATCATCCCAAACTTTCTGTGCAAACACAGCGTAGAGACACTGTAAACAAGAGTTGTAGCAAACACTTGCACTTTGGACCCTTATTCTTTAAAAGGCTCATTTAAAACACTGAGAAATCTCAATCTGGATAGATTAAGGCTTTGAGATTTAAAAGCTAGGTGGGAATCCTGAACCCACTCCCAATGGCAATCCCAGATGACAATAAAACAATTTCTAAGTGTTCCATTATGATATTTTAATATAAAATTCTAGTCGTTGTACCACTAAGTTCCTTTATTGTCAGAGGCTGGCATTTTTCACTAGTTAAGTGGTCTAAAGAAAGAACCATGTGTTTTGAATAGATTGCCCAAGACACAAAAAACTGATTTATGTTGCTTCCAAACTCTTTTCTACAGCTGCAAAATAGTATTGACTGCAGACTCACAGCTACTCATAATTATTTTTCTCTGAACTTACTAGTCAAACAGTGTTATTTAAGATCCTGATATTTTACAGGGATTGGCCTAGAAATGGACGTGAGGATAGAATAGACTTCTGATGTTAAATATTTAACCTTTTTTTTTCTACTCCCTTTTACATGGCTGCAGGTGCAGAAACAGATCCTTTAAAGAAAATGTATCATTTAAATAGTTAAAGAAAATGAATAAACACAACCTCGAAGAGTTACAAAGATAGCAAGCCAAAAGCAGTTCCCAAACACTATCTGCAAGGAGCGGAAACAGTAGATCATATCTTAGCCAATTAATACCTACTTAGGAGTTTATGCCCTGGTGTGCACATGTAACTGTATTTAATGTTAATGAAAGTTATGTGCATGCTACAGAGAAGGCTAAACTTCTTAAAAGAGGCTGTTCAAATTGATTCCAACAGATGCAGGTTAAAGATTAATCATTCAATTTGGCTTCCTCTGCATTACAAAAAAAAAAAATAAAAATAATTATGTGTATTAACAACAATATTCATTACTCAATTGCAAAAGTTAACTACAAGTATTGTATATTTTTTATCAAGTTTTCAGCCTGTCAATGCCATTTAATTTCCCAAGTAAAAGGAAATTATGTCAGATTTCTGTATTGAAGTGTTGAGGTTACTTGCACAAGTGCAAAGAGAGCTCAGAGTTGGAGATTCAGCTGTTATTATACACGATTTTCATTCTTGCACTGGTTAAATAAACAGAAGAAAAGTGAAGCTGGAACAGAGGGCCCAGCGACTTCAGTGATGCATAGGTAGTAAGAGATTAGTTCTGTTTTGCTGGATTTTAGTAGCTCTGCTAAGCAGATGTACAGTCAAATAAATGGATAGAGTGCTTATTGTTGAACATCAAATGGACTATTCACCACAACAGGCACAATATAAACCCACCAAAGCATTCTTCACCAGATTTTATTTCCACTCACTTGTGTAAATCTTATTTTCTGTACACAGATGTAACCACTAACTGTACCTGAGTGACAGGAATAAAGCACTCAATTTTCTGTTGGCTTTTGTCTCATATAGTCTTATATGGATTTGATGTTTGAAATGCCACCTAAACAAATCAGTAGATGATCAAGGCTGAAGCCATTTCTACTTTCACTAGGCATAAATGTCCTAGGCAAAATTAGAGGAAAAAACCCCAGGATTTACTCATCATATTCTAATGGTAATTCCTTCTTTTGATCAGATGAATTGCACTTTGAAATTATTGTGTTGGAAATACAAAGGGTCTAGATAGGTAGTTCAGATGGTAGGGACACATATAACCTTCACTTTGGATTTGATTTAGTTGTCTTAAACCAGGCATTTAATGTCATTTGAAATGCCCTGGGGTATCCAGAACAGCTGTTTAGGCCTGGAAGGTGTAATGCAAAACCCACAGGAGAACCATCCATGTCCAAATGGATGTCAGATCCTAGGAAATCAGAATTGGCATCAGATACCTATGTGTGAGTAACCATGCAGAACCTGCAGACGCCTGCATTTTGGAGAACTCACTTGTTCTACATGGCTATCTACACAGTAGCTGTAAGTCTAAGAACTTTTATAGTAACTGGGGGTCTATGGCCTGACTTGTTTACTCACACATGGGCACAGAGTGATGTTTGAAATGCCCCAGATTATGCTGGTGTATCTCCAGCTGTTTGACCAGAAGAACATGGATCTTCCATGTGTTCTATGGCATAGCTTCCCAGACTAAGCTAAGGTTTTGGAGTTCATAACAAATTTCCTTAGTTCATGCCAAATTGCTTTAGGAGTTTGAGATATCAGTGAGCAGAATCTCTAGTCAATATAAGTAAGGATGGATTTGAAAACATACTCTGAGTCAACCTATATTTGGTAATTTACAACCCAAAAAAAACCCCCCAAAAACCCCAAGCAAAACCAAAAAATCCCCATCAAAACTGACACTCCCAAAGCACTAGAATATCCTTAAACACCCGATATAACATGTAGACACCTCAATCTACATGCCTACATTTGTGTATCTTATCCGTGTTCCTCTCACTGAAATTAAACAAAGAGAATTAAAGGAAGCCCTTTCGTGGCACACAAGCTCTGTCCCTCCAAAGTCTAGATTTCATTTAATGCTTCTAGAGTTTTGTGATTTTCTTTTGCCATTTACTCACTCATTGCAGACATTGTGTCTGAATCCAGATTACATTATCTGAGGACAAAAAAAAAAAGCCCTAAATCAAGAATAACACTGGTTTGGTAACATTAAGAATCTTACAGCATTGTAGAAATGGCTCTTCCTTGCACACTTGACACGGTCCATAGAACAATGAGAGTCTGAATGGACAGGGAGAGATAAAATATACTTGGTTGGTTTGCTGGTTTGTTTTTTATCCTTGAGAAGAGTAACGGCAATGTTACTAAAAAAATTGTGGAATAGATCTCATAAGGATCTGATGAGAGGGGTTGGAGGTCTTTACGGATATGGCTGCAGAAGGTAAACAAGGAATAGCCATGGGTCTGGGATTATACTAGGGATGACATAGATCTACACAGCAGGAGGGTTTATAGTTTAGCATGGTGAGGAAAGGGAAGAAAGTTGAGGCATGTTCGTAGTACCTGAAGCATGTTCTCACATTTGATTATATGTCTGCTGATGTCAAATGTCACTTACAGATGTGAAAGAGTGCAAACGCAAGGAAATCCTGTGCTTCCCTCCTCTCACAACTTTCAGTTCACAGTCCAGTTTCTCCAGTCTTCCTCTTCCAGTCATGTCTTGTGAGATCTTGCCCCTGCACTCTGAATCATTGTTCACTACATGATCAACCTGGGGCTAAATAAGACAGCGTGATAAAATAATTGAAGTTGTTCAGGTGAGCTCACAAAGGACTGCTAAGGACAAAAGTTTTTGACAAATGGTACCTAAATGAAAATGTTTTGCCAAGCATCAAGGTTTTATATGGTAATCATTTGTCTATTCACAAAAAGACACCTATTTGTCAGCCAAATCTTTAGAGACCTTATTCTAGTCTATTTTAACTACATACAAACCCATAGTTACAATTAGAGAAGACAGATTTGTTCATCATGAAAAACAAGAACATTGAAAAAAGGGCAAATTCTAAGACAGGAGAAAAGCAGTCCTAAAAACTACTACATCATCTCAGTGGTTTGCTTAAAGTCATTTGGTATTTAGATGCAAAGTATTTTTTATTCCCATGATTCCTTAAAACCTGCATCATATTTCTATGGCTTTACTTTGCTTTTCACTCTTAATGTAAAATTAACTCCAGCTAGACTGCTGAGCTTCTGACTAATACTGTCAAATCAGCCCCAGTTTTGCATTTCAGAATCTCTATCAGCTCTGCAAAACATTGTCTCCTGAGGGAAGGCAACAGTTGGCATTTTTAAAACCCAGAAGCAAGTGTTTGAGTTTGATGAGGCTATAAACTCCCTGACTGATGTTCTGTGCTCAGCAGGAGAATGGGTACAAGGAACAAGAGTCTCCAAGGAAAGGGTCTGCTCTGTGTCCAGACCCAGTAAATCCTTTGCTGCTTCCTGGGGTTGCAAACAAGGCTGCTGATTACAGGCAGTTTTATCCCAGGGTCTTTATCACTCTTCCTGACAGTTTGAGATTATTTATCAGCAAGATCTAATACCTTAAACATTGTTGGCAAGTTCTGTTCTTGAAAACACTGCAAGAAACAGTTGAGGCAGAGACAACACAGTATTCCACAAGGGCAAACAATCCTTTAATAAATCTAATATTTCTCTATAGAATATCCCATCAGTGATATTTCAGTAATGAAGCATTATTTGACAGATTCAAACAACTGCAGGATAACTTAGCATGGGTCTGGAAACAAGCTTTCAAGCCTCAGGAGGTCAAACTGACTACATCTTTTTAATGGGTAGGCATGGAGCAAGGCAATGACCTAAGTGCTGTGAGAAAAAAAGAAACATTCTGTCATTGCTGCCTTTCTGATTAACTCCCTGGCTTTCTCCTGTGATTACTGGAGATTTTCCAGTCAAGGAACACCTTTTGCCTGACACTGATACATGCTGCTTGTGTGACATGAGGAAATGTAAGAAGCTGTCATCTGCTCTCTGACTGTAAAAAAGTGGGGAATGCTTTTTTCTTCAAATTCCTAACACAAGTGTTGCTCTAAAGGACTAAGTTTATGCTTTTGGTCAAGCAAGAGGTGAAAAATAGGGAAAAAATAAATTCTGCTGCTGTTTGCAGAGGTTGAAAATTTAATAGAAAGAGTAGTTTAATTTAAGAATTTATATTTCCATACAATTCTGAAGTTCTTTATCAATCCTGGAAAAATGAACAGGTTTTGTGAGACTTTCAGGATTGCACAACCCTGTAAAATGCTGGAAATGTGTCATGGGTGTTCATTCCCAGACTGCAGATCTCCTCACCAAAGCCACTTGATGCTTTCCAAGTAAAGCAGTACACAACTATTATTCAGACTATTAAAATTAGTGGGCTACTTCACCTGTGGGTGTCACATTTGTTTCTTTAAATGTGCTTTTAAATAAACTGAGATTGAAACTCTGTAAGAGAGTTCATGCCTGGGTTTCCCTCATGCCACTTGGAGACAGATTTTGAGAAAGGTGGGTTAAATTTTCTTTCTCGTGAAATGTAGGTTCCAGATGTGTCAGACATTTGAGATCTCCATGTAACCTCTTTGGGGAGTGAGTGCTTAAGGTTTCCTCTGTGCTTGCCTGTAGTCAGTGTTATTCATTAATGTAAGATGGAGTTACTCAGACTTTTAGATCAGGAGGTCTTGAGTCAAACTCTGGTGTGTTAGGTATCAGAACTGCTGAGCTCACCTACAGCTCTCATGCTGGAAACAGGGAGGTGGCAGTCAGCAAAAATGTGAAAGATACAGCAGATCTTATTAGACACAGGTCACAGTCCTAGATAGTTCTACAGTCTGGGTTGTGCAGCCAGCCCATCCTGTTTGGCATCAGCTAGAAGTGGATTAGAAATGTCTCAAGAAAGCTGTTCTGGGCAAGCTAACACCAGGGCTACCAACATTCCCAGCAAAAATCCAGGATGGATGTGTGTTTCCTCCTTAGGCACACTGAAACAGAGGGCATAGCTGTTTCTGTCTCATGATCAGGAGGGGAAAGATAGCTGGCATTGGAATCATCCAATTTAACACACAGCCAAGCACAAATAATCACCCATCTCCTGAAGGTTATGAGCCCTGAGACAGAAGTGATGTAGAGCATGGAAGGAGATGGACAGACAAATCACAGCAATATTATCCTTCCCCTCCCTCGCCCCCGCACACACAGGGGCAGCACTGTTAAAATCTGGCTATGCTGGTGGAACAACTATTTAGCCAGGACTAAAACATAATGATGAGAACATAAGAACAGCAACACAGAGAGACAGAAGGACCATATAACTCTGTGAATCCTGTCTCTGACAACATCCCACAGCAAATGTTTAGGGAGGAACATACACAACAGCCAAGATACAGTGACACATCCATGGAAACTGCACTTCAGGGACTTCTGGGGAGAAGAGGGTATTTTTGCAGTTAACAGACTTTACTGGATTTTCCTTCTATGGGTTTATGGGATTAGTGTTTGAACCTCTGCATATTCTTTTAACATCTCCAGTGCCCAGCGGCATGGAGTTCACAGATGTGCTCAAAAACCTTTCACATGCTGTGTAAAGAAGGATCTGTTTCAGATTTGTATCACTGCTATGTAGTGTAACCGTAATCAACACTGCACTGGAGGAGACAACCAACAGTCAGTCCCTACTTACAGCTGACAGTCTACCCCATGACACTGAGGGTTACATAGATTTCTGTAACACCACATTCAGTCACCTTTTTCTAACACTAAAGGATCTTGGTCCACTTAGCTGTTCCTTACACAGAAACTACAGCACAATCTCTGATCACTCCTTGTTGATTTTTCTGGGCCCATTTTACTTGAAGTATGTCCTATCTGAAAAGGACAGCCAGAATTGTGCTCCTCAGTGTATGGACATGATAGCTGAATAAAGAACAACAAAATTATCTTCATTGTTTTCTACTCTTTTTCTAATAATTGCCCAAATTGACTTTATTTTTTAACCATTCCTAAACCCTGATCAGATGTTGTCAGCTAAGTATTGATTATAAGCTTACGATCCAAATTCTGGGAGGATAAGTCAGTTTATCATGGCCTATGCAAAGTTCACTGCTTTCTGTCAAGTGCATTTCTCTGTGTTTATCAACACTGAATTTAATTTTCATTCATCACTTATCCCTAGTTATTCTGCAGCTTCCCATCGTCCTGATTAACCTGAATAACACATGACCAATTACCTCTGCTGTCATTTCCAATCTTATCAAGAACACATATGTTGAATAGAGTCAGTTCAGGCATAGCCTGGATGAGACATTTCTAATTATTTTCTTGCGTATTCTGAAAAAACCCAAAACATGAGAAACACTGATCTCTGTCAAGCAGCTTTTCACATATGTTACAACAAAAATAGGGTAGATTTGTTTGGTAAACTCCATGACATACCTGGAAAGCTCTATTAACATTTGAAGGGCTAATCAATTCCTTTTGCTATTGAATGGGTTTAGATTTCTTTTAAGGTATCCAGACAATGTTGATTAAAATGCCTTTCCAGAACTACTACCAAAGTTACTTATAGAGCAGTTGTTCTAACAAAGAAGGAAAAATAGTCTGGGAGCAAGATTTCTTGCCTTACTCATACCCATATCTGGACATTTTATGGCAAAAATTGAGCCTGTGAAGATAACAAGAACAACACAATTAGAGGTAATTAGCCCAGCAGGACAACCATTGTCACAAAGGTATCTGCTAAGTTGACAGTCTGAGAAAGGTCAAGATAGTCTCTTGAAATGGATATATAATTTGCCTATTTAGATCACAAGCTTTCCTGGGCTCACAGAAAGTCAAGTACAATAACCTCTTTTTGGGCCTTGGAGAGCTAAAGTGAAGAAAATGCAAGCATATTTGATGACAAATATAGCAATAAAGCTGATCCCCAGAGAGGAATCGGAGCTAGATGAGTAGGATAATTTCTTTCAGGGGCCATGAACTTAGTGTAGACATAATAGACTAAGTTTCAGGAGCTCATAATCACTTTAAAGGAACATTTGATTATGGATTACAAGGCTTGGCCTTGTTTAAAAACAGCAGCAGTCTTCATCCCTTGGGCACAATGTGTAAGTATATACTTGCATTCATTCCCAAACTGTTAGTTTATTAGGTTAATTGGACAGTAAAAGACATTCTTTGCCCTAAGAAAGTTCTGCTGCTTTATATTTCAAGTTTGGCATCTCAACCTTCGTGTTGAACATTGCTTCTTTCCTGTCCATGACTGTAGAAGCAGGATGAGCAAGTACAGTCTAACCCACTGGAAATAATCATCCTCAAACAGAGGGGAAATGCAGCAGTTATTCACAGAGAGAAAGCCCACACTAAAATGTACATCTGTGCACAGACAGCTCTGTTACCTGTCAGGATTTCACTTGGAATTCCTCAAACTGGGCATCTGTTTGGTACTCAATGGAATTAGTCGTGTGAGGATGACTTATTTAGCAGTGACCTGGTCCAAGTCCTGTGGCAGCAGTTAACTCTCACGTAAGTCCTTGCACTCAACAGATTCAGAGGGACTAATTCTTGCTGAAAACTGCTTCTCCTTCAAAACTCTACACCTGCAATGAAGACGAGCAGCTCTGCATCAGGCTAATAGCAATAACCTTAGGGAGTAGTTATGCTCTCATTTTGAACACTTGAAAAAGGACTAAAAAACTATGAAGTTGCTATTGAAGTACAATTAAGATGGTGTTTTCAAGTGCAGTGTAACCTTAAACTGGAGAAGCAAGAGAGTTAAAATGGAAGCACTTATAAGGCAGTAAAAGCTCCTCTGCATGAGGCACTCTGTGTGCACAAAATTATAGGATTAGAAACCTTTCAACCAATCCAGTGCCTATGTAGGCAGAGGTCTGTAAAGGACTTTTAAAATGTTTTTCTATGAAAGAGGAGAGTAAGTGTGTGAGTGGCCAAAAGGATAATTTTTCAGGATGTAGCAGAAATCCAGACCACCACCATCTGAAGCCTTTCTTGAACTTGTTTAAACTTACATAAAAAGATAGAAGCTTCTTCTCTAGCACCAGCACACACTGATTTTTTTCTTAGATAAGTCTTGGGAACTGCTTACAAGCAATTTATAATTTCAAACCATTTGTTGTCATCAGAAAAACTTGAAAAAAACTCTATTTTCTGGTGAAAAAAACCCCCAATTCCAAGGCAGTGCCCTGTCTGCAGAAACCTCATGTATTTCCACTTTCAGACTCTGAGCTCCAGAGAGGAAAATCAGTCCTCAGTGAAGCTTCCAGGATCATGTTTTAAATGACTGTAAAGTGCTGGGGGAGGAATACATTTATATGCAGATATAAACCAAAATAGAGTTTGACTTCAGGAAAGGGTTTGTGAACATTGTATATTTTTGAGTCCAAACCTGAAAATCCCAGGTTATTTTTAGGGAACAATTAAAAAACATAAAGCTCTTCCTATAGCTCTAATTCATTACATTCAACAGAGTTGTCTATTGCTGTTCATTAACTAAAAAGGAATCCTTGAATGACTACCTTTATTTGAAATAGTTAAATTTCAGATAAATATAGTTAGGTCAGATTAATCCCTCTGAAAATAACACATAATGTGTTAGTAATATATAGCACATTTAAATAAAAATAATAAAAAACCTTATTTTATTTTAAGACTTTGAGCATGGAAAATACAACAATGTGGGGTTTTTTCCCCTGTAAAATATAACAAATGCACATATCAAATAAGGATAAATCACAGAAGTGGTTTGTGCCAATTACTAGATGCATGTAGGAAAACTGTTAATGACATTGTAAAGAAATCAGTGTTACTTCTTATGTATATCTATTTTCCTTTCTGAGCACTTCTCAGTCCATTAATGACCAAGGAAGACATGAGACAACATCCACTTGGGCATGAGTCTGTACATTTTCAAATGTACAGAATCAGATATGATGTTTTTCTAACATAAGTTTTAAATAATTACTACAGTACTATAAAAAATCCAGATGGTTTGAAAGACTGTTAATTGCTTAAGTATCTAATTTATCAATCCTTAACAGAAAGTACAGCAAGGTCTAGATTTGATAGAATTATAGTTAATTCAAATCAAAGTGGACCTGTGAAGAAATCTTTGTCAAAATAGTGTGAATTCATGCATTTGTGACAATAATTGTGAAGTCATAAATAATATACACAACAGATAAAGTGTGGGAATCTAATAAATCTTGCAAAGTGTTTTCAGTGGAAAATCATCATCTCATTTGAGAATACTGTGCTGCATTCTGCATGCTGGCACTGAAAAATTAAATTGTTAAAGCCACTGTAGAACCCTAGAGGAAGCTCTGGAAAAGAAGGCTGTTTTTATCTCATGAGCTATAGAAATGGCAAGCAACTCAATGACAGTCTTTGTACATGACCAAGAAAGAAAATGCTGGGTAGCACCAGCACAGGAAACCTAGATCACAGTGCCAACAATTAACCAATTAACCAGTCAAATTAATTGTTGAATCTTATACCTCTGTGTTCAGATATTAGAACCACCTTTTCAGGTGCTAGAATTGACACAAATCCAATTTACTAGACACAATATGAAAGTAAACTGGTGAAGTTTAGTGGCATAGAGTATAAACACATCAGACCAAATGATTCAGTGGTCCCTGCTCACTTCAAACACAATGAATCTGTGAATGAATTCAAATCATATTCAATGGGTAATCCAGACTTGAACAGCAGAGGAACCCCTACAGAGATTCTCAGCAATGCACATGCTTCTCTGAGTCAAACCCTTCCACCCAGGCTACTTCTTGTTTGTGAAGGAGTTTGTGAGGATGGATATGGTGGAGGGGAAAAAAACAAAAAACAACTGTAAATTAAACTCATGAGTGATGTTGCATCTCAAAAGCTCAGAGTCTTCCAAAGAGTTTCACAGATCATCTCATTCATTTTGCTCTTCTCAACATCCCCCACACAGCTTGAGTTCTGGAAGTGTTGAAATTTTTGAAGTTAGCCTCAAAAGAGAGACTTTTGAGGGCCTTTTAGGTCCTGAGAAAATCCACAAAAGTCTGTGAGGCCAGAAAACCTGGAGGTTAGATAGGTTGACATGTTATTTGGACAGGAAACAGCTTGCTGTAGGGAGCTCCTGGTTGATTTACGTTCTCAGAGTTGTCATCAGAATCAAAACAGCTTGAAGCAGCGTGTATGACTCATTTTCAGTGTGGAACAAAGCCATAAGTTAAGCACCACATGCTATGAGTACAACACATAATAGGCCCCTGAGTTACACAGAAAAGTTTTACCCAGTTTTTAAGTGTCAATCTAGTTTTTCTTGTGCCTAAGGCTCTGTGACATCTCGACATCTGTAATCAGGTTCGTTTCTACCCTTACCACCCATTATAAGTTGTCACTCTTCAGCTTCTTCACTTACTATTCCACCACTATGGATTTAATCTGCAGTTTTCTATGCATTGAATTTAAGGCCTAGAAGTCTTCATGTATTATTCGCTTCCATTTGCTATACTTGTTAAACAGTATATGTTCATTGGAGTTAATAAATCACCATTCACTTTCCTCCTTGCATTTCCCAGAACAGAGTAATTACTCAATCTACCTCTACCAACAGCAGCTTCAGAGCTCCCACAGATTTCTCTGCATTCATGAAGCTATTTATCATGTACCTGTCTTAAATATTAGCAAAGTAAGCTTGCTCAAAAAGCTTAAGCTGTTATCTCTTGGTAGTGTATGTGGAGGCCAGCACATATCTGACTCAAAACCATGTGAAATGTCTACTTGTTGGCTGTGTGACATCCACCTTAGTTTGGGTAATGGGAGGGTGTTAACAGGCTTATCAGAGGAGAAAGAAAGTTATCTTCCTTGTGTATGTCTACAGACAGATACAGAAGGGACCAAAGCCTGAAGTCATTATTAATTTTGAATATCTGTTTTTGCTCCCATGCCCTCAGGAAGTCATTGCTGAAGTTGGCGACTGGGGTTTTTGACCTTTCTGTCCTGCTGAAGGGAGATGCTCGACTCTTCCACTTCCCCTCCTTTAGAACAGCATGAGGCTGCAGGGAGGTGCCAGAAGGTCAGGGCTGCCTACACAGGCAGGTGCAGGCAGGTTCCAGTGCCAGCCGCCTGGGCTTCACTCGGGGTGAAGTTACTGTTTCTGTAATCAAAGCTGAGCTGCCAGTACCAAAGTGAACAAATTCACCCTACCAGTGTTTTGCTGTGTGATTCACAGACTCTCTTCTTCAGATCTGACCTTCATTCCCATTTCCCATGTAAAGTATTTTCCTTTCGGCTTCATTAGAACGTGTCTTGTCCTGTTGTAACCATTTAACCACATCACACAGACAATTTCCTGGGCATAATGTGGCTTTTAAAATTTGCTAATTCAATCATTGTTGTGCCAGCAAAAATATTCCATCAACTTTGCATGTATCTGTAGGGTGCCATTGGGCATCACCTCACCCATGAAGGTTTCCTCATTATATTAATCAAAGTAAGTCTTTGAAAAACCAAAGAGATAATCAGAAAGTTTCAACTTCTTCTTCAGAACACAAAGAACTTTTTTTTCAAAGATTATTACCTTGGACTTTTATAATTAGACATAATATGTCTTCAAAGTAGAACATTGGCTTTTGACAAATTTAAAGAATGACAAATTCAGTTGAGTGACAATTCAAACAGTTGACCTTTTTTTCCAAAAAATCTGTTTCATTGATATGACAAATTCCCCTTTTAAGCAACAGGAAGAAAAAGACAGTTCTAATTCTCATTTTGAACAGAAATATGGCCGACTACATAGACACTAATATGGAAGCAGGTTTTTAAGTACAGCTATTCAGAATGATCAAATTGTTTAGGTCCAGTTCATCAAAGTGCCTCATGTGCACCCTAGATTAGGGACATTCAGCTAATTAAACTGACAAACAGGGAAACATTCAGAGTGCGAAAGTCATTCCTAGGGAAGGAATGATATTGCATCATCATCTGGATGAACTTTTGGAATCATGTTCCAAACTTTTTCACCTTTTGGGACTATGTTTCTTCAGGAACTATGAAGCCAGGTAGTTTTGTTAGGGCACTTGTTTTGGATAAGCCCTCAGAGCCCCCCTTTTACATCTGTGAAGTGGATATTTCTGTTCTTCAAAATGGCATCATGATAAATGTTGTCAGACTGTGAGATCTGTCACACTATTTGGGACCTAAGCTGGATATGCAGATTAATTAGTTTTGAAAGTATTAATGACAAAAGTAGAAGCGTGTTTTAATTAATCTGATGCACAACACTCAAGGAATCCTATGATACTGCACTCTTAGAGTTTAGAGCATTTGAATGTGCTCAGTCCATCAGTCACAGGGGGAATGTGGGAAGCATTAACACTAGCTGGTGATAAGAAAACACAGCATTTTTCATCTATTACAAAATTCAGCAAGATTTCAGAAATTTAGAAATTGAGTTCTCCCACCTGAAAGAATCAAACATAAACCTGTTGCTTTTGAGAACTCAGCTTCTGGAATATCCCACATTAATGTACCAGTACTTTGTGCAGAAATGAACAGGAAATTTTTTTGTTTGGTTGGTTTTTACTTTTCTATGTTCCAAAACCTAAGAAGAGGCAAAACTATGCAAAGTAGTTATTAATTCATGGCTTCATACGTGCTAATGCATAAATAGGTAACTACAGAGAAAGGAGGATTACCTTATTTTAGCCCTCTAAATTGAAAACACCTATTTTAGGTCCCATATAACTAGTGGAAAAGGGGGGCACCTTCACAGAACAGTCCATTTAATCCTAAAGTAGATATTGAAACTAGTTGAGACAGTCATATCTTTCTTACACAGCTAAAATGAGGCAGATGACTCCCTTCTGAAGAGGTGACACAGAAATAATGAGTATCTATTGATACAAATCCAAAATAAAGAACTGTGACACTCTACAGGTGTCATCAACCAGAAATTGCTTCTATTAAAAGATGCTGTTTCCTCTGTCTTTCTAAGGACTGACAATAACTGCTGACCAAACTCTTCTTTTAACATTAACTCTGTTAATCAAGAATGGCAGGACCAAGACTCCACCACTAATATGTGTTTGATGCAAATCCTGTGTATTCCCATTCTCAAAGCCTAAGGAACCCACAGAGAGCTGCAAAACCAAATTGTTATGTCTCAGTTCTAGTACACAACCGACAAGATGTGGGTTCTTATTTGCAATGGATTGACAAACCCACTAGAAAATTCTCTTTTTCACATTATTGCTCCAAAACTCCTCAGTTAGGCTTGCATATGTATATGTGTATGCACATGTATTCAATACAGGTGGGGTGAAACTGCTCTTTGACCAGACTAAGTTATTTTCAACTTTCAATTGCAATGCTGCAAGTAGAAATTCAAGCACAACCTAAATGAATTCTCTAGGGGATGGTGAATCTGTTGTGTCCAAGACTTGGTGGGTTCTGAACTATCCAAAACAGATTTGCCAATGGAATGCATTCACAAAATAAAATGAAATGGAACATGCCACGTCTAAGGACAAGCAGAACGATTCTTTGAAAGCCACACAGCACTGTTAACATTTGTAGTGAAACTTCTTGCCATGTTCTGGCAAATCTTTTGCTGAGTGGTGATGGAATTTAATATCTGTGCCTATTTATTATCCACAGCTCCTTTGTGTTCAACTTCAGCCCTCATAGCTTGGTGATATTTTGGAACCAGTGTTTCCATTATCTCAAATCAAGTAGCACCTTATTTCTGAAGGAGCAATATCTTTTTTAATAGAGGTATTTAATGGCATAGCACCCTCCTCTAAAAATGACAGTGACAGAGTAAGAGCTTCTTTCTGTACTATATCACTTAGGAAAAGAAGACAAGAATAGGCCATAAAAGCAGGATTCATGTGAAGCTTTATCTAGTTTATCACCGAGGAAGGTGGCAGGAGTGAGCCATCATACATTTCTAAAGAATACTTTAGAACAAGAATAAAATTGTGGTTACTGGATAAAAACAGGTGAGCCTTTCAGCCTTGCTAAATATTAAACCATAAATATTAATACTTAATAAAATCTTGTCTAGGAAGACAATGATGAGTTCTTTTTAAAGGAAGAAAAAAAGGAGAACTGTTTGCTTTTCAAACCAATTCTTATTCTATATAATGCAAGGTAAAAATAGAGCATTTTGTGAAATCTTAATAGACTGAATTGTAATGTTTCCTTTTTTAGGGAATAGAAGAAACCATGTTTCAGTGTTAGGAAACAAAAGCCCAAACCAGTAGAACGTACAAAGTTTTTGGCTGAGCTTCTGAATCCTGCATTACAAGTACAGCTTATGGATAGATAGACTACTATTTCATAAACTTGGCTTAAAGATGATTCTGCTGTTGGGATTTTCATGATTTGTTTTTCATTTTCCTACGTGGATTTTGTAGTGTCTAATAAGAACTCATATCACTATCTTTCCATCCTCAGTAGTTGCTCTTTCCTCAGTCACTGATTTTCTTAAGGTATGTCAGATCTTCATAACCTTGAGACCACTATTCCATCAGTAAAATTGGGCTGAAATGGGCCAAACAATTAAAAACCAGCTGGAGTTAGGTGACGGAGAGGGAGACAGATAGAAAAATACAGAATTTCACACACATGATGAACCCATATCTCCTTTTCTTAAGAGTCTAAGTGAGTTAAGCTTTTGAGAGAAAGATTTAGAGCACTCATGCTGAACAGCCAGTATGTCCCTAATTTACTTGGCAATCCTAGAAGCTGGAATTTCTTATACAGAAAACAGACAGAAGTAGGATGCTACCAAATAGCAATTCAGGGTATTTACATCAATTATCTAGAATAAGCAGTGAAAATACTATCCCTTTTGTACTTATCCTTCCTCATATGTGACATTCACTGTCACAAAGGACTTCAGGCCTCATCCTCTGTATATCTCTCAATTTCTTCATCGAATAAAGCATAGTTCTTAAAATAGAGTTGTTTTAGTACACAATCATAATTAATTTATTAATTAACATCCAAAATTTAGAGGGTTTCAAGGAGAGGTACTTTCAAAAAACAATATCTGAGGCAGTAGCTAGCACAAGATCACCATTATGAAAGAGATCCTTGTTGAATTGTCTGGAGGATGAAGTGGGCATTTATTTGTAGGTTATTCTAGAAATACTAAAGCTAATATTTCTTCATTTCCCACTCTATTTTTTACTATAAGAAAAATCAAATATGATAGCCAGGACCTCTATTTTAACATGAATTGTAAGGTTTTAAACCCTGCATCTCCACAAATTTACCTTTAAAGATGAAGAAGACTGGCAGAAGGTTATCAGGTAGACATGAGAATCTTGATGTAGATCAGTCCAATTTCATTTGGCACTTTGAATTAAGGTAGGTTTATATCAGCAGACTTTTTAACATGAATTTTTGTTTTTCCTGACTTATTGTGATTTTAATCTTTTCTTAGTCCATAATTTATTAGGTTAAACAAGAGAAGTAGTAGCTCTTTGGAGAGATCAAAAAGTAATAATTCAAAATATGCAGTGAAAGCTGATAGTTAAAAATAAGGTACTGATTACCTAAAGAAAAATCTCACTGTGCAAGGCTGCCCGTACCTTGCATACAAATCATGCATGAGCCCTTAAAATTGTGAAAAAATCTTGACAGACAATTGCTCATTAAAATCTGATAATTGTAATCAGAGTTCTTTGACTCTCTCTAATTGGTAACAACAGAACTAAAGTAATCTGTGCTTTTGGCATTCTGTCTGTCTAATGTATCTCATAAGAATTAGAAGGCAGTATCTAGAAGAAAAAATGCTTTATTAGTGATAGGATTTAAAAGACATCAATTAACTTCTTTACCCCCCTTCCTTCCTATAAAAGACAAGGCAATTTGTTTCCTTGATGTGTGAGCCATCATCAAATCTAAATTCACAGCAAGAACACTTCTGAGATAGCCCAAACTTATCATAAGGTTAATGAACCATTGCATTAGTCCGATCTAACCCATTTGTCAATGAAGAAAATTGCTCATCTGCTATCTTGCAACACAATTTGGAATAAAACTGCCAAAATAAGAACTTATTTATGTTTCTCCTTAGCACAGATTGTGCCTTCAGATTTTAAAATGTGTGCATAATAGGTCAGTAATGCAAGGAGAGTTTATTACTTTCCAGTAAAAGTCACATATTCTGAATGAACCAATTTTTGATTTTTGGAACTTAGGTGTTCTGTGAGAACAGGCCTGGACCTTCCATATTTTGAGTAATTTGTGTTGTGAGGTCTACCAAGACAACTTAATACAGAATTGTGTATGGATTATGGTAAGCAGCATCTTTCAGGGAAAATCAGGGCTGAAAATATAAGCATAGCAGGTGACTATCCCCAAGCTACCATGTTAGCCTCTACTATTGTTGCATTTATTTAGCTGGTTATTGTACACCATAACCACAAATTAAGCTGGATGCAGTGTATCAAAACCTGAAGGTGCCAGGTTTGGAACAGTCAATAAGGGAAAGTTGCTGATAAATAACCATTGCATTACTTACATGGTCTTGAGTGCTGTTCCCCAGAAGAGTGGGGCAAAAAAACCCAAAGACAAAATTAAAGATATAAATATAGCAAGAATATAATGAAATTAAGCTCTACACAAAGAAATTTAGATGTAATAAAATTAAAAAGGGCTGATGTAATCATCAAGTCTGACTGCTTATAGCAAAGACACATGCAGTTTTAAAAATCTGTTCTTGATTAAAATGAAGCATAAGTTATGGATAAATATATCTAATATTGCTGATCATGGAGAATCTCCAGCTATTGACATTAGCCTATTGTGTTAATCACAAGATTTATTTTATTTTTTTTTTTTACTATTTTACTGTCTTTGCTATTAAGAAAAACATTTCTCATTTTCAACTTGACACTTCAACATGTGTCAGTGGACTCTGTTCTGATTTTTTGAAGAATCTCTAAACAAAGCATTACTTGTGCTAATTTCTCCTTATAGTCTGGGATCAGGTCATCCTTTGAAATTCTCCTTCATAACATAAACAGTGAGCAGCTGGGATCTTTCATAGTGAAGCTTGCATAGAGAAATGGATAGGCTGAGTAGGGAAGTATTTTCTACTCTCAGGAGCAGACCTGTGCTTAAAATAGTCAAGGGTAGGATCTTCCAAAGTGGTCTTCAAGAGTTGCTTACCCAATTCAACTGTGGATATGGGGCTCACTTTCAAACCTCTTTGAAAATTGCAGAGTTAATTATCAGTGCTTGTACAACTCTTTGAACCTTCAAGATGCTCTGGAAAAAGAAGTAAGAGATCATAGTTTGCATTAAACACAGCTTGTAAATTATATAAATCACACTTTAAATCCCTGAATAGGTTGTGTTCTGGGAGCTTTCCCTCTAGCACATGTAAAAACAGACTCAGTTACAACTCTGTACTGCATAACATTATCTTACTAAGCAGATCATTGAAAACTACAAAGCAAGAGACTCTGAACTGACCTTGAGGTAAACATCTATAGTTAGTCTCACCTCACTTTCAGCATCACATTTAAAACACACAACTTACATAATGTATTTAAGTGCTTTTGGTAAAACTAAATGATTGTACTCACAGATAATTTATGTACTAATAATTCATGATCTGCCTAATAAAAGATTGAAGAGGAAAGGACTGTCCCACATTGCTCCTCTTCCTGAAGTCAGAAATAACACACATAGCTCCTAGCTGATGACTGGTATCTCTCTCAAGGTCTAAAAGCTTCCAAACTGAGAGAGTCTAACAAGTAACATGTAGAGTTAAAACTCATTTGATTTGGGCAAAAGAGAAAAGAGTTTACAGAAATAAATTATTTCAAGGTATTGCTGTCCTATGGCTTGGTTTTAAAAGTGTTACTTACTCTATAATACCACAGAAGTAAATTATTCTTCAGCCCTTCTCTGACATCCTGGTTGCTACAGGGGACATTCATTTGGTAGTGTTCTGAAGGTGTTCTGTTTTCCTGGGATGCCTAAATAGCATTCGCTTTTGGGCTTTATCAGTGCTGCAACAGATGTGCTGAAGTCCTGAAAAGATGCTAACATTAGTCATTTGTGTGGAGTGCCATAAAAGGCACTGCAGTTTAACCAGAGTACTGATAAGCAAAAATATCTTTAGAATCAGTGTTACAAAAACACTAAAAGGTTTTAAACTCTCCTGTTGTGCTAGATAAATACTAACTACAGTAGGAAAGCCACTATGTCCTCAAAGCTTAGGATTCAAGCAGATCATGTAGACAAAGTGTGAAGAATAGAGGCACAAGAAGATGGTTACAGAACAGGTAACTGGCAGCAGAAATCCCTCTTCACACCCTATCCTAGACCTCAATCAGTATTACAAACAAAATTATTATAAACAATTATTATAAACAAAATTCACACTGAAAAAAAAAAAAAAAAGAAGCAGCAGAGAATCTTTCACTTCAGAGGTGTTTTCTTTGATAAAAAAATTGCTCTGTTTAAACAATTTTTATGTTTTCTTCATAAGTCAGACCAGGCTGAGAAAAAACAACCTATTTGGGACATAAAGCAATGACAGAACTTTGATTATCACTTTATTTAAAATATGACATTTCATAAATAATGTCAGTTTTCTATGCAAAGACAACACTTAGTTAAATCTTTTGGCTCTATTTAAGGTATTTTATTTCTGAAACTTATGAAGCTCCTGTGCTGAATTCCTACCTGAGGGCTTCTAACACAGCAATCACTCTTTATTTTACATATGCTCCCCTCAATATTCTCACGGTACAATTTTCATACTGCCTGCAGTATTATTCTAGAAACTACACTGCAGATTTGTATGACTCGGGGCTGCAAGGCTTGTGGACAGTGGCTCCTTCTTGCATATGCATGTACAGTATGCACATAGTGAAGGAGCCATCTGAGCTTCTGTGAGTTGCCATTTATAGCAGTAGTGGCTTCTGCTTATAAAAGACTCAGTATTACAAAGGCTTGCAGTAGGAGGTTACTTAGCATAAGCATCTAAACTTTAGTACTTAGTACTAAATATAGGAAAGACTAGTGATTAAGTAAAACCGTTCAACCAAGAGAAAATATTGCTAAAAATGTTTTAAGCTGCTGTGGTGAAATATTTCCTAGAAAGGTATTATTTCTATTGACTGCATAACTGTGGTTCTTTGTGGCTCAACTTGTGCATGTTCAAATTGCCCATGCATTGCACATCCATGGTATGAGACAGCCCTGCCCTGCCTTCCTGCTCAAACTTCAGTTTAAATACAGAGAACTGAGCTGACCATGTGTTCTTGTGACCAAGAAGGCCAAAGACATCCTGAGCTCTGTTAGGAAGGGAGGTGATTCTGCCCCTCCACTTAGCCCTAGTGAGGCTGCATCTGGAGTGCTGTGTCCAGTTTGGGGCTCTTCAGTACAAGAGGGAAATGGAGGGCAACAAAAATGGTGAAGGAACTAGAGCATCTCTCTTACAAGAAAAGGCTGAGGGATCTGGGCCTGGTCAGCCTTGAAAAGAGAAGACTGAGAGAGGAGATCATCAATGTCTATCAGTATCTGAAAGGTGGGTATCAAAAGGACAGACAAGGCTCTTCTCCATGGTGCTGAGCAATAGGACAAGAGGCAGACGGCAGAAACTGATGCCCAGGAAGTTCCACCTGAATGTAAGGAAGAACTTATTTACTCTGCAAGTGACTGTGCACTGGATTAGATTGCCCAGAGAGAGTGTGGAGTCTCTCTCACTGGAGATATTCAATAACTATCTGGACACAATCCTGTAACATGTTCTCTGGGATGACCCTTCTTGAGCAGGGAGATAGGACCAGAGGTGGTCCCTTCCAACCTAATCCATTCTGTGACAGTGAATCCTGCAAACTACTTATCACAAAGATACTACCTGAATTAATTTTGTTTTCTTGCATTTTAGTTGCTTAATTACTGACAGTTATTAAAATGATAACAGGTGAAGGATTATACTTCTCCAACCTGTTTTTGGTCCTAAATTTTTGTGATAGTGTAACGACAGATAGAGTTCACCCTTCCTATCACTGAAAGTTGCAGAAAAGTTTGACATGAAGAAAAATCATGAATTTTCTGGTCATGAATGGCCTGAAGTCATTCTCAAGGGAACTGTGCCTAAAGCACCAATTCATATCCTTATCTTTTTCCTTTAGGTTCGTAAGTTTAGTTTTCACTGGACATTTATCTAGCCTGTATATGTGGTGTTCCTTCAGAACTTTGTATCACTACAAAGACACACAGAGATAAGTGGAAATTGCATAGATCCAGCACAATTAGATAAGTACTTTTCAACCAGCTTAAATTACACCAGAAAAACAATGCACTTAGATTAGAACAAGTTTCACTTCTTTGTATTTATAAATAAGCTGCAAGTCCTCTCTTAATCCTTAGTTATTCTCACCTTTGATAGGAAATTCTTAGAATTTTGTTACAGAAACATCTGCACAGTGGCAAATTGCTTATAGGCTCTTACTCCATTCCACTCAGCAATAAACACAACAGGGAAGAAACCCTGGCTCCATAGAAGTCCAGGAAGAGGATGTGGGAATTTCAGCACCCTGCAGTTCAGAGTCATTTTACTGACTTCACTGTAGCAATATTTCACAGTAGTGTTGGCAAATGAAGGTAAGTTTTTTGAGTGATGCTGGTAAATGAGTAAACCAAAATGTTTTCAATCACTCTGCTAAAAATTCTTGGTATTGAAAATAAGTGTTTACTTTAAAAAATATATTATTGCATCCTAGTTACCAGGGGAGCTAAGAGTAAAGTTACAGAGAGAGAAGAAAATGTTCACTGTAATAGCCAAAAATTATAAGACATATCTAAGTACAGGTACCTTTCACATATTGATGATTTAATGCTGTACAACATAGCCAAACAACATATATAATCCATATATAGAAACAAAGCAATACTTGAATGATAACTGAGGAATTTTGCTTCTGCATTTCTGGGTCAGCTTGGTCACCATTGTGTTTAGATCAGCTCTCTCCTATGGACTGCTTGTCTTGGTTAAGTGGAGCTTTTGAGAGAAAGGGAACAGAAATGCTCACAAATGTCTGAGTTATAACCCCACTTTCCCTTTGTAAACATTTTGTGGTCAGATCATTCTGTTTTCAAAGTCTTTTATATTTTCAGTATCTTGGGCACTTCTTGATAATGGAATTCAGCACATAAAGCTCCCTCTGTTTTTCCTATTGAAGAGGATACACATTTTTACTCTGTATATCCTGTACGGAAAGTATTTTTCCAAGAGGCTGAGCTTTCATGATGTTCTACCAGGCCAAATCACACTTTGCTGTCTGATATGTTGCACTGGCTAAGACTACTCTCCTTGTTTTATTTTCTTTATCTATAACTATCCGTACCAAGTGGCTTTTACATATATGACTTGTAACAAGTATTTCTTCAACTTGAAAAGAACATCAATATAACCAGGTTCTTGATGTCAGCTATAGTGCTGTGCTGTTCCTGTTATGTTTGAGTAGCAAAAAGAACCTGTCTGGTTTTCTCTTCCAATTACAGGACTGCAGATGTGAATTTATTACCTTTGAAGTCAGTTCTCTACCACTTCCAGATTTCTCCTGGAGAAGCTATACTGGGCACTGGTGGAGCAAAACAGTGGTGGTGAAAGCAATAAAATAACGTGATTTGTGACCTGTCTTATGAATGAAATAGATAGAAAAGGCTCAGGCAGCCAGACACCTCCCTGCTTCATCATCCATTTTCTTCATATTTAAGAGGCATTGATAGTAGTCAGGTAGCCACCAAAAAGGCAAGCCAGCAGATAGTAATGATTATTGTCCATTCATTATGAATTTGACCCATTTAAGTACAGCTATACAATCTATGACACAATCAATGCCTGGAGTCATCTAGTCACTCTTACACTTATGATGCTCTCTGAAAAACAAAATACAACATGAAATAAAGGAGCAAATTGTGAAACTTATGATGGACAGCAGGCTAAGGGAATAAATTTCTTTTACAATGGCATGAGACCTACAGCATGGTACAATAATGACTCAAGTACTGTGTAATATCACAGACGTAAACAGCATCATTTTGACTTATGACTGTATTTTATTTTGAAATGACAATAACACTGTCCAATCATGGCTAATCTGGATTCAAACCAGCCATTCACAGAGCCATTTGCTTCTACTATAAGCAATTATTAATTCACCTTGCCATCTGATTGTACTCTGCAAGATTTATCTAAAGAGTGAACAGTCTCACTTAAGGCAACATTGTGTGCTTTAAGTAAAATGGAGGCATTACAAAACCATGTTCTTTTTAAAAAATACAAAGCACTTTTCATTAAAGCCAGAGTTTTCTTAGAATCATAGAATAGTATGAGTTGGAAGGGACCTTAAAGGCTATCTCATTCCAACCCCCCTGCCATGGCCAGGGACATCTACTAGATCAGGTTGCTCCAAGCCCCATCCAACTGGACCTTGAACATTTCCAAGGATGGGGCAGCCACAACCTCTCTGGACAACCTGTTACAATAAAGTATTTTCCCTCCTAATATGAACTCTAAAACTGCCCTATTTCAGTTTAAAACTCTTACTCCTTCTCCTATCACTGCACTCTCTGTGTTCCACCCTGTTTTCCCTGTTAGCCCCTTTAGGTACAGGAAGGCTGCAGTTAGGTCACCCCAAGCCCTTGTCTTCTCCAGGCTGTACAGCCCCAGCTCTCTCAACCTTTTACCATAGCAGAGATGCTCCAGCCCTATAATCATCTTTGTGGCCTCCTCTGGACTTGTTCCAACAGGTTCATCTTCTGTTGGGGGTCCCAGAGCTGGGTGCAGTACTAAAGATGCAGGAATAGAGGAGCAGAATCACCTCCCTTGATCTGCTGGATACTCTCCTTTTGATGCAGCCCAGGACATGGTTGGTTTTCCGGGAGTGGCTCATTTGTGAACGTCTAATGGATATTTGGTACAAGCAGAATCTGAATTGTACTGGCCTTTAGGTTTTTTTAAAGTTCTCCTGATTATTTCTTATGAAACTAACTTCAGTGATACAGAGATTTCATGCTGAGAAGTGAAAAGAATAACCACTGATTAAGGATATACTGCAAACAATACTTTTGCCTTATTGGTATTTTATTGCTCACCTGTGTTTATAGAGATTTTTCTGCTTTTCTTCTGAAGTAGTTTCCAAAAGGTCTTACTGTATTGCTTGTTGAGTTAATGGGCTTCCTTAATCATCATGGTTTGGAGAACAACAAAGGGAACTGCATGTGTCCCAATTTATACTGCAAATGGAACAAATGCCTTCTGTAAGTATAAAAGGATCATTTCTTTTAAAGAATAAAGCCCTTTGAAACCAATTAATAGTTGACCTACATAGTAATGCACATATCTCCATGTTTTCTTTCTTTTTTTTCATGGAAGTGATTTTTCAGTAACAGAAAAAGAGTAAATAAGTATGTGTGATCACCCACTTCTACAACAAAGATTTTGAGGTAAAATATTCAAACATTTTTTTGCACCATTTCTATAAAATTAAGCTAATTTTATCTTTTTAACCTTCTACAAGAGTAGCTGAAGAAAACAAGCTGCAACAAATCTTTCTCTAACTAACAGCTTCCTTGGCATCTTTGTGCTGTGTACAATGTCCAGTGAGAACTTGAAAACACACAGAGTGAACCTTTCATTCTAAAGATCCAAATCCCCAAAACATTTGTCTAGCTGGAAGCATTTTCAGTCTGTGATTCTTCAACACTCAGGCAGGGGAGTTATATGGAGGCTCATGGGGAGCAGCACTGCACTTGCACAACATTTTGTTTGTTGCAGCATCCTTATATCATTACCATCCTTGCTTATAACTCCTGATGTGTGTCATTACTATTCTTGCTTACAACTCCTGATGTGAGAAAAGAAACTTGGAAATATGAATTATGGATTTAATAAAAACATAGTATGTTTACTGGGACAGAGGCAGTGTGTTAAAGGGATAGACACTCTGTGAGCTGGTTTAGTGGCTGCAAAAACAAGGAAAAAAGCAAGATGGGCCTTTTTTTTTTTTGTTTGTAAATGTACCATGAAAGAAGAGTAAGTGGTGAGATTTTGGCCAACACTTGTATGTCTGCTTAAAAGAAGGGTACTTTGACAGCCTATCCCAAAATCTGAGGTTTTATCTTGATCTCACCATGTAATAATATAAGTTTACTGTATCAAATTATTCCAGAATGTTAGATTTTATATTGATCTCACCCTGTAACCAACTGAAGCTCCTGAGCTGATTATAATAGAATATACGCATCCTAGAGGAAGTTTAATATTAATCCCTTCCTGAAATTTATTTTCCTTAGAAACATAGATGCATGCAAAATCATTGAAAACAGGCCTAAAGCTCATATGAGAAAGTAGGTTGATCAAGAAAAAATATCTATACCCTAACACTGAGACTAAAAAAGTTTCAAGAGAAATCACAAAAAATAAAGGGTGAACTAAAGCTAATGTAACTTCACAAAATACCACAGAAAAGGGGAAAAGGCTATAGAATAATAGTGGCTTGTTTATGTGTTGGTCAGGAATACCTATAGACCGGGACCTGAAAGGAAGGAGCTAAATATCAGAGTCATGAATGACTTTGTGGCATCTGTCCAATATGAAAAAAATTACTTTCAGAACAGCAGTTATTACATTTATGGGTGAGATTATCTACTTGCCAGAACTGGCAGGTAACTGGGGCCAGTGATCCAGTTCTACATACCAGTCAAAAAAAAAAAAACCTGCTTCTGTTTTCCACCAACAGTCCTTTGATGCAAAAATTAGCTCCCTCTGCCTTTTTTACCCTGATTGGGTCTGATTGAATGCTTTTGGTACTAAATCTCATCACCATTTTCACAGTATCTTTGTGTTGCTTTCAAGCACCTGTTAAATAAGTGACTCAAAAATAAACCTGTTGCACAGACCAGAGATGTATAGATGAATGTAATTAAGAAGACACCTCCATTCAGAAGGAAAGGGAAATTTATGTGCTGGCACTATAGGCAGAACAACTGAATCATTTCCAGCATTATGTGTAAAGATATGAAAAATGATACAGCCTTGTACAAGATAATCCCCAGGAATTTGAATGGGACTGTACAAATCCATACTCTTTGTTCTGCCCATTTGTAGAGAGGTAACCACCCACAGTATAAACTAGTGCTTTCTTCTCAGCTTTCCTCTTGTCTTGCTGATAACATTCTTTGTTCAGTAAATGGAGCCATATTTTACAATTAGACTGCAGACTTCCCTCTATTTCAAAGGGATGCAGCACTGTCAGCTTTGTATTTGCATTACATAGCCTTCAAATATAATTTTTGGATCACTGCACCCTGAGCTTATTTTCACTTTGAACCATTGTCTCCTCATTTACCCTTCCTAATATTATCTGTAAATTATTCTTTTGACATTTTGTGTTATATGAAACCATTATTCACTGTCAATGATTTCTACCTGACTCAACTGCTTTGTCAGACATTTACTGCTCTGTCTCTATATGACTGTCTTCTACACTGGATTGCTATTAAAATGAAATAATAGTATTTTTCATTTATACATCAACTATGGGATGCCTACACATGACTACATCAGTATGAGCTGCAGAGAAAAATGCAATAATCATTGTACAGACTACAGCAATGCTTTCTGATAGCTCAAGGCCTCTGTTTTCAACTTGCAGAATGTGTGTTGCTTTTGAGACATTCATAAAAGTTAACTAAGGAAAAATGACACATTTTCTAAGCTAATATTCCCTGCATAGAAGTGTATATCAACACTGATGTTTCCTCAGAGGTCCAGAGAAAGATCCAGCACCACTGGTGTAACATGAAAAATAAAAAGGAAAGATTCACCAAGTGGTAGCTGAAGGAAAGTGCTTATGCAGCCAAGGGAAATGGAATAAAATTTCTGTGAATACTAAACCTGCTCTGTGAGAAAGCAGTAAGGCATCTCTGAAGGCTGAACTGTTCTAAAAATTACATTTACATGTCTTACAGAAGACTGTGCCACCAGTAGAAATATGCTTCATAATACACTTCTTTGCCAGCTGTAATTCCTCTTGTGGTGGTTCGACTCTGAATAAACGCCTGGTGTCCAGCAAAACTCCTTCAAGGCCTTTTCCCCTTGCCTTTTTGCCTTCCAGAGGAAAGGGAAAAAAAAAAAACAGCTCAGAATTTATGGCTAGAGATAACCGAAAGAGGAGATTTGATTAATACTATGGGCAAAGCAGAACTTAGAATAATGCTTGAATTTATGACTAACAAAATAATAACTAAAAATAAGAAATAGAAACAAGTTACAAACACCTTTCCACCCCCACCCCTCAGTCTGTCTATGCCCCATCCTTCTCACAATGGTGCAGGGGACAGGGAAATGGAAAGTTCACAACCAGTTGTTGCTGGG
>JAWWEE010000040.1:3963154-3980180 GCA_035221455.1 Xenops minutus | reverse complement strand
AATGGCTGACCCAGCAACAACTGGTTGTGAACTTTCCATTTCCCTGTCCCCAGCACCATTGTGAGAAGGATGGGGCACAGACAGACCGAGGGGTGGGGGTGGAAAGGTGTTTGTAACTTGTTTCTATTTCTTATTTTTAGTTATTATTTTGTTAGTAATAAATTCAAGCATTATTCTAAGTTCTGCTTTGTCCGTGGTATTAATCAAAGCTACCTTTTCGGTTATCTCTAGCGATAAATTCTGAGCCGGTTTTTTTCCCTTCCCTCTGGAAGGTGAAAAAGTGGCGGGGGGGAAAAGGCCTTGAAGGAGCTTTGCTGGACATCAGGCGTTTATTCAGGGTCAAATCTCCACAGGGTGGAAATACTACCACTGATATTTATACACCACTTCAGGTTCTCTGGTACAGCAGGATAATGGTTGGTTGATATTCAAGCATTTTGGCTAATATAGGGACAATCAAAGCTTTGTGTAGCAGTTTCTCAAGGTTGCCTCCCCCCATTTCATGTCTCTGAGCAAGTATGCAAAGGCTGAGACCAAAATTCCCTTCGCTACAAGAATGATTATAACCTGAATGCAAAACCTTTCCTTTCTGTAGCTGAATGCTGGCAGCTGAGTGATGTGTGTTGGCCCTTGCACAGCTGCCAAGTGAGGTTTGCCCTGTATCAGCTTCTCACAAAGAACACTGAGCAACATCAGTGGATTAAGTTACTCAAGGGGCACCTGGATCTAGAGGAAAACACTGGAGAGACACAAGCAGCATTTTCAGATGGAGATGTTTCTGTCATTTTTCCTCTCTTTCACCAATAGAATACACCTTAAACGTATTGTTTTCCCTTGCAATTCTTTATAAATAGCATCAGGAGAGATACACAGCCTCCCAAAATGGTTTATTCTACAACAGTCTTCCAGTACTCATCAAAACAAATCTCTCCACTATCCTCATGCTATCAAAGCTTTCCTCAATTTATCAAAGTTGTTAATAACCACTCTACAATGTAACTTCAAAATAAGTGACTTTTAAATATGATTATACTTTCAAGGTCTAATAGTTGATTAAATACTTCTTTATGAACATATTTACCTCCTAATTTTTATGTGCAAATGTGCTTGTGTATTTACATATAAATACTTATGCCTGAATGTTATACAGAGAACATATAGAGCTATGCATGTTTTTCTGTGCCTCACTCTTTCCATACACATTTATAAACCAAAAGCAAAAGCTTCATTCTTAAACACAGGCAATTAATACAGCAAGGAGGAAGAAAAATGAAAAATCTACAATGGCCCAGATATGGAGAAAATTTCCAAGTGAAAGACTGAAAGAAACTCAAAAATATAATGTTGAAGTAGCTGTGTAATTATGCAAACCATCATATTTCTTTCTGCTCTTTTGTTGCATAGTTAAATTAAATATATGAAGGGAGCAAAAAAAAATATACCCTATGAAGCCAGTTAAACACTTCAAATTGCTAAAAACATTATCTTAATTATCTGCATATTATGCTTAGGAGAAAATCATTAACTTTTTCTTTATGAGTACCAAAAATACTTGATTCCAGAAAAGTGTTCAAAACAACCCATACTTAAGTCATGAATAGTTTCCTTTGGACTTTTAAGCACCTTCAAGTAAACTCAGTCAGAGACAGGAACATCTTCCTCACATCTGTGAACCTCTGGAAAAAGACTAACCCCTTTGTCTATTTGTTAGTAATGAGACAGAAAGGATAGGAAAGGCAAAGATACCTCATATGAAGAAAATTAATAATCCACAGTGTAATTGAAATGTAATGTGAACTGAAAAATCAATGCATTATTGTGACAAAACTAGATTGTAGTTACAGAAAGACAGAAATGAGGGACTTTGAATTGCAACCATCCAAAATTGAGGTCTTTAGTTTAAGCTCATCATCAAAATTCCCTCCCTCAATTAATAGAGAGAGACAGAGAGATGGATCCTCCAGCTGATGATTCACCCCACCCTCATGCAGGACGAGAAAAAAACATGGAGTGACCTTATGCTTAGGACAGGAATTCAGCTTAATTTGAAGCAAGAGAAGAGCCATCTGTGTCCATAAACCAAGGTGTTATCCTTTCAGAAAAGTTACAAAGACATAAGAAAAAAATAGCTGCACTTAATCACAGAACTTGGTATTAAATATTGAAATGAACAGTCAAAGGAAAGCCTTTTTAATCAACACACCAGTTGAGTGATGATCCTACAAAACATGCCTTGGACAATTGCAAATAGTGCAAAAATTAAGAAATCACAATCTGTTGGTAGGCATAAAAGTTTAGATGAGCCAAACATATATCCTCTTTTTGAATTCTTAGTCTTTAAATATAAGTGGGATGACTACAGGGAGGACATGGGCATTATTTTTGTCTCTGTCACTGACTTACAATGTGTCTAAGTTGTATTATCTAACATCGCCCTTCCTCATGTGCAAAAGATGGTGGAAATATTCCTTTCCACTTTTCTTATCTATTTATTTTATCCATTAAAAATTTTTCTTAACTTTTTTTTTATCTAAGGTATATAAGAAAATGCTCTTCCTATATGTTTGTACAGCTTCTGCTCCAGGAGTAACTTCTAAGTATTTCTACAATAAAACTGGATGAAATACAATAGTTCATCTTAAAGGATTTAGAGACTAATAAACAAGAACAACAAAAAAAATAAACCTGAGGCTACAAGGATTTTGGCTTCCTCTACGAAGTGAGATTGAGAGATCACCCATCCCTTGTATTAATAACAATGTTAGATCTTAAAACAAATACTGAGTAAAGAGTTCGGGTATGAAATTCAAGCCACTCGTTTTTCAAGCTGCTGTAGTGGAACCTGACCTTCTACAGGGTCAGATGAGACAGGGAGTGTCAAAATATGGGAGAGTCATTGTGGTGGCCAAAAAGATCACGAACTGCAGGATACAGCCCCAGAGCAGGGGAAGAGCTCAGAATTTGGTTTAACAGATGTGGTATTGTTAATAGTGGGACTGGTGTCTAGAAATAGTAATGAGTAACTGAAAATGTATAAACTGAATCTAAAAGGTCTGTGAGCTGCCTCTTGAGAAAACAGATTTAGATAATAAATTAATAGACTGAGGTGAATCTTATTCAACAGTTTCCTGAGAGGGAGGTTTTTTTGATTTCTGATTCCTTCTTACACCTTCTGCAGCCTTGTCGAGTCATTTAAGACAGGAATACCAAAAGCTGGCAGTGATTTGATGTAGTTACATGATGCGAAATAAAGCCTGAGACATCCAAGACCTTATTTCAGCAGTGCTGAGAACTCAAAACCAAGAATGACTTCACAAAAGTTTGCTTTTAACCTGTCTTTCAGAGGTCCACCACATCATCCACTTCCACAACAGTTCTAAGGGTTAACTGAAGTTTCACAGCATTACCCTAATTATAAGTATGCATGATAGTAATGAGAAATACATTTTCTCCAGATTTTAATTTTAAAAAAGGTCTACATAAAAAATAATTACAACATAGTTTGTGGTACAAGCAAATCTGTGATCACTGGCAGGCAGTACTTGATTTATTCATTCATGGGGAAAAATTACAACACAACATACTCTGTATGAAATTAAGATAGTATCCTAAACAATTTTATCCTTTAGTATTTCTAGCTTTCCTCTCTGTGTGTCATAGAAAAACATGTTATTTACCCAATGGACCAGAGCATTTTCTCTGGAAGAGATGATCTTGTAATGGAAATGCTGACACAACCTCTACTATAACAACATGAACAAAGACACTTTAATAACATTTTTATTGCTGTAACATCTTTTAAAAATGAAACACCTGGGACTTGTGCTTAAAAAAACCCAACAGTAGTGTAAGTTCTGGTCTCTTCATACGATGGGAAATTAACACAAGCCAAAGACTGGGTCTTTAACTTTCCTGACCAACATTTAAAATCATTCAAAGGAAAAATAATTAATAGATATATTAATGTATTTCCTGGGAAATATATTTCTATATGAGCTAACATTTAGAACTTTCTGACTTTTAAAGAGCTGTTATAACCTCACAGATGCAGAAGACACTGTGTAAGCAGAAGACTTTTGCTCTATACTACAATTAAACTTAGAAATTAAAAAAAAAAAAAAAGAGGATTTTATGAAACACTAAGGATAATATTCAGGGATGTATTGGTACATAAGATATAATGATGTGCAAATACTAAAGAAAGGTAAGTAACATAACTACTGTGTTGCACTGTGTGTGAGGAAGAGTGTTTTTAGGAATTGGTCCAAGCAACACTTGGATCTCCTTCCTGGAAAATCTCAATTTTTGGGATTGTAGAGGGAGAAAATGAAGAAAACAAAAGTCACATGCCAGAAAGTCAGAAAGGAAAGACTGAGGGATTGTATCATGCAGGATTCCTGTACCCTGGGACTTGCATTTCTGAACAAATTACCACATTATTGACGGCGACAAAACTGAAGGACAAGTCATGATAAGGGGGCTACAAGAGAGCAGGAGAGGGACTTCTGACAAGGGCATGGAGTGATAGAATAAGTGAGAATGGCTTTAAACTGAATAAGGGTAGGTTTAGACTGGATATTAGGAAGAAATTCTTTACTGTGAGGGTGGTGAGGCACTACAACAGGTTTCCCCAAAAAGCTGTGGATGTCCCATTTCAGAAAGTGTTCAAAGCCAGGTTGAATGGGGCTTTGGAGCAACCATGGAAGGTGACCCTGTTAATGGCAGGGGGGTTGAAACTGGATGGTTTTTAAGGTCCCTTCCAGCCCAAACCCTTCTATGGTTCTGTGATTCTTCTGTATCTTGAAGTTTCTAATGAATTTCACAGCAGGTGAAGACAGCTGGTGAAGCTTTGTTTAGAGCTTTGTTTAGCCTTGTTGCTATTAGGGGCTGTTTCACTTCATCTAATTTTGGTTGTGCAATAGTCAGCGTTTAGTTCAAGACACAACTCTGTTCTGGCCAATGGAAAGTGATGATTCATGTCACCCTACATTAATGTCCAAGACAGACAGGGGGCCAGTTTCCCTCCACAGACTTTGTAAAGAATCTAGTAAACCATCTTAGAGAACTTGTCTGTGTTTTACATGCATAAAATAAAATCCACTCTCTTTACAACTCCAACACCAACTCTATATTCTAACTAACAGTTTCATATAAATCTCCTGACTGTTTAAAAGTTGAATCCCCAGTGATCATATTAAGTTCCTTATTAGTGTCTTGAATAACTGAAATAAACAATACCAAGATACTAATATTTAAATGTTATTGGACTCCTTCTTACCATTTGTGCTAGTAAGATCTGAGTGCCAGTACATGTCATCTCTTTCTCACTCCTCTAGGTGCAAAATGGTGAAAAACTAACTTCCCTGTGACAGGAGATATTGTGGCAACATGGTCAAAGCTTACACAGCTCTCAGATAAGATGACAAAGGGAGTTATAAGTTAAAAAAAACCCCACCTGAATAGAAATTATTTGAATGTCAAAGGTTACTTTTAGCATAGTACAGAGAAAGAATGACAAAAAATGAATAATAGGTGTGTTATAATTATTATCATTGCCAACAAGAGTCACTATGAGAGCACAAGTATTGGGTTCAGTGTCTGGATCCTATTCCAGACCCCTTTTCAGTGTGTTGAATTCCAATCAAATGGTGTTTCATTTATTTAGATTTGTCAGGATTCAAACTTTACTGAAATTCAAATTTGCTGGGGTGATATCTGTCCCAAATGACTGCTTTTTTTTGCTCTCATTTATTTGTTCTGGTTTGGAGATAGTATGAGATTATTGTGAGTCTTCATTAAATTCTATCTAAGTAACTGAGTTGTCTTACACTATGGGAGCAGCACAAAAGTACCCTTTACTGGACCATCTGTGCTCTCTCTAAAGCATATGTCTCAAAAGATAATCCAAAAATGAGGGGTTTTCTATGAAGCCAAACCCGATTACAAATGGGAGATTAAAAAATGGAGTCTTCAGCAACATGGTAAAACCTATTTTAAAATTGGCATATTCACTTAAATAAACATAATCTTAAAGAGGGCACTTGTCTGGGAGGCACAAACCTAGTGATTCATATTTCTTGAAGAGCTGGTGCTGTTGGTTGTGCAGAACTGGACTTACTTTCATTGACTCCACAATAAGACATCTAAGTTGATAAATCCTAAGGATTTCCAGTGTGCCTTTAGAAAATCTTAATTTTGCTTTCCCCTCTTCACAGCCACCTCTTGTGTCTTTTTTGAACTTCCCCTCTAAATAGTGTGTGAAAGTAATAATATTTTTTAATGGAAATCTGAATTTCCATTCTTATGTACTTACCAATCATGCATCTTTGAAAGAGGTTTTAAGAAAAAGGAAAGAAAAAATTCACATTCTGCCTGACCCACCAGTTTTCTGGTCTTCTCTTCTTTTTGGTCTAACTGTTTTAGCTGACTACAAGGAAGGTGACTGTACCATTCATTCAATGTGGGAGAGTTCCAACAGGGAAAAATGAGTAAGATTTACTCAATATTTTTAAATATTCTGGTGGTTTCATAGGTGGTTTTAAGTTCAAGTCCCTGATCTTCATCAGGTGGACTTAGTGGTGAGGCAGTTTTGAGTTGGCTGTCATTACTGTTTTGACTCATAAACCCCCTCCTGAAACAGTCCAAGAAAATCAACTTCTTTTACCTGATAATGCATTAATGAAAAGGCCTTTGAAAAGGTATAATTTCATCCTGAGAGAGAATATAAAATTGTGCAGTCTTAGAGAACCATCCAATCTAGCTGTATGAGAAACTTTTACCTGTAACACATGTATTGTTAAATACAATGGTCAAAATTCGGCTTTGAGTCACTTTTGCCTGGTCTAAATTTCCTCTTTTTATAAATTATAAATCACCATTTTCAGGCTTTTACCATTTATTGGAAGTATGACTGGACACTCCAAGGTGAAGATTCTGCAAGCTGTATTGCTATAGCTCTTGCCCCATTCCAAGGAAACACCTCCAGATTTTTTAAATTTTTTTCCCCAGATTTTTCTGTGCTATTGCTCTGTACCAGACTTGGACAAAATGCATTTTCTATATACCATGCTTTGGTTAAAAAAAAAAAAAAAAAAAAAAGAGGTTCCAGGAGTAGTAAAATTATTTTCTGTTTAACTTTTCTGGTCATTTTAAAGTCATATTAAAAGATCATAATCCAGTGTGGAATATTTATAATTTTTGCTGAAATACACATTTAGTACCCGTATTTCCCTTTTCATTAAGAAAGAAAAGCAGCCCTGAGAAACTGAGCTCTCCCATACCAAAGAGCTCTTCCCCAACAGAAGAAGCTAAAGAACATAAAATCAGCATTTTCAACCAGTACTCAGAATTCCAGAGTATAACAATAATGCCTAGATCTACAAAACTTGCAGTCTATATTTATGATTAAATAAAACAGTAATGATGGAAAAGTAGGGTTCTGGGAAATGAAGAGGAAAAAAACATACTTAGAGTAAATTGGAAGGAAAATGGCCAGGGTGAGTGGTAGCCATAACTCATAGGTTTTCTACTTGTGTCCAAAGATTTCATAAAGCACCACCAGCATCTTTTTTTCCTTTAATTAAGAAAGACTATGGAAAAGTCGGCAAAAAAAGCAGTCTCCCTACCATCTACTAGTGTCCTGAATCCTTATCCATTGGACTGCCAGTTACTGTGGTATGTCTCTTATCCACAGATAAGAGACACATTCTCATTCTCTGAAATAATCTGTGATGTCTGTCATTAATCATCACCTGCATCTGTCCTGACCCAGGACAAACCAGACTGATCATAAATGCCTCAAAGCACTTCAGGTCCTCTCAGGCTTATCTGATGGTCAGTGAAATTGTGGATATCCTGTCACTGGGAATGTTCAAGGCCAGGTTGGATGGGGCTTTGAGCAGCCTGGTATAGTGGAACGTGTCCCTGCCCATGGTAGGGGTGTCAGAAGTGGGTAATTTTGAAGGTCCCTTCCAACCCAAACCATTCTACGATTCTGTGATTCACTTTATGGGCAACTAAAGAATTATATGGGTTCCCTGTGTGCCTCTTTCACAATAAGTATGTGTGCATTTTTGGAATGTGTTGCTATGGAGAAGACAGTTCAATGAAAGATAAATACGCTGTGACTATATAGGTATACTGGCAGAAGGTAAGATCTTCTGAGATACTTAGAAACAATTTAGCATATATTTTTCACAATACAGAACTTCTTTGCCTCAACACTACAATTACAGCAGCTGTTAGTGTCATGAACTGAAACGAAAGCACTTCAGTTAAGATTAGCTTTTAGTTTTCTTCCAAACATGAAATGGCTCAATTATAAAAATTTCCATTTTTTATTTTTCAGTACATCTATCCTAAATCAAATAGCCCCTTCTTCTCCTTCATAAATTCCTCTAGAGGAACCATTGTTTCAAATATTGTCTTTGCAATGAAAAAGAAAAACAAACCAAACACCCATTTGGATGATTTTAAAGCATTTGGTTTAAAAAAAACCCAAGTTGCTGAATAAATAAATGGATTCTTCAGACACTGTGTGCTTGTTAAAGCAGAAATCTAGGCAACTTCTTCGATTGCTGTTCCAAAAGTGTGAAGTTATCTTTAAATATATAGAGAGCTTGATTTGAATTCCTGGGAATGTGCACGCGTTGAAGTTAACTTCTGCTTAAGTGTCATGCTGTACTGAGGCCTCAAGTAAGAAATGCAATTTTTAGTTTAAAGTATCAGATAGATATAAAATTTGTGAAAGACACAAATCATTTGGTAGTCCTTGATAGTCCAACCAGGAAGGTAGATGTTTAGTGCACCTGCTCAGCACAGCACTGAACAGCAAAAAAATTGTGTTTACATGTGAGCTGAAACAAAAGGCTCCTTCTTTCTTATGCTGAAATCAGTCAAATCTTCATTTCACTGATTGAAATGAAGAGGAGATCAGGCAGCAAGTAGGCATTGTAAATAATTTCCTTGTTGTTCAATCCTAAATGGGATCCATTTATGAGTCAAATGAAAAATAGATATGAGACCATGTACATACAACTTAACATCTGTGTGCTCGCTGTGAAATTAAGTAACCCCATTGTTATTGTTCAGCCTTTGCAATGTGTGATATGTGTCAAGCATATTAAGTGTTTTTGATGCTTCTAAGGTCTAAGACTATCTCACAAAATGTAAAAATGTGATTTCTTTGTGATATCTACCTCTGATATAAACCTCAAGAGACTTAGTGTTGATCTGGCTAAAAATGCCAGTGTTCCCTTGCATTTTAAAGCTAGCTGTGACTATCACAGCTTTGCCAAACATCTCTTGGGAAATAATATTTCTTATACTGTATCCGGAACTTCCTGTCAGGGGGTTTCTGAATTCTGAACTAGGACTGCAGAGAGAATAGTCATGATTTCAGGATGTCAACACTGCAAGTGCCTCAAGGAATTTGGAAAGCTAGAGAATTTGAGTAATGAAATGTGATGGGGGAAAAAAGTTAACAAAACATTTTGTAAGTTTTTTTGAAAAAGGAGTGGATTCTTTTTTATATTTCATTACTAAAAAAAAATATTCTTTCCCCAACTGATCTTTTGTTAATTGGCTTAAAGACAGCTCCTGTTACTGTCACATTTATATAATGTACATTTGTTCATTTGTTTTTGCAAACTTTAAATGTTTATACTAATCCTGAGGGAAACTACTAGGAATTTTAGGTGCCTATGTGAGGAGAAAAGAACTGTAGAAAAAAAAGAGTCCTGCTGCCTTTACAGGGGTAATTAACAACACCTAAATCTTTCCTAGAGGAAAGAGTATCCCCTTAAAATATTTATCTGACCGTGGTTTCAGCAGCAGGCTGAACAAACCCCTTGAAGCTTGGAGAATGAAAGGCAGGGATACTGTTCTCCCTGCACTCTGCTGAGGACAAAAATCCCAGCTCTCAGCCTGCAGACTGCTCTGCAGCATGGAAGAGTTTCTTGCACATTTACATTAGAATATGTGCAGTTGTCTCATTTATATGATATGTTTTAATATACTTTATAAATATTAAAGTTAATATTCCCTAATTTGGCAGTATTGGATAGCAAAAAACTTTTTTTTTTGTGTTGGAGTTCATATACTAGTGAATGAAATGTCCAGCAAGAAGCAGAATGTTGTATTACTGTTCATGTCTTCTTTATAGGCCTAAAACTCGTGAGATCCTTTTTATTCGTACATTGATGAGGGTATGATTTTTCCAGTTAAAGTAATAACGCAACCTTGTAAAGGGTTTGGTAACAATGGAAAATTTTCACTGTGATTGGGCTAATAAACCTATGCCAAGAGCTCCCTCTATGTACCATAAAAAGGATACTAGCAAATGCATTGCATGGAATATGTCTTTCTCTTATAGAAAAAGATAATATTAAGGAAAAAAAATAGTTTTTGTGTAATTTAATTTTTCTACAGTGAGGATGAAGAAAGTTTCAATAAAAAAACATCATAGGTGTTATCTGAATAATTATAATGATGCATTTTCCTGTTTTAAATTTCCTTGATTATTTACTGTATAACTCTGGCTCATTCATTCAGTTTCCTCCTAATCCCATTTGACATACATAGATTACTGTAATGCAGATAGTTCTTTGAGTACACAAAATGGAACAATGCAATAAAAAGACAGTAACTAATGTTATCTGTCTAAAGCTGGGAAAGAGAAGAAGAGGGACCATGGAGGATTATCTCTAATGAGAGCTGTACATCTGCTTGAAAAAGAATGATCAAATATTAAGAGAAGAGCAGCACTGTTAACTGGGGAGGACACTAGAGAAGAAATCAAGAGGTTTTTATCCTCCTTTAACTTGTTGCTTCTTTTGTGTGTGGCAGCAGATGGGTGGCTTCCCTCCCTTCTCTATTTAACTCCTGAAACGTCAAAGTGGGTTTGATCTTTCACTGTGGGTTGAAATGTGTTTGCCACCTATGGGCTCTGCATGTTAAACATCATTCAACTGATTACTGTGTGTCAGGTGAACTGAGATAATCTCTGCATAGGGCTGTAAAAAGAATGAAAAATGTGATTTTTTTCGATCTATTTCATAGCAGGTTATACAAGGTGATGTTAACTTGCATTTTTCCATAGGCTGAAGTGTGTCTGCAGTCCCTGGTGCTCAGCTGACACACAGGCTGGCTGTTAAACTGCAGACGTTTGGCTGTGACTTGAACCATGGGTGGTGCCTGCACAAATTTGCCTTGATAGATGCTTTTTGTCACCAGCTTCCTAAAACTAACAGGAGAATTAACGAGTGCACTTAGACCTGAATTCAGATCGATTCTACTAAGTACTTTTTACTTAATTAACGGAAAGTGATCTGCTTGTGGATAGGGAGGAAAATAGATGAAACTGCACACACGGAAAACAAGCAAGACTTTTTTCTTTCCCTCTCTCTCTAGGTTGTTTTTAATTTTCTGTGTGTGTTTGGTTTTTTTTGTCTGTAGATTCACAGTCAGCTATTGGGCATTGGGCATGTCTGCTTGCCAAAGAATTTTTCAAGTACATTAAGAAGTCAGAACAGGACATAATTACCATGTGGAAGTTTATTTGGCAGAGCGAGTCAGAAACATACACCCTTACTGTGCTGTTGAAGTTTAAGATTATATGTTATTTTTGGTGGAGGGAAGGCAAGGCAAGGCAAGGCAAGGCAAGGCAAGGCAGATTAGGTTCATTCTGTAATTCTGAAGTGGTGTTTTAGAAATTTCACATGGGATTCAAGCACCAAACTGTGTATGTGACTGTGTTCACATATGATGAGCACAGGAAATTCTTCAGCATGCATGAATTTGGATGGGTGGAAAAGGAAATGAGCCAAATTTCAGGAAGCACTTCTGAACTGCTCTTCCCACATTTCCCATTTTCTTCTCAATGTGTATGCTCTTCATATGTGGTTTTACTGTAGTCTGATTCATAAACAAAGAAGCTTCCAGGGGTATCCCTCTTAGACAATCCTCCCCTCCCAAAAGTTTGCAGGGTACAAAGCTGCTACTCTTCTATAATTGTCTTTTAATTTACTGGTTTATATCTTCCTGCACTCTGTACTATAATTAATAGTATATTATTAATAATTAATATTGATTATTATAACCAGTTATTACTAACTATTAATAATGTTTATTTGTGTAATTTATTATTAACAATATTGCTAATAATAACTAGTATTAATATATCCACATGCCTCAGAAAATTTGCACTTGAATTGATGGAATCGAACATGAAACAAAGCATTCAATTCCCAAAAACTGAGGCTCTCAGGCTCCAGACCACCACAGCACTGTGCTGTCAGCTGCCCCTTCCATGAGACATGAGACTACAGCAGTTTTCACTGCAGCCAAACTTCTGGCCCTCAAAGCCCTCCATCCCATCCATCCCACTCACACCTCCGATTTGGCTCTTTTCTCATCCCTTGCTGTCTCTCATCCTCTTCAAACCAGTGGCCCTGTGTCACACACTCCCCCAAATGCCATCTGTGTGGTTTCTTTCAGACCACTAATGCAAAGCCCTTGGATAGCCCCCTATTTACTGGCTTTGGAGATGCACTTAGAGGTCCCATCGGCTGAAACACTGCAATCAAGCTGACAACACAACCAATCAAGGTCTGACCTGCAGCTGTTTCCAAGGAAACTCAAGCCACTGCCACAGAAACAGATTGTACACAGTGGAAGGAAACATATATTTTGGGTGAAGGGGAAAAAAAATAAAAGGAGGCATTTCGTATTTTTTTCCCCCAGTACTTTTGAGTTATTACAAAGCACTTCTAAAATAATACTAATGAAAAATGCTCTTGTTAAGAAAGATTGAGTGATGATGGTCATGTAAGTACTTAAAGTGAGGCAGAGAGTCTCTGAGAAAGACCATAAGCTGGAGCTGCTTGAGTGCTTGTTCCCATTTTGCTTCTGAGTCACTTCATAACCCTGCTAAGTCATTGCAACAAGATTTCCAAGTCATTAAGTCCATAGTTCCAATGAACAATAAGGTCAGATCAAAACAGGTTGAGTAACTGAAGAAGAAAGCTTGGAAGAAAGCAACAAGATTATCATGGCCACACTGGAAACCCAGAGAAAATCACTAATAGGCAAGGCCACCTCTCCTTGAAGAAAAAACACCATCACATTTTACGCTGATGAGACTGCTTTGTGAGTATATTTACAATTTGGAAAAGCGTTAAGTATTATTTTTCCTTGGTGGAACAGTTCATTATGTGCTGTGATTTACAATTTACTTGTAAATCATGTAAATTCAAATTTGCTTGTGAATCAATGTCCAGCTGCTTGAACACAGGGTGCATAAAGGAATAATGATATTCTTTGCAAAATGTCTTACAAGTGGATCAAAAGTTGTGTACTGTAAACTGGGAGCTTTCAGCTTTAATAAAATTATCAGAATGCAATGAGGAAAAGGTTACAAGGATGTTTTACACCAGAATGTGAAGAGGCATTTTCCAATAGATCAGGTTGCTCAAAACCCCATTCAGCCTGGCCTTGAACACTGCAAGCGATGGGGCATCCACAGCTTCTCTGGCCAACCTTTGCCAGGGCCTCACCACTCTCGCATTAAAATAATTTCCTTCTAACAGCCAATCTAAAACTACTCCCTTTCAGTTTAAGGCCATTCCCCCTTATCCTATCACCACACACCCTTGTGAAGCATCCATTTCCAGTGCTCTTGTGGGGTCCATTCAAGTACTGAAAGGTTTCAATAAGGTCACCCCAGAGCCTCTTCTCCAAACTGACCAATCTGTTTTCTAAGCCCTGTCCTGGGTAGAGACCCTCACTTCCAGGATGTGATTAGATT
Source organism: Xenops minutus (assembly GCA_035221455.1). NCBI lineage: Eukaryota > Metazoa > Chordata > Aves > Passeriformes > Furnariidae > Xenops > Xenops minutus. The sequence continues at coordinate 3,966,376 of JAWWEE010000040.1, read as the reverse complement.
CATCACAAAGTAGACCCCAAATTGAACATGTTCTAACAACAGGTCTTTATTTCCTCTGGTCATGGAGTGAGTCCAGAGTGACCCGTTCAGGGTTGGATGTCTAACTCCAGCTGCCCACATTTAGTCAGATGAATTCTGCCCATCAGTGACGATGAGAATGGAATTTGGAAGAAGGTCGCCAAGATCAAGAAGTAAGTAAATAAAATGTTTTTAAAGATATCTGTTCTTTATGGAATCTGAGAGAAGGACTTTGGGAAAAAGGTGAGGTGCTTAGGTTGGGGGAATCAAGGTCTCCTTCTGTACTGTTGTTCTACTCTACAAACAGCTACCATGGAGGACATAGGAAACTGAGTTTTTTTGGGTTTTGGTGATGACTAAGAACAAGGAACCTCAGGATGACAGGAAATGGAGCTAAGGACTTCCTCTCATGCTTTCATACTGTGTCTGACTAATATAACTTCATTGTGTATGTGCATGGCTAACTTGTGGAACCCTACTCATAAGTCTGTCTATGCAAGAAGTATATCATAATTAATTAAACATGAGCTCAACCTCAGTGTAATCATGTTGTCATAGTCAGTGACTGTGTGCATTCTGGGCCAAGGCTAATGATGACCCTTTCCCACCCCCTGGAAAGGGACTGATTTGCTGCCTATCCTAGATTCATGGTGACTCTTCTTGTTTTGCAACCCTGGGCAACTGCCTGTGATTTACACCCAGAGAAAAACCCACGAATTTAGATGAAGAGAAGGAGCTGGTCATTGATTGCAAAGATGATTACAGCAAGTAGTATTCAGATCAGTCAGTATTTGAACAACACCACAGTTCTGAAGAGGGATAGAAATGTTTGAGGTTTTTTCAAGAAGACAGTTATTTTCTTTCTACCATGAGTGCCCCTTACTCCTCCTAAATTTCAGTTCTCTGCCAGGCACTTTCTGCTTTCACAGTTCTCTTCTATCCTGTATTTTGGCTGTAGTGCAATATGTGACAATTAATAAGAACTGTGAATCAAAGCTTCCAGCTATGATGAGACCGCAGATAGATTAATTAACAGGAAAAGAGCTTTTGGGGAGGAAGAGTGAAAGGAATCTCAGTCAAACTGCTCACATTCTAATGATAATAAGAAGTCAGTTTTAACAAGAATAGTTCTGAGTTTCTCATAGGGTTTGCCTAAACCACTGAACGTACCTTTTACAGTGGCCGTGAGATATATCAAATGGATCTAGAGAAATAAGATAAATCCTGAGCTTTTAGCTATCCCTTTTATTTTTCTTTCTGGTGTCAGCAGCACACCATCATACATTGCTTTGTCTCACATGAACGACCTCATGCTGTGGATCTTATACAATGATAACTCATTATGCTTATGCAGAATATGAAATGATTTAAAATACAACCTCTCTATGCCCATAATTTGAAGTCTAGCACGTTGTTCAGACAGAATTGAAGGCAGTGTGTTTGTGGTCCCTAGTGGCTGAGGAATAAGGAGGAATTCAACTGCATCGTAATTGGTGTAATGAAGAAACTATGGATTTGTTTTTAAATCTAGGCAGACACAAGTTTCTGTTTATGGACTGAAAGCACTCAGTTCAAATTCCAGTTGTGCAAAATTTTGTAGTAGCCGTTTAATCACGGCTTTTTATGTGCTGCTCAGCAGAGTTTGCTCACTTTGCACAAATCACTTTTAGTAAATCATTTATAATGCCCACTGCCCTTTCACCATTATACACTCTATCAATGTCTCACTGGATATCACTGAACAGTTAAAAATTAAAAGTTAAGTGTTAGAGCTTTGCTGTTAAGCAACCCCACCAATAGATCTTGCAGGACCCAGGGCTGATAAGACTGTTGCTTACTGGTCTGGCAAGAAAGAACATTATAAAGCTACATCACAAGATGGAACAGATCTATGTAAGAGACCTCCTTGATGGTACTATCTTTCTTGCCATCTTCCTGGCATATGAGTAACAAGTACAGAATATCTTTTGAACTTCCAGTGGTTCCTGACTCTTCCAACACCGTGCAAGCCCTCTAAGAAGAGGTTTCTTTCACACAATGGTATTATTAGTTTGTGTCTGAAAGGGAAGAGAGACCTAGAGATTATTTTTGTTCCAAGAAAAGTGAAAGCTGACGTTCAATTTCCTCTTTCTCCCAAGATTTTCCCCACTAATACTTTAAGATGTCTAAACCCAGTGATGTTGCCAAGTACAATATGATTTAGGTGGGTGCATTTATCACCCAAACTTTGTAGAGTTCAACACTAACCAGATACTTTAGACCTGGTTATTTTCAAGGTCTCTGGGCTATAGAGCTGTTGTCACTGTGTCTGAATGGCATTTGGACACTAGGCCATGCTATTCATCAGCTCCTCAATAGCATTACAACAGACAGGACAATAACAAACGTGGGTTAATAGGGCTGTGGGGCTCACACAAAACCAGTGATTGTAGCTGTTTCATTTTTTAAAGGAAGATAGGAAAAAACTCCCAAACAAACAGAGATTTGGCTTGCATTGGTCTGAGAGTGAAAACACTGTGTGCCTCTGCTTAGAAAAGAATGCGAAAAGTGAGGAGCCAAAGAAGACACAAAAGCTAACAGGTCTAAATAAGATGTTTAGCTAGGAGAAAAAGTACTGAATTTTTGTCATGCCTTTGATAATCCATGTGTAGAGCTGTTGGATGAACATGGAAAGAGCATAGGAGCAGGCAGTTCCAACCAGGACTCCCCATTTCTATGTGACTGGGCCTCAAAGTCATGCTGCTCCTCCTATTCCTTGCCCTGTCCTGGTTTCCTCTCCTCAACAGTTGCAGATTAAAGATGAGGAGTGTTATAGTTTCAAAACTCAGTTGGAATTCCTTCCAAAGCTTGTAGCCAACGCCTAGTGCTGATAAAGAGAGTTAACAAAGGATGTAATGAATATGCATGTGTTGATAACAACTCTAGCCAGGGCTTTTGTTCTGATCTCTCCCCAGGCTGGGAGGGTGAGGAAGACAGGCTCTAGGTGGGGGAAGGGTGCAGGGCGTTCCTGTGCTTTCTGTGCAGGGTCAGTAGTTCATCGGCGGAGGACAGAGGACACACACACACACCGGGTCCAGCATCGCTACGGAACCTGGATTGTGTTCTCCGCTCTCTGGTTTTCGCCAATCACCTGTGGACGCCCCAATCTCTTTTGAGGAAGAAAACACACCTGTTTCTCTACACTGCAAAGGTTGGATTTCTGCT
>JAWWEE010000040.1:3918432-3960353 GCA_035221455.1 Xenops minutus | reverse complement strand
AATAGAGGGGGTAGAATACATAGCTTTTATCACTCCCACCCAGTGATAACTGGTCCCTCCTGCTGAACTAGGACAGAACTTGTGGTAGATTGGAATCAAATAGAGTTTGAATTCAGTGCTTAAGATTAAAAAGAAATAAAAGGAGAAAAAGCAAAGAGATATATCTAAGACTTTCCAGAATAGATTTTTGGAATTATTGCGACAATCCTGATGCAAAAAGATTGCAACTATTTTAGGCATAGCTACCTAATAATTCTGGTTTTCTTTTACAAAGGGACAGTTCCAATTGGTATCTAGCAGTGAGTTATGAATGCCTCTTTATCAGTTGAAATAGGATATCTGAGCACATAAATTTGCCCAAGTGCACAGCTAGTGATTATACTCTTCTGTCTACTTACTCTTAAGCATTTTAAAGACAATTGCATTTTTATTGTGAAATTGCCTGGGAGGTGCTTCCAAGGCTTGAAGCTCTATTTGTTTGTTTATCTCCACTAATAATGCCTGTATGGAATCCTGGAAAGGTGAGCCCTGCAAGATTCTGCAACACTTAAAAAATTTCGTCCCTTCTGCTTCCTTGTCACCCTCCTCTTTTTTTGTGTCTGGGACATTCCAAAGTGTTAATGAGTGTCTTTGTCAATCCATAGTCCCTTGCAATATTTATCATAGAATCTTAGGACTACAGAACAGTTTGGGTTGGAAGGGACCTTAGAGATAATCTCATTGCAATGCCCCTGCCATGGGTAGGGACACGTTTCACTAGACAAGGTTGCTCAGAGACCCATCCAACCTGGCCTTGAACACTTACACGGATGGAGCATATGCCATTTACAGAGAATAAGAACAAATAAAAAAAGAAGAGAAGAAACTAAAATCAGGATAATACCACTGTTTAGTTAAGCATGGCTTACCAATGAGTGTGGTGTGCGGCTGTTTCATAAAATGTCTCAGCATTTTACTCAAGATTTAAACATCTAATCTTTTCCTGCTGATGTTCCTCAACTGAAAGTACCATACACTGTTGCCTGACTGCCTCAGAAAAGTGCAGGTGCAGATGAAGGATGTAAAAGTTAAAGTCATAACACATAATTTAAATGTCTTAACATTTATTTAAGGGTATTAAAAGCTGAAAGATATTTATGATCAGCCAGACTGGGGTTAAATTTTTGGTTTTGTTTTCTTTTCTCCTCTAGAATGAAATTTTCCTTATAAGTTTTTTCACAGACAGAGAGTGAGTTATGACATAACTTATCTGCCAATATCTTTTCAATGGCACTGTAGGGGTATGGTGGTTTATTGTACTGTAGATCTCTTGGGATCCAGGAAATGGAGGGTTTATGTCTGCCACTTGCCTAATTGCAAATTATCTCTATTTCTGCTTCTAAGTTTCTTTTCTTTTTTTCTTTCAGTAAGATGGAGAGAAAGATGATGCTTGCTTTTCAAGAGGACCTCAAGTTTCCTGGCAGTCTGATATTTTTGAGCAACTATGTTTTCAAAGACACTAGTTCCTTTGTTGAAATGAAACACTTCAAAATCAATCAGACTTATAAAATCTGAGTTCATTATCTCCTTGATTGATTATTTCTGTGTTTTGGACAGTCCTTTGTTACTTCTGTCAAAATGAGAAAAATCCCTTGAAATGAGTTTATTAGTGCATCTAAGAACTGAGACACCACCTTTCTCACAGTCGATGGAATAAATCTCTTCAACTTCTCAAAGAAACCTGTGTCTACTTGGGTGGATAATTCTGACATTGTTGTGCATCTTGGGATTGTTATTATGGGATGTTTGTAGATGGTCGTCATTTGGAATCTAATATGAATACTGTCAGCAGAGTTAGCACACTTTCCTTAGACTCAATCTACCCAGATTCTTGGAATATAACTCTTTCATAACTTGGTTTTGACCGAAGTATTTTTTTTTTTCTTTTAAATATTCAAATAAAATGCGTTATGGTCCTGATAATAGCATGCATTTCCTGAAAAAATGCTAAAGTACTTTTTGTTCTTTTTCTCTTTTTTCTTCCACTTAGGTCTGGGAGGAGATTGTGTGACATCCATTACCTGACACAAGATAGATTTATGGGATGTTAATGCCCTTTACATTACTTTTTGGCTTGTCAGAGCTTAAATTCTGAGACAAGTTCTCTTAAAGGGAGACCAGAAAGAAACAGCAGTAATGACGAAAATAAATATTTTGGAAAGCCTCTTGAGATAAACTGTTATTTCTAAGAGAAAAGCTTTATTTTTCTATGTTTCAGTTTTTTATCAGTAAAACACAGAGGATAAGAAGTATATCTGAAAGTCACGGAGCTTAGGGACTCCAGTGAGTAATATCTACAAAATCAAGATGTTTCAGAGGTGTATCCTTGCCACAAAAGCACAGGGTAGCCTCTGTGTATCCCACTGCCTGCTATTGCAGTTGTTGCTCGTTGGGATCATCCTTTGAAGGTTGCTTTGTGACCTGTATGAAATGAATTTAGCACCCACCAGCAATTACTGTGCTGACTGTTCTTTATATAAAGTCATACTGGTAGTGTTTTGGATCACCTTTGACACCTCAGAGACAATGTGGCATGGCAAACTCTTTTATGACTCCACTGCAAGTTTCTTTCCTGTCATACTAAAGCAGAATGATGACCAATGAGAAGTAAACTTGCATTGCTTTTGCTTACCCTCTCTCTGCTCTTAGGATGTCAAAACATTGGATACAGCATGGCTTTATCTATTCTATTAAATTTTGAGGTTGTCTGGTGCCGAGACCACCCTCCGTGCAATGACTCACATTCACACTCTTAAACCCTTTTCCCTCAAAGACAGCACAGTTGCTTTCCAGTTTTCTATTGGAAGCAGTCTCTGGCCTGTGCTAGATCTCAGGCTGTGTTTGGGAAATGCGTGGAGGATGTTTCTTCTCATGGAACCATTGCCAGGGATTGCTCTAAGAATCTAGTAGCTTGAGGAACATTTTCTGGTATAATCTAATTTATTGGTGTTGATGGAGCCAGCCTGACCTTGTGGCATTGCTGAATAGCATCAAAATCCCTTTCTGAGCACATCACTGGGTAATAATGCCCAAAGATGTCTCAAGATGAACCATAAAATGATTATAATACTTATACTATCCTTCTTGTGCAACACATAAAATTTTGGGGCCTCCGTTGAAAATGTTGATCTCAAATTTGTACTAAAACTTAAAAGGAGGGTTAGGGGAGAAAATCACTGTGTTGGTTTTGGCTGGGATAGGGTTGGTTTTCTTTACAGTAGCTGGGATGCGGTTGTGTTTAGAATTTGAGCTGAGAACCACACTGATAGCTTAGGGATGTTTTTATTATTGCTGGGCAGGGTTTACACACAGTCAAGGCCTTTTCTGCTCCTCACCCCACCCCACCTGTGAGGAGGCTGGGGGTGCACAAGGAGCTGGGAGGGGACACAGCTGGGACAGCTGACCCCACATCACCCAATGGATATTCCATAATATCTGGCATCGTTCTCAGCAATAACAGCTGGGGGAAGAGGAAGGAAGTGGGGGACATTCAGAGCAGTAGTGGCATTTGTCTCCTCGTGTCACTGATTCCTGTGATGAAACCCTGCTTTCCTGGGGACAAGCTGCCTGTCTATGGAAAGCAGTGAATTAATTCCTCAGTTTGTTTTGCTTGTGTGTGCAGCTTTTGCTTTACTTGTTAAACTGTTCTTATCTCAACCCACAAGTTTTCTCCCTTTAACCCTTTTCTCCCCCACCCCACTGGGTGGGAGTCAGTGAGCAGCTGTTTGGGGCTGAGCTCCAGGCCACGGTTAAACCAGGACACTGACTGACTGGTATTAGAGACTGAGATTTGGGAAATGCCCTACTAAGACTTCTGGTCCAAGTCATGATGTGTGCCTCAATCAGGCAGGATTACACTAGAAAGAATATGAATGAGGAATAAATGTGCTGATAGGGATTAAAAAAACCCCTTGTTCTCTAAGACATTAGCCAAGTTTACTGAGTCGTGGTAGAGAAGAATCCTTTGCAATGGGGAAGGTATGTCACAAACACTCCCTTCTTAGACTACAATCTCTTTATACTTGCACTTGACTAAGTCACACATTTCCAGCAGCATCAGACAGGAGATTGCTCTCTCTTTTCACTACAGGACAGATGACACCTGTGTGTGACACCTGAGGAGGGTCAAAAGCCTACTACAAGTAAGAGCTGGGGACTTTAAAACCTGACTGTTTGCCTAAATCTCCCCAGTCCTAGTCTGAGAAAAACATGTCCTGGAGTGACTGTATTAGCAGCAAAATCTCCAGACTGGCAGCAAAAATCCACCTAATCAGAAAAAAGTACCACATCAAACAATCAGAAAGAAAAAAAAAGTGAGCCATTTTACCATCTTAGAGATCCAAATTACCTACTGAGATGGTTATGATCAGTACGTAAAAGAGAATCAAAACAAGAAATGGCCAAATTAAATGGTAAAAAAAATAATAAAAAAATAGAAGGTTAAAAAAAAATCATTTATGAAGCAGACAGATAATTTCAAAAAGCTTTCATACCAGGAATAGGGCACCATTACAATGAGAAAACCTTTAATTATGTTGTAAAGGTCTGATATTCCACTGAAATGTCATTTCAAAATAAACTTCTAACAGTTAATTATCAGTGATATTTAACTTGTGGGAAAATTAAATATCACCACATACTCCTGTGATCATTTTATTGCTTTTGTAGACATTTTAATATTTTAATGGTTTCCAAGTAACAATGAAAAAGGCATGCCACCAAGTGTGTTTTCTTGGCTTTCTGTGGATAATCATATAACCTTTTCTTTGTCTTCTTCATACAAAACAGACCTCTGAGTCAGTGAGGGACAGGACTGAAGGGAAACCTTTTGGGAATAAATATGGGAATAAACATTGCGTTCATTCCCTTAGCCAGCATGATTCTGGGGAAAGAAGTTTTATGAACTGTGATAACTAGAAATACCATGCTAAATGAACGAATATTGAAACCCTGCTAGTATTCAGTTAGAAAATCAGATGAATGTGCAGTGTTCCAGATAGTGATCTATGTATTATCCAAAGCTTGTAAAATGTGCTGTGCAGTTGGATAGTGGATGCAGTGACCCCAGTCATGCACAGACTGGGAGGCTGGAAAGGGAAATCTGTGCTCTTGTTGTATAAATCAATATTATACAAGCTAAAGGACTGAGATTGTCAGAAAAAGGTATGAATTTTAAGCTCAGAAGGGAATATTATGTTAATAACCAGCTATTTTGATTGATTTGGCTTTAATAATGGATTGGTCCAACTCACCACAACTGGCTGGGCATTATTCATCCTTCTCTAGGATGAGCCAATGAAAACATGAATCATTAAGGGAATTTGGCTCAAGAAGTCTGATTTGTCCCTCACTGCCATATTATTTGCCTGCTTATAGCAATTGCTTCTATTTTCAAACATTGTGCCATGAAAAGTTCCAAAATAAATACTGTTATCTTAAAATAGCCTTATCATCCTGAGATGGACATTATAAAAGGACAGGAAAAAGTAGGATAAGGACAGAAGAGCAATTGTAAAATCCATAGAGGTCTTGCTGTTGTGTTGTGTATTAGCTGAGATGTTTATCAAGTTCTGATCTCCAGGGGTTTTATGTAAAGTTATGACAAAATTCCTGGAAATTGAAGGTAATGGAATTTCTGACAAAGTCAACAATCTTCTGCATGGAATAACAAAATGAGTAATTTTGCTTGCTCCTGTAAATTAACCTTTCTTCAGAGAAATTGTGAGATGATCTTTCCATGGTAGTGGGAAATCCATCCAATATTTCTTCAAAGGATGAAGAAAGCAAGAGAATGTTTCTGAGTTAGAACTTGCAGGACTGTCTTTGACTCTTTTAATGTGAAACAAGCTTCTGCATCTTCCATCAAGTTGCAGAGTCTCCTAAGGTCATATTGTTTCAATGATTAAATGCCCCCAAGTTCTGTGCCTTAGTTCCTGTTGTGTAATCTGACAAATGCAACTCAGGAAGACTCTTACAATACAGATAGCAAAAGAGATGGTGATGCTTGGTTAGACACAAGGTTGAATGATAGACAGAAAGGGTAGCCAGTTTGTAGAAAACAATGCTATCACAGAAACACAGAATCATAGAATGGCTTGGATTGGAAGGGACCTTAAAGACCATCTAGTTCCCAACCTTCTGCCATGGGGGTTTTGTGCATCTGCACCCATAAAATGAAGATTTCAGAATACAAGATACATTGCTCTAGTGAATGTTTTATCTTCCTTGGACCTTCCTGGTAGTAAACCTTTTTATGTTCACATGTTCAAAGGTCTGTGTAATACCTGCTCCCCTCATTGGAGGTGTGTCAGGTAATTTCACTTGTAAGCAGGTGGTATCACAGGGAGCATCACTGGCATTTTAATGGACTTTTTGAGAATCTGGCTATTAAAATGAAGAGCTGACTCTTAAGAGAAAGGCAAAAGAAATCGCTAGAACATTTTTAGTTTCTCTGGAAAAGAGCTCATGATAGTGTCCAGAGGTCTGCTAGGATAATCACCACATTTTCTCCCTCTTTTACTCAAATACAGGTTTGCTTCCAGTGAGAGATTAAGAATCTGGCAGCCTTAGGAGTTTTCTGATTTGGACAGTTTTCAGCCCCAACTCAGTCTCCCTTCCCTCCCCAGAGGCAGCCAGTAATGTCTTTTTTCCTCAAAAAAATCCTTTTTGTCCTTAATCCTGAACACCACGTCTTAGCACTAAGCCAGGTATTGAGGGGGTGTGAACTGGAGTCGATTGATTTGTGTGAGTTTATCTCTGCTAAAGATTTTGCTTACCATTATTTATCAAACAGAGTCACAGTACTTTGCTGGGCAGAGGAGAGGCACAAACAATCCACAGCACATGTAAAGATGATGTTACTACCTAAACCAACTCATATTTGACATTGAACTGTGCTATTACTTCATCAGAAAATTGTCTTTTACATCCACCTTTGCAAAGATATATATGACGGCATATGGAAAGTTATAGAGAATTATATATTTATTTCTGCAACTTCTTTTTTTTTTTTTTTTAACCTCTTTTACTTGTGCAATATGTTGTGGTCTTCTATCACTCTGAATTACTACAGATTCATAACTCATGTTTTTGGTTCTTCAGGTCCCCAGATAAAATTCTATTGCAAATATAATGAACAGCACAACAAGATATGAAAAGCAGGAAAGAATTAATGCATGGAGATGGTTTGGAGTGTTTTGAACTAATTTGGTCCACCAAGGTCAACCAGTTTAAATTTCCAGGGAAAGTGGATTTCCAAAGAAAATCAACAACTGGTTTCAATCCATTTTGAAAAACTTTGCAAGTTTTAAAACCAACAGAGAAATGTTTGTTGTTAATTTTGTATTTTGAAAGGCATTAAGCAAAGCTTGAACTAAGATAAACAATTGTCTGTTTCTAAAATAATAATAAATTGTTGCATGGGGAACATTTTGTGCATTTTTGTTTGTTTTTTAAGTGGAAATATTATTGCTTGTGGTTTTTTAAACATATATAAATGGTTACACAAACACAAGAAAATTACAAAATATGGAATATTATATGTTGACTAAAACTCTGATTCTGGACATAGTGAAAAAATAACAATAAAAATTGACTCAGTTTAACTTAAAATTATTTTCCCTGACCTTCTTGGAGTTTGAGAGAGTGGCAGGGAATGAGCCACTCTCATGAGAGAAAACTTAAGATCTGGTAATAGATGAGTAGTTTTGCTGGGAGTGATTCTCAACTGGCTGAAGTCTCTGAAAGTCCCATTGTCTCACTGAGAACACTTTAATTCAGAGCAACAAGAAGCTTTATGTACATCATTACCAGCTCTTCCACAATTGTTGCCATCTCTAGAGTGATGTTTGCAGGAAATAGTGGAAAGAAAACATACACAGTGGCTCAGAACAGAAACTATTAGGTGAAAATCTTTGGCATGAGCTGAGCAGAAAAGACAACGTGATCAACATGAACATCTTATATTTAAAATCTCATGTCTAAATCCAGATTTTATTATAATTCCTTTATATTCACTGCACTAACATCTATATTCAAGCTTACAGTTTTGTTTTTGTTTTTGGTTTGTTTTTTTTTTCCTTTTTAAATGTGGTATTAAGGAGCACAATAGAAATTATTCTGAGTTTAATAGTGGTTGGCTGACTTTTTTTCCATATTAGTAGCAGACAGAATATTCAGATGTTTGCTATAATAAACTCAGCCCCTCTTTTCCTCAGTATCTCCTCTCTTGCCTTAGTTTACCCAGTTATTTGGGAAACTGAGCAAAGTATGTAGTCAAAACAGCTTCTATTAGAAAATAGTGATTTAGAAACTGAAAATGAAGAAACAGATGTTACCCCTGAAAATTGTTTAAGTAGACCTTTTCTTCCTAAAATTTACATTCTGGAGAAGAAAAGGCTCCAGGAAGACCTTATAAAAGATTTTCAGTACCTAAAGGTGCTACAAGAGAGTCAGAAAGGGACTTTTAAAAAGGGCATGGAGTGATAGGACAAAGGAGAATGGCTTCAAGCTGCAGAATAGATTGAGACTGGATAGTGAGAAGAAATTAATTATTGTGAGGGTGGTGAGGCACTGACAAAGGTTGCCTAGAGAAGTGTTCAAGGCCAGATTGGATTGGGCTTTGAGCAACCTGGTCTAATGGAACGTGCCCCTGCCCGTGGCAGGGGGCATAATTAAGGTTGCTTCCAACCCAAACCACTCTATGATTCTATAATTGCATGCCTGTGCATACACACAGACAAACACAGAACTGAAGTCAATGGACCTCCATCCTATTATACACTTGTGGACTTCATAAATTTTAACTTAAGAAGTAACTCCCACTGATATTGAAAAATCACTAAGGATAACAGAGTAGATTGATAGCATGGGCTTTTCATTCTTATCCTGTTGAGTGAAGGCTGAAGTAAAAGGAGAAGTGGGTTGCTCAAAAAACTTGGTCAGAACTTTGGCCAGCCAGGAATTATACTGGGAAAAAACCCACAAGTTAAGAGCAGGAAGAGCTAATGCAAACAATACTGGGAAAGGGTGAGGAAGTGTTCTGGAGTAGAAACATTGTGAGGTAAAACTGCAAGACCCAAAGGACATAAAAGAATTGGTTTGACTTTCTGTCCTCCATCTGCCAGTATGAACTCATATGTACAATATAGGTTGCCATTTCCAGCACAGGTTTTGTGGTTCTAACCTTCTGGCAAACATATAAAAAACCCATTACAGTGCGAGCCAAACTCCTGTCAGCAGCCCAAGGAGAAGGATATAGCTCTGGCTTCTCTAATTTTGCGTACAACCCAGATGGAAGTACAAGCACTTCTATGTTGAAGTGCCAAACAACTCTCCCAAGGCTTATATTATCTTTTCTTCCTCTTGCCTCGGAAAAACTTCCCTGTTTCTGGGGACTCTGCAGCTGTGCGCATTCCAGCGAAAGGCTGAGCGTGGCCAGCCAAGTCCTGTGGATTTGCTTTCCAGCTCTTGCAACGAGGCTTCCCCTCCCTCCCAGTCCCATCAAGGACTGTTCAACAAGGAAGTGCAGCTGCAGAATCTTCACAGATTCTTTAAAGCAATATTTAAAGGTAAAGTTACTCATTGTCTTGAAGCAACCACATTGCAAACAAAAGAACACCAAAGCAATCATGCAAAAATTGCCTAGGAGAAAGATGAGGAAAATAATATGGGGAGGTTTAAGAGGGAAAGTGGAATTTGGCAGAGTTGCTATCTTTTAAACATGAATCTGTGCCTTAATTCTATTGCTTTAACCTTGCCTTTGGTATCATTTTTTATGAAGAACATACAGTTTGAGCTTCAGGTTCCTGTAAATCAGAGGATTAAGACAGAAAAGTGGAATATAGAATGATTACTACACCAAAAGCATTAACATCATGCCTATAAATAGTGTTTCGTTAAATATACTATAAGTAGTATTGGGTAATATAATCTCTTACTTCCTCATAAAGCCTAATGTGGATTTTAGAAAAGAAATGACCTCCAAGTAAGGACTGTATCAACTAAATTCATCCTACTTTATTGCCAGGATATGCCTTTTCCCCCTATGGAGTAAGAGTAAATGTATTCTCTCTAATTTGACAGCACAATGCCTGAGCTAGTCTTGTTGAAGGGGTAGACAATGAATAAGGAGGTAATAAAGAAGTGTAGTTGGACCAGGTAGGGGTAAGAAGAAGAGTCTTGTTTGTGACTCAATCAATAAAAGGAAGATATTTCTGCTGTATCAATTAATTCTATGCATTGGGCTGTACAGGCATTTTGCTTCCTGCATTCAAAGTCAAATTCTGGAAATCTTGGTCTCCTTCAAATAGATAACTTCAGGGTAAAAAATTCTTTGCCCTCAAATATCACAGAATTGGATATGGGGGAGAATAGGGTAATCAATAATCTTTGTGAACTCTGTGTTATTGTACAGAATGCACCTTTTCCTCCTGGTGACTTCAAGACTAAACCAGACACCTTTCTGCTTATCTTGGGGTGCTCTGGGGCACCTCTATAGCTTTTCTCATGAGGAGTACTTAGCTACAAGTAACTCTTCACACCTCAACCTAAATGGGCCTTCTTGCTCTCATGTCAGAGAGAAGATAACTTGGGTTCTTCCTTGCAGAAAAAACATTCAGTTCCTCCTAAAAAGACTTGAATATAATTTGTTGCATTGGAATTCACAGTCAGCCCCCAGCTCAGTCTGCACAAAAGATTTTGAAAAAAAATAGATTCCCTGGATTACAGCTCAGGCCATGGAGAGTGTTGGAATTCAAAGAACAGCTAAGATCATTTTTCAGTGTTATACTGTAGTTCCAACAGGAGCAACCCTAAACATAAAATCAATAGTCTGTCCTACCATAAATTCCATCCATTCCCCTAAACAAGTTGCATAGTGTGTCTATATCTAGTAGTACATCTTAGACTAGGAATAAAAGAACACATCCTTTTTTTTCCTCAGAGAGGTAGTAAGAATAAACTCAAGAGAACTGTAAAGATATTATCAAAACACAAAACTCTGTGGAAGATATCTGTGTTTGTGTGGGCAAAAGGACAGCTTGTTTTGATAATTGTTGATTGCACTGAATTGAAATGATGTTCTCTTAGGCATATGAAGGTATATAATTTTATATCATTCAAGTTAGGCTGAGATACCCTGAAAAGTGGCTAATTTGAAATGTGATACATAAATCTAAATAACACTTCCTTCATGACACATGTATTTTTAACAGTTAATTTCTTAGGTAACAGAAAAAAAAAAAAAAAAAACAAAAAAAAAAAAAAAAAAAAAAAGGAATGGCACGAGATTTTCTGCTTCATTCTACCCTGGCTGCAATAATTAAGACTCTGTTATTCATACTTATCTCTAGCAGCTGCAGTATCATTTTCAAAGCCACTAGATGTGTACCGTTGGATATTAAACTAGAATCATTTGGCCCAGGAATGGGAAATTCTTTTCCATTTTTGTGCATCCTTTTGCTAAAAGAAAACATTTCTTTTAAAAGAATTTAGTGTTAATTTGTTAATTTAGAATTTAGAGTGACAACCAGACTGATTTCTATATGTAGCTATTTTTTTCTGACAGGTAGATTTAAATATTTTAATCCTAATTTGTATTTAGAAGTTTCCTATTTGATTCCTTCATCTGCTGATTGCACTGAGAGAAGTCACTTCAGCACAGCCCATCCTTTATGAAGAACCTTCCTGAGAAACCTCAGTTTTTCTGTTCTGTGCACACTGGCTGGCTGCTATGACTTATTGCTAACAGAGGACAAGGTTCATGAATAGCTGCTGGGGTGACCTGAAGGAGTAAACCTCAAACCTCCAAAAGAAATAAAGTCTTTTACTGCCTGACTGATGGATGATAATAATCACACACACTCATGCAGCACTATTATTTCAGCTGTTATTATTTCAGCATGTAAGATAGGGCTGAAATTTCAGGCAGGAATAAAAATAATTTTCATAAATAAACATAAACAGTTTTCATAAATAACATCTAGGAAAAAATATCACCCAAAAGACAAAAAACATCATAGAATAGGAGTAACCAACATGGACTATGGTCCAGATCCCAGCAATCATTAAATCATTGGATTTAATTAGATAAATTTCAAAAAGAAGCTGTGGCAATGATCCAAAGGATAAAATCCTACAGACTACAAAGGCTGTTTAAACAGGGTATAAAAGAACAGTAGGAAATGGGTATTTGATAAAAGTAAAAAGTTGGAAAGACACTTCAAATTAAAAATGAAAAACTTGTTCTTGGCCATGGCACTCAGGACAAGAGCAGTGGATATTTAATTGCAATAACAAAGATTAAAACTTAATGCTAAGAAAATTGAATGTTATAAAATCTTTTTAACAATAAAGTTAGTGAAGCACAAGATAAGTTTTCTCTCTTGCTTACAGAGTCTTCAGCCACCTCTGTAAGAGGTTTTTAAAATAGGCCAGGAAAGGAGCTGTGAGACATTATTTGACTATGGTTCATTTTATCTCAGGAAAATAAATTTTCTAGAAAGCTTCTTGCAATACTTTCCAGACTGAAGAACCTATGACTGATTATGGAGCAAAACCAGACCTCACACCATGCTACACAAGGAGCACAGATTGCCACAGCAACCATGAATGCTCTGTAAGTTTATCAGCTGAACTTTGCTAACCTACCTTACGCACTGTTCACATTGTTGGACCTTCTGCAGCTCCAGTTGAAAGACAGAAACAAGGGACCTAAGGGAGACAAGGAAAAATAATTAAAGATCTTTCTTTCTTGTTGTAGGGCTATGTCTGCTGCCTTGACAATGAAATGACATTAGAAAATTTATAGAAGGAATTAGCTTTTTTCGTTATTGTAAAAGCTGAAGCTGTAAGAAAGGAGACAATAATGTGGTCATGCAGAGACAGGAAGAAATACGAGCAAGACGCATGTTTTTGTTTTTGTTTTTGTTTTTGTTTTGTTTTTTTTTTTTTTTCCCCCATAAAACGTTTGGTTAATGAGAAAAATACTGTTTTTTCTCATTAACTTTCTGTTTACAAATATGTACATCACATAGATGTTTTTAATAAAAACTTATATTAATAATTTTTAGAAAATAATTAATTCACATACTTTAAGCCTATCTTAGTTGAGATGTTTAAATCCAACAATAATTTGTAAACCTATTCAACATATATTTCTGCACATCATTAATGATATACATGAGTGAGGGTGGTCAAGCACTGGAGTAGGTTACTCAGGGAGTTTATGGAGATATTATATGTCCTTGGAGATATTCAAAACCTAACCGGACAAAACCTGAGCAACCAGCGTAGGTTAACCCATTTGAGCATGAGGAGGTATATACTAACCTCAGCCATGCTGTGATTTTATGATTAATAGAAAATACAGGAAACTTCAGAGGTTGTCTGGCTTCTGTGATGGTTTTCTCCATTAGCTATCAAAGAAACTAGGTTTCTAGTGTTGCTGTTTCAATTAAGTATCCAAATTTAGTTTCAGCTAATCCAAATTAATAGAAGGACTTTAACATCTGGACTAATAGCTTCATGTTTTTTGTGCATAATCCTATCCAGTGGGCTTTTAAGAAAAATGAAATTAAGAACACTGTATTTCTTTCAGCATGTAGTGCTATTTCCAGCAGCTGGAATTTGCTACCCTTAGCACAGCCTCTGTCAAACACCAAGCAAATATCCAAGTAGCATGTTCAGCCTTTCTTCTACTGTGATTTATAGATGTTAATACCAAGGTACCTCAGCAGCCAAAAAAGACAAGCTGTCTGAGGGGAAAACAGCTACTGATCAAGAGGGAGATGGAACTCATGAAAAATACAGTTCTCTGAGCTGTTAGACACATTATGTGTGACTGAAGGTTCACAGAGCAGATAATCAGTCAGCACAGACTATAATCTGGAACAATCCCTTTGTTTCACATTAGTCTTAATACCATCTCATATTAAAGATAAGTGCTGTCTTCTCAAAGACCATACATAATCACAATTTTCTCAATTTCTACCATGGCTTGTTTAGTGCATCAAAGTCATCTTTGTTTTACTTTCCATTTAGCAAGGCTTGGTGCAGGAAATCTCCCAGGCTCTCTTGTAGCATGCGAATCAGAAACTAAGACCTGTCCCAAACACTCGATGCTGTGTGCAGGGCTCTTTGTTTTTCTTTCCTACAGAACAACCAAGTAGTGAATTCACTGGAATCTGACTTTCTGAGTGATAACGTTTCGATATTACTAACCACACCAAATATCTCATGATTTTTTCTCTCATGTTGGTCATAAACAGTGTCATTTTTTATTCTCCTCAGTTCCTTCATGTCTGTCACAAACTCTGATGGAAGCTTTGAAACCCTCCCAAATGCTCTTCAGTATTTGAAAGAGTATGCAAGTTCTTTTCATAGAGTACCACAAGAGACTTGTGGATAATTTGTGAATTGTCACAACATACTGTGCTCTCAGAGGTGATAACTTCTTAAATGAAAATGTAAAGTTAAATTTTCAGCATTGTGCAGATGGCCAGCATAGCATTTTTTTGTTTTTCAGGTTACTTTAAAACTCTCTTAAATTCAAAAATCAAATAAAATTTCTAACTTAGAAAGGTTATGAGTTATGAGAAATATCTGCAAGTCTTATCAGATATATTTGGACATGAGAGAAGGAGATGAGCAAAGGCTCCTCAGGGAAGTATAGAATCACCATCACTGGAGGGTTCAAAAAATGAGCAGACAGCACTTCACGATATGGTTTAGTGCACCTGGTGGTATTAGGTTAAAGGTTGGACTTGAATATCTTGGAGGTATTTTCTAAGCTTAATGATTCTGTGATTTTTTTATTCTATAAAGTGACCATATATCATCATGATGGAATATATATATTTTTCTGGTTTACATACATCAGGTACAAGCATGAATGCCACACTGGACATATCTACATGTCTTCAGTGGAGAGAATCCTGATTAGGCTTTCATTCAGCAGTTCTGTGTCTGACTCAGCCAGGAGGCGGAAAGGAATGACCAAGTGTACTGGACCATGTGGATTTGATAATCTGGAACATCAGATCCACAGAAGTATAAAGTTTTGGTAGCAGGGGGGCTATAAGGGCTTCTGTGAGAAGCTGGTAGAAGTTTCCTCCATGTCTGATGGAGCCAATGACAGCCAGCTGCCAGAAGGACCCAACTCAGGCCAAGGCTGAGCTCACCAGTGCTGGTAGTAGTGCCTCGGGGTTAAGAGATTTAAGAAGGATATAAAACATCTGCACAACTGCACCCAGAAAAAGGGGTGATAATGTGTGAGAGAAACAGTCCTACAGGCACCTGGCTCAGTGAAAAAGGAGGGGCAGGAGGTGCTGCAGGAACCAGAGTTGAGATGCCCCTGCAGCCCATGGTGCAGACCATGGTGAGGCAGCTGTACCCCTACAGCCCATGGAGGTCCATCATGGAGCAGAGATACACCTGCAGACCCTGGAGGACCCCACACTGTTGCAAGTGGATGCCTGAAGGAGGCTGTCACCCCATGGGAAGCTCATGCTGGAGTAGGCTCCTGGCAGGACCTGTGGACCCATGGAGAGAGTAGCCCACGCTGGAGCAGAGGAAGTGTGAGGAGTCCTTCTCCCCTTGAAGAGGAAGGAGCAGAAGAGACAACATGTGATGAACTGACAGCAGGGCCCATTCCCTGTCCCCCTGTGCTGATGGGGGAAAAGTGATAGAGAAACTTCGGTGGGCACCTGGTGTCCAAACAGGGTCAACCTGCCACAGAAACAAGACTTTGGTCTTGTATGGAAAAGCAGCCTGCAAAAAATACTCAGGATCATGTCCCATAGGACAAGAGAGCAATTTTCAAATCAAGATGGTGCTTGGTTTACATTTTAAAGCAAGAAAACCATCAGGCTTTTTTTACAGATATTACTATCGGCTCAATTACTTCCTGCAGCAGCAGCATCTCCCTTCCTGGAAAGTTCCTCATACACCATGCAAACACATGCACCCATTTAAAGTTTGTTGCTTTTAGTTTTATCTGTGGTGGACATGGGGTGAGTTGTGTCTCCCAAAACAGATCATAAGTTATGAAGGTTTATTTTTAAAAAATAAACTGAAGCTTTATGTTTTGAAACCATTTTCACTGCCATAACTATAAAGTGAACTTGTGAGTGAAGCCTGTTGTGATATCACCTTCTGAAGGCACACAAGGTTCCATTTACAGCAGGGAAATTGTTGCATTTGGCATTTCTCTTTTCAGGGTGGCTGTGTACCAATGCTGATATAATTATCTGAGTTCAAAGCTAATAGCAGGGAAAACTGACTTTCACTACATTCATTTTTGAGGGTATGAGCATGACTGGCAGGAAAATAGCTCATGGTGCTGATCTCTGGGTTTTCATCATTAGCCTTGAGGATGTACGAGCCATTAAAAAGGAATAAAGGAGTGCTGTCACTGTTCACCAGTTTGCATGTCTATATGCTATAAAAAAAAGTCCTGCTCTTGACACTAAAATTCACTTTCTCATCTTACACCCACACTAGGTTTTCTTATGGAGAGATGCAGCACCAATCCTCCACCCACTGACCAACTGACTCCTCAATTTTTGACATTGCTGAGACCAAGTTAGTTTAGGTGATGGAGTTTTTCCATACGGAGGGTTCACTCCAGAGTTCGTGAAGTTGATGAAAGTCCTTCTGTTTGTTTCACTGGTTGTTGCATCCAGTTAGCAAAGAACAAACATTCCTACTAAAAGTTCAGGTTATTCCTCATTGAAAGGAAAAGTAACCAATGAAAACAAACTGGAGGTGGCCTACAAGAGAGGGCAATTTCAAGAGTGCTCACCTGATGGGATTGTGAAAGCTTTCTCCTAACAAAATGACATTCATGCTATGCCAATGTCAGCCTGACATATGGAAGACACATGTGGAGGCCTGGTTTGATGCTTCTCATCAGGATAGGAAACACTGAATTTGACCATATCAAGGCTCAGGACAGAGGTAAACCACAAGAAGTGGAGAAACTGAAGAAAGTGGTACAACTAAAGCAGGTATCTATGAAACAAAAAAATGGGATATAGATTTTTCTGCTCCTCCTGTCAACAGAGCACGAGAAGGGTGAAAACAGCAACATTTCAACATTCCCTGGTGCAGGTTCAGCTCACTCAACACAAAAGTAATTATTATCTTATATTTGTTGAATGTTCTCCTCCAGTACCATCAGTCACAGCATTTAACCTGATTTTCCTGCATTCTTACAGGGAATGAGAAGAGTCAAGGAAGATTTGCTGCTTCCTCAGCAACTCTGTTGACTCTCCCTAGAGCTGTCCATGGTACCTGCTATATAAAATTACAGTAGTTTCAGGGATGTATGATACCTACTGGTTTTGGCTTCTGCAAGAAAATTATTTTAGTGTTGTCTAACATACAGAAGTCTCTAAAAACGCACATAAACTCTGCAGAATGCCACCTGAGACAAGTGAGGATTTTGAGTTAATCCACTGAGAGCATAAACTAGGGATGAGACAAACAACAGAGTTTTCAAAAAAAAAAAAAAAAAAAAAAGTTCATCCTTGTATATTATGAACCTGTCTTAGTTTTTAAAATGGAATAGGGAAAAGCTTATTCATTTCCTTGAAAGAATGTTCTCAGGGACAGATGTGGCTTGTGTGTCAAATTGAGTGACTTTTACAGATCTTCATAATTTTTCTTTTAACATTCAAATGTGTATCTCTCAAAAAATATCCTGGTACAAATTTGTATTCCTAAAGACAGCTCTCATCTCCCTCTGCCTACACTACCTGCCATTTCAGATTTCTGAAATGGAGTTGGAAAGAAAACACTTAGAGAAGTTTCAGGTTGATCTTCTCTCCACTCATATATTTTATATTACTTTTTTCCTGTTACTCTTCTACCCAACCTAATCAATTCTGTTCTGTTAAGTCTCTTTCACAGAAACCCTCCTCTCCACCACCTAGGCTTCTCATCTTTTCTGTTGCCCTTCTCAGCACTTTTCTATTTCCTTCCCTTAGTTTTTAAAACAAAACTATCAAACTCAAATGTACTTTGGTGAGTGAATGCAAGTACTCCTATGATAGCCTTAATATTTGGTAAAGGATTCTTCATTCAATTTTAATTTAGCCTTCAGTCTCACTTGTTTGTTTTTTTTAAGAATCCCTGCTAGACATTGAGACAGTGTGTTTCATCAAGTGCCCTTGCAGCCTTTCTCTTCTCTAAAGCACCAGGTTTTGGCATGTTTCAGCAACAGGTGTTTTTTGTTAGAACTCACTAATTCATTAAAAAAATAAAAATATTTAGGGAACACATGTCAGTTTGGACAAGAGTTAAACCCAAAAGCAAAAAAAGAGTGCTTTCCTCCCCAGCTCTAGAATCACCATAAGTTTATTGAGGAGTCTCCTTAAACCATGGTAAATTGAGCTCAAGTCCTAACTCTGCCTAAAATCAAATGTGAGACTTGTATCACTGACACAAATCTGTTATTAACTCCTCAGTCCATAATGTGTGGCTGCTTGTCTATCCATTTTGATAAAGAAAGCTTACTAAATTGTTAATTAAGTCTAATGTAGATCCTAAAAGCAGTAGACTTTAAGATTTTTGTGGAGGAAACTTTAATAGAACTTTGCCACAGTTACTGTGAGATTGCATCTCTGTGGAATCCTTCTGCATGAATGAAAGGATAAATTATAACAAAGCTATAGTAGGATTTCTTTTCATTATACTGTATATGCCACCAATCCTACCTGGCTTCATGTTATTCTCTTCCCCAGTGAGCTATATTTTCACAGGTAGTTACGGGTGGTTAAAACATTCTCCTTCTACAAGGGAAAAAACAAAATAAAAGTAAAAAATATTTTTTTTTTCATTTCTTTCAGAGCTGCTGGAACTCTCCAGAACATTTTCTGTTTTCTTCCCACCTTCCACAAGCACCGTACTTGACCAACACAGCTACTTCTTGACACAAAACATAAAGCATTTGTGAATCATTTTGAGCCACGTGAGAACACTGCCCAGCACACTTGACCTTCCATGAAGCAAACAATTTAGTATACATCTTCTTCCTGTAACAGAAAAGGCGGCTTTGTTCACTATATAACAGCATTTATCAACAATCTTGCATTTTCTTTTATTTCAGCCATGAGATGCAAGCAGGTGATTATATGACAAGCTTTATGTCAACAGAAGTGGATAATGTTCTTCATGTGGCTCTTTTTTTTTTTTTTTCCTTTTTAACTAATTCTGGACAGGAAATTATAGTGAACAGAGATTTAAAGCCCTGTGGGAGATGGTCTGGATTTACGTCTTTGTAAACACAGTCTTACTTCCCCCTGTGTTGTGGAGTTCCTGCTTGCACAAGAATGCACTCCCTTTTACCTCTTTGTGGTCCATATGTGTGTTCATCTTTGCCCTTGGTGGACAAGAGATGGAAGGATGAGCTTAAAGACCATCGATATTTTTTGTGTTTCCATGAATTTTCCACTGCATCTCATAAAATATTTAGTAGTGTGCTGCAGTACTTCCAGCTCTGTGTTGGCCATCCAGAATGGCCATCCTCTTGAGGACACTGCTAAGATCTTCCTCATTCAATTATCCAATCATTTTTTTCAATGCCTATATGACTGCATCAAATATACCTAAAATTAAAACGTGAATCCACAAAATACCCAAAAAGATGTACAAACACATTTCTGGTTTGATTTATCAAATTAGTCTCTTTATCCACTGGAAGCTAAGATGAAAAATTGTGGGACAGATTTTTGTAAGGGTATTTTGAGTCAGTGTGGCTTCATTGACTTACGTATGCTGAGAACTGATTGCACCAACTCCTACAATAAAAATCTATGCATCACTTGTAAATTCATGTAGTTCTCTTTGCCTGTAGTCAGGGAACAGAATATGAACATGTGAAGCTCAGCACATGAACAAATAATAATGAAGTGAAATATTGTCATTCACCTGATTAAGTACAGGACAGAACAAAGTCAAATATTTTATCAAGTCTTTGGGGTTCTGATGCTCAGCTGGAATAAATCAATATTGCTGTAATTAGCTATGATCAATTTTATAACCTGTGAAAAAATCTGGGCTTCCCCCCCGCCCCCCCCCCCCCCCCATCAAAACAAATTGCTCTTTACTCTGATTTAACCCTGACTGATTTATTGATAATTATTAAATTTTAAATCCTGATAAGAAAGTAAGTTTAAAGATTGTACCTCGATCTTTCACATTTTTGAGAACTGAAGGGTGGCTGCTGATTTCATCTTGGTTTCATCCTGCGTCCCCTTAGATGGATAACTTACTCTGCTTTATGTATACATAAATGTCCTTTAGGGCTCTGCTTATTTCATTCTCTAGCAATATAGAAAATAATGAAGTCCCCGATGAAAGCCTTAAGGGTCTCCTAAATAATCAGGGAGGAATAACTGCCTGTCTTATGAGTCCTTGTGAAAACAGCAGTATGTTCATTAATCATGGAAGTAGAGGCTCATCACTGGAGAATTAAATTAGCCTTATTCCATGGATAACAACAAGAACACCTTCAACATGAGTGAAACATTCATCATGCTAAGTCTGTAAATTCCATGTAATGGCATCATATTAACCCTTTCCCTTTCTATTTTCTGAAGATCTTGCTTGATACAGTAATTGTGACTAATCTACTGATCAGACTGATCAGAATTGTGACCTTCTTTCCATCCCATAAAAAAAAGAGGTGAATGAATTTAATAACCCCGAAAAGTGTGTTTAAACCATTTCTACTAAATTACACAGTATGCCTCTTTCTAAAGGAGTTTTGAGCATTAAAGTTTTCTCTCATTATTAACAACAGCTGAAATTACAACACCAAAAGTTATATTAAATACAATGACTTATGAGAGGGAGCCAAACACCGGTTCTTATTTAAGAATATATAGGTAGTTGGAAATACAGCCCACAGCTAGGGAAAAAAAAAGTAATTAGTGGCCTCAGTTATCAGTTTCTTTTCACCTATTCCCACTTAAACATCCATCTTTGGCAAGATATGGTTGTTGCTGGGTTTGATCCTTTAACAAGCTCACCAGCTGGTTACATGGGCCCATGTAGGCAGGAGGGTGAGCAGCTGAAATTCAGTTTGCTTGGATTTAGGCTGCTGTAGAGTCATATTCTTAATGTAAATCATACAAGTCTGTGTAATATGTAACATAGTCTTATATCACTGAGTCAAAAATCACCATTTAGAGTTTATGCTCCCGCATTAAATATTACTTCCAGCGTTTTCAGATAACTACCTTGGATCTTATTATGATGAATAAATAAGAAATATAGGGCTAGCCCTTGAAGTTTGCTCTAGGAGCTGCAGTGATAGCCTTTATTTCATAGGAGAAAATGCAGACATTCACAGTAACATGAATACTATCTCTATACAGATGCATGCATACATACATTATGTATAGTTAGAAATAAAAACAAAACAAAACAAAACTCATAGTGAAGAGAAATATTTAAAAAATAATAGTATAGAGTGAGTCTTCTTTATCTTAAGGAGACATAAAGGGACAATACTGGATGGAGGCACTAAAGCAACCTGATTGAAATTTGAGGTTAGTTTGTGTTCAAATAAGAGTTTGAATGCAAGACCTCCAAAGTCACATTTAATATGAATTGCTCTATAACTCTATAGCTCTATTATGAAAAATGAAAAGCTGGATAAAATATTCTTGTACTTCAATGACAGGATGAGGGCAGCATTTAGGGTAATGTTAAGAAAAGCAGTATTTAGTAAATGCGAGAAAATATAAATAATAATGAAAAATAAGTAATTATGTCTCAAGAAATATTTATGTAAGCTACAGACATGTTGAAAAAAAGAGATGCAGTCATGTAGGATGGGAATGAGAAAGATCATTAGGAAGAAACAAAGAAAACCAATCTTATATAAGATATGACATGGCAAAGCAGACCATCATGGTTCACAAATAGGCAGAAGTTTCAATACAAAATTTTGTTCTGCATTGTTTTTATGATGCTATCATGCCAGTCATTACAAAGTAATTTCTAGTCCATTAAAACCCAAGAAAATAAAATAAGCAGATAAAAATGTTTTAAAATCATAAATTTTTGGAGGTTTTTGTTCTCAATGGAGGCTGTTCAATGAATTTAGAAAATTCTCAGGGAATTATAGAAGACTTCAGAAATACCAACATTACACTAATATATGAAAATTATAAGCATGCCACCATGACATTTCTACTCAAAGAAAGGACTGGGGAGAATGTACCCAAAAAAGAAAGAAGTGAAAGGGGCAGTAGAAGAAATTCCACTCCACAGACAACTGGTCAACAATAAATTTTAACTTGGAGATTTAAAGGGGAATCAGATACCTCTGCCAAACAAACTCAAGGGAAAATAAAAAAAGAAGGTGAAAAAATGCTATTCAGTTTTTCTACTAGTAGCAATTTTTCCATTTTTCCCCCTTCACTCCCACTTCCACATAGTTTGAGCATCATAAATAATCATGCAGAGCCTTGTTTTTTTTCCTACTGTGAATACAGAATTCAAATAAGAATGGTTTTTTAAAGAGCCAAAGCTGGTCACAATGAGGAACTTTGGCTGTCCTGGTTGATTGAGGCATTCTGTCCTGGAAAACCACAACTGTGAAAGGTCCCAGGTCCTGCTGATTGCTCTGAATTCCCATGGTGATGCTGTGGTAACAGGGTTAATACAGTCTTTATGAGTACAAATCCAGACCTACAAAGATATATAGGGAGGGGACTTTGCCTCAACATAGAACAGTGGAGGTTGATTCTGGAGCATTATTCCTATTTTGGTGTTCACCGTTCAAAAATGCATGTTGAAAAGCTGGAGTGGGTGCAGAAGAAAGAGATGCAGAAAATATTTGAGTGTTAGTTAAAATGAACTACAGAAAGAGTTTAAGCAGCTCCAGAGAGTGTGTTGAGCTGATTTTGACCATAAATACCTCCTCAGAAAAAAAATATTGGATGTATAAATATGCTGTGTGTAAATGTGGGACTGAGACCAAATGGTGACCAGTTAAGCTTTGGACTGGACTAGACTGGACTGTACAAAGAGAAGTAAAGGAATTGTGATTTCTGTAAGAGGTGAGAACAAGACTGGATTATTTTCAAGGTCCTGGAAGATGTCATCCATAGGTCACTGAGCTTATTGCTAATTGAAAAGAATTTAACTGTCTGTGATGGTAAGGAAACTAGAAAATATGATTTCCTGCTCTTTTCTATTTGGTCCTAAGTGCTCTAAGTTTATACTTAAAGATACAAGTATGTATGTAAAGCAGTAATAATAATCCTGCAGCTTTATGCTCAGCTCATCAGCCAGCCTTCAGTTTTTATAAGGCTTGTCCTTGTGTAAAGTTTTGAGCATCCTTTTCAATGAATCTCATAATTACATATTTCATGTTTCAGACTGTGTTACATTCATTGAGGGTCATGCAGAGCAACACTGAATGGGACATTTCTGCAAAGGGTAGAGAAGTTTATACTCCTGGTGTACACATGCAGCACACATAATAAATGAACAAACCTATTGTTATATGGAGGACCATGACTTTTCTGGCACATTAATAACATCACAGAGTGTAAGATGAAGCAAGGTAATGAGCATTTCTATTTATTGCCCAAGTTGGGGGGAAAAAAGGTTCTGAATTAAATTTTGCTTGTAGTGAACATCCACATGGAAAATTACAAGGGCATTCAGTGACAGGACAAGAGGGAATTCTTTACTGCGGGAGTGGTGAGACAATGGAACAAGTTGCCCAGAGAAGCTGTGGATGGCTCATCCCTGGAATTGCTTGAGGCCAGGCTGGAGGGGGCTAGTGGAAGGTGTCCCTGCTCATGGCAGGGAGTTTGTAACAAGATGTTCTTCAAGGTCCCTTCCAGCCCTCTGTGGTTCTATGAGTGTATGATAATATTTGTATGTGGATTCTAGGAAAGGACACGGATGACTGAGAAGGAAATAAGCCACTGCTGACCCACTCTCCAGATGTCCATTGCCTTGAGAGAGGAGGCTGCCACATGACATGCACCAAGGCTCTAAGTTTCTGTCCTGGTTTACACATCAAAGGAGCCACCAGCATGGAGAAAAAGGGACTAGGAAGCCTTTCTGGAATAGAGTAGATGTTATAGTTTTCTGTTTTCTAGAAGCTCGTTTCTAAGTTTACTTTGGCAGGCTGGGAATAAACATGGCACAATGCTGCAGACCAGCTTGCCCTGCCTGGTGGCATGTTTCTCACCATGTCAGCTCTGAAGATTCCATAGAACTTTCTTTTTCTCTGTCCTGCTGATGACTTACAGAGTCTGTCAGGAGCTCACTTGAGATGACATTAAGCATAAAACTATAAGATGCTAAAGGGAGAGTGTAAATCCCTTCACAGTATCTTCATATATGGAAGTGGAATTTAATAATATGGAACTTGCAGGTCTGTGATGTTTTCTTAAGGATGGCAATTTGAGAAAAACACATCAACTCCAAAACTATCAAAAGTGCAAGTGTAGTGATGGTATTTCTCTCCCTTTTTTCTGTATTTATTTCAAAAACTCTATAAATATGTTTTCCTAGATTTTTTTTAATTTATTTTTGTTGCATTATTAGCTTTCTGAGTGTTCTGTTATAAAACTGTTTCATCTTAGTATGCAATTAAGTGTAAACTGTCGCAAACACCTCCTACCAGAAACAGAGCTGCATCAAAACATCTATTTTCATGAAATCTTAGTCTTATTCTGCTACAGTGTCAAGTCAACAAAAAAAGGACAGGGCTAAAGAGATGGAAAACACAGGCAAAGGTACAGTGGTCCCTGTGGAAACAAAAGTTGTGTTGCCACGAGTTATCTTCCACTTGCAGTGCTGCTAATAGATTTGAAGGAGCAGGCTGCAATGGGGTGACCAGCTGCCTTCTCCTCTTCCCCTGCTACAAATTATATGAGTGTATTGACAGTTTGGAGGAAGGGGAGATGTTAACACATCCTTTTGTGTGCTCAACCTTTCTTGTTCCCTTCAGGTCATTCTGGGTTTTTCTTTTCCCCCCCTTCCTTTTCTGGATGAGATGTTGAGTAATGAGGCTTTGTGTTGGAAAGATGACATACATATCACTGAAATTTTCATCTTCAGTGAACATAAGATTGCGACTCAGAATAGTTGGGCTTGATTTGTAATCTCAATTATTATGGGAACTTTTAGGGATGTTGCTGAATCCACCTATGAATCGCAAATTTGATTCACAGTCAACTGTTCCCTTCATTGTGTGTTTGGGGAAAAACCCCCACATGTATACAGACTTTTTTACTTCATATATGGGAGTTCTATGGCACTGCATGTTATATGCATTCTTCTGAACAAGAACAGAGTCAGGACATTGATTTAAACCAGTGTGTATAGATGTTACCATTAACAATAAAATACTTCTTATATTAGTGCTACACAAAAATAATTTCAAAAAAAATTCTCTATGTGTTCAAATAAAGAAAATGCTAATGTCTTTTAGATGCTATTAAAAGAAACCTTAGCAAAAACATCTGCCTCTCTTTTTTTCCTCCCTATTTGAGACAACCCTGACCCAGATGAACTTATTTTCTCCACAGAAAACACAGAGAGGGATACATTCTAGGAAAAAAAAAAAAAATCACTGTTAAAGTACAGATATTTTTATTGCAGTCTATCACAGGAAAAGATGAAGTCAGGTTTCGTTATGCAATATCACTTACATACACTGTTAGTTCTTCAAAGAGTGAAACATTTGTAGCTCCTGCTTGACATAAGACACTTCCATAAAGCTCAGATAATATTCATAGATAATATACCATAAAAATTACAAAATTCACACAACATGAAACTCTATGTTGGACTAAAAAAAAAAAATTTAAAAACCCTACCCCGAATAATTTCAAGTCATTTCCTTTTGATCTGTTTTTTTCTGTTTTCCATATTGAAGTTATCATTTCAGAATAACAACTGAAAAGCTCACTTCAAAATCATGTAAGTCAAAATCCCACTGGATCTCTACCCAAGGCAGCACATTCCTCCAAAATATTTCACTTCCAACAAAGGCAGTTTCTCTAAATGTTACTTATGAAAGGAAAATGTTTTCTTATCAGAGGAAAACAGGCTCTGAGAGGCCAGAAAACATTGAGTGCATCCAGCCACCTGCCCCTTAATGGGATCAGCTATACTGTGTCACGGTAACTCCTGTTTTCCTCTTAGAAGTCTTTCAGAACAGGTGAAATAATCTATTATAGTGCTTCATTTGCTGCATCACCCTGACAGGACATTTTTCATATTGTATGAACTAAATTTTTTTGGTTTTTTTTTTTCCCCTGGTGAAGTTTAACTTCTTGTTTACGTATTTCACCCATCATGAACATGGAAGACTGTTGTTTTCCCATTATTCTTGCAGAATTAATCTCCCTATATATGAAATAAAATATCTCAATCTCTTGTCTTAGCTTGTTAAGCTTAAATAGCTGCAGTTTCTTTCAGTCTTTCTTCAGAGGTCTTATTATCTAGATGACACAATCCCTCTTATTTGAAAGGTTTACACCACCTCTATTACATGTTTTTAATCCCTTGGGCTGTTCTTCTAACATACAGATAGATCAGAGCCACCATCACCTGCTTTATAGGGTTTTCTTGTTTTCCTGATTTTTTTTTTTTTTTTTAATTTGAGCCCAAACATGAAGTTTCCCCTCAGAAACAAAACTTGAATTTCAGATTCCTGGAATAGATTTTCTTCACTGCTATACCATCCAGTATGAGAATATTTATTATCATCAAACAGCTTTTTTAATGAAATATGCAGTTTTATTTGAAATCAAGAATATAACTTAAAACCAGAGCCTACTCCTGGTTAACTGAGTGTTAAAAACTCCATGGAAATTCAGTGGAAGGGTAACCAAACAGTGCAGCAGGGTAGTAATTTTGTTACCTGTAATGGGCTCCAGAAGAAATCTATAGTCTAATAGTTAAAGAAGAGTTTTGAATAAGTTTGGACACCAGTAACAAATAAAATATTTCATTTTAATAACTGTAATGTCAAAAAAAAAATGCAGCTACTATTTCTTCATGGGAAAACAAAAATTGCTGTGCCACACAAGATAAGGTCAGAAAGTTTACTTTTTTCCTAAGAGCATATGGTGTGTATATATATACATTTTATAGAGAGTCTTTGCCTACAGGTTATTCCAATCTCTTCTGGCTGCAATTCATCATTATGTGTCTGTCCTCTTCCTCATCCAATCCTCACCTATCAAATCTTAGTAATTGGGGCTTTTCCTCATGAGTTACAGCAATCTTGAAATACCTGCTGTTTCACTCACAACCCAGACTGCAAAGGACAAGTAACATCAGATTCCATAATCAGATATATAATACAGGAAAACTGCTTGAAATATCTGCTATAAATGACCCTTAAAATATTAAAAGTAAAGTAAAAGGAATGGTTTAGGTCATAGTTATAAAGCAATGATGTAAGAAGTTGCAGGTTCTGGGGCAGAGTGTGAGTACTTTTTGGTTTTTTGAATTAACATTTTATATTTTCGGTATTGAATTATGCATAAATTGAGAGAAAAGGTTGCTTCTGCTCCTGATTCCTATGAAGACCCAAATGAAATCCTGGTCTAGTGAAGGAAATGACAGCCTTGCCACTGATTTACACAAGTCCTGGATTTCACTTAGTTTTTGCTACTGTGCACTGTTAGTCTGGACTGTCATTACACCTGCAACCTCAACGTTTGCATTTTCTGGGTTTTGATTGATTTATTGCAGGATAATATACAATACTATAGCGAAATTCTCAGCAAGCTGCATAGGATGAGGCAATAAAAGAAAAATAGACTTTTGCTCCTCTGCACAAAGAACTTGTTTCTTACTTACTGGTGCATTTCCCCAAAGTGACAAACAGGAAAGACTGGCAGATTCAAATTAGAGGTTAAGCAAAGGGTAGCTGACAAGAGCAAGAGTCAGCTACCTTAGTTTAAAAATAGAAATAGAATGAGGCTAGCAACCTGAGGGAATTGACATGGAGCAGATTATGAGGAAATTGGGAAGGTTCTTTTATTACAGTTAAAACACAGAAGAAATGAAAAAAAGCGCCTGCTTTACCAGGTTCCAGGGCTGCCTTCAGCCAAGCAGAAAAGCTCGCGGTATCAGACCAATTAACAGTAAAATGAAACTTGGAGGCAAACAGATCATCCATTCCCTGATATCTTTTCTGTGTGTGCATCTTATAGTAGTGCAAATGTACAAAGCTTTCTGGGATGTATCTCTTCCCCACAGGATGGCCTATTAAGAGGCACTAAGTTTTTACAAATAAAGCAAAGCTAAACAGCTTTTTTGCAACAATTAACTTTAAGCCTTTGGTTATTATTCAAATTAGACTCTGTGTTTCAATTTTTTCATTTGAAAACCAATTCTGATTGAATATTGATGTCACAGGAGGAGAATGTATTCCAAGCACTAGTGAGAGGGAAAAACAGGGTGGATAGTGCAATAGGAGAAACGGGAATTTCACAGAGCTTCCCATGCACTTAAAAGATGCCAAGGTGTGTTAGACTTGCATGTATTCATCAGTTCTGCTCTTAGCAAAGACTGCTCAGATTTCTCCGTAATGAGTAGTGCTGGTTGCAAATAATCATATTCATTAAGGCTCAGCTTAACAAACTGTTTTGAAATTGATAATTTTTAAGAACAGTCAAACAACAGAATTCTTTCCTGTGGAAAATTACCTTTTTCATGAAAATCCTGAATGTTTCATTATGTGACAAAACCTGAAAGCTTGGGGAAAGTAGACACTGTAGGCATGTGTTTAATAAAAACTCAAGTTCCTACATAAGAAAGTTCAAAGAAAACATTTGACAAACCCTAATAATTCCTTTCTTGCCTTACACCTAGTATTTCCTTCCTGTGACATGTACTGAGAAAGTTGTAAGCAGATAGGATGGTTTGGGTTGGAAGGGACTTTAAATATCATCTAATTCCAACCCCTCTGCCATAGGTAGGGACACTTCTCACTAGACTAGGTTGCTCAAGGCACCATTCAACCTGGCCTTAAGCATTTCTAGGAATGGACATAATATATAAATACATAACATATTGCCAAAAAGGATTGTCTTTTTCTCATAAAGAAGCATGGAGTCTCCTTTGAGACTGATGATTTCTGGGGATGTGGAAGACATTATACCTCTGAAACAGTTTCCTGTGCCCTCAATTGTTAAATGATGACAGGTGATTCCCCATTCAATAAATGTGGGTTGGGTAAAGGTCTCCTGCAGAATACTTTCTATGCATGGGCAGGCCAGCAGGCAGAGGGATTCCAGCTGGCAGCTATTGGTGCACAAAGGACACAAAGCAGCTCATTTTCCCTGTGTGGCTGCAGTTGGTACACAGGGAGAAATCAAGGGGCTGAAAAATCTCATTAGAAAAAGCAATTGGGTTGGTGTGGTTGATTCCTGCTATTACAAACTTTGTTCCTTATTGGTTTGCAGGTATTTCTTCTTGATCTGCTCACAGTCCAAAACCTGCTATTTCTTATTCACACTTAACTCTAAATACTTGTTCTTCATCTGGACTTTGTAGTTTTATGTATTGTGGCCTTTGGCATGGAGGGCCTTAATGCATTAGGTCTGGGACAGTCCTTGAAAATCACTCAAAAATTGCAGAGGTCTGTGCCCTGACTGTTAAATAATGACTTATTTGTGCTCTGCTGACATTTGGCTTTGGGTTTTGTTATTTTATTTTGACTTTTTTTTCTCTATTTTCTTTTATATGTAGACAAGGGCACTATTAATGACCAATAGGAAAGAAAAAAAGAAGTAAGCATGTGAAGCTTAATGGTACTGGAATTTTTTCATAAAAACCCCTAGTTAACCTCATCAGTATTAAGCAAGGTGATCTGTTGACATCATATCACAGTGGCCCACTAGCAACAGTCAGAAACAAGCTGAAGGCTTGATCAATTACTAGATATCTTATTTATGTCAATCTCAATGAATTTAATTTTAAAATAATCCAAAGTATTCATCTCAATGGCCTTCTGCAGTGATAGATCCCATAGATTTCCTGGTGACCTCAGAAAAAAAACAACTCCTTGTACTCTAAACTTAATTTAAATATAGAAGCAACATACTTCAGAGCTGTTGTGAGGAAGACCTTGAATGGAACTATTTAAGATTCAGTTTTATGCTTTATATCTTTTCTCCTAATAAAAAAAATGAAAAAAAAACCCCAACAAAACAACCAAAAAACCCACACAACCTCAAAAACAAATATCCATCAAATGAACTAATTTCCACTCCTTCAAACTAGGAGTGAAATATATGATCATATCTAACAAGAATATAAGGAATGTTTTATCGTTGCCTAAAGGACCTGTTTTGCCAGAGGAGCCAAGACAGAAGCTGAAGGCAAAGTTAGCACATTGAAACACATGAAAACCCTTCATACCCATCTCTGCTATGATAATAGACTATCCAAGTGATTGAGGCTGGTTTCTGACAGGGGGTGCTCCATCAACATCTGCTTTTCTCTTAAGAAATGGGCTCAGGTTTACTCCACAATTATGGTAATTCAAGCAAGATTTTCCAAGCTTTCATTGTAGCTTTTCCTTCATATGCCATAACTCAATGTAATTAAAGAAGTGGCACACTAATAGTAAGTAATGCCCCATGTACAACAATGGAGTTGAAGTGTCAATAAATCGATAATGTAAAATGAAGTGTAAATGTGGTAATATATTGAGGAAATAATGTTCAGTGTAAGTTCCACACAAGTCATCTTTTCCTTCAGAGTGGAGTCTTAAATCAATTCCTAATGTAGGAAATGCACAATCAGTTTAGTTTTCTTTATTGCTGGTTTAGCTGCTGTCATTCTGGGGGTGGGGGGGGGGAGGGGCGGGAACAGCATGAAACACCAGAAGCAACCAACAAATATTAGTATTAAAAAAAGAATAGACAGAGTCAGAATTTCCATCTGAAATATATATGGTGCTTACATCCGAAACCTGACTTGAATTGTACACCTAAAATCAAGGGTTAGCACTTTTCTGCACTTCATGTATAGAGAGGAATGAATATAGACTAATCTAGATTACAATTTTCATAGGTTATTTATGCTGCATAAATAAATTACAGCAGTAGTTTGAAAGGCAATTTGAGCTAAAAGATCTCTGGATTGAATCCTAAAGTGTTTATATTCAGTTTTTCACATTGTATTCTGTTTTCAGAATCATTGGTGAATTTGTTAAACCAGTGGTGTGCTTGTTAAAAAAAATAATGCTGCATGAATGCTGGCTACCCTTAGACTGTCTCCTTGAGTCTAAATGTTTGCAGCTAAATACAAAACTTTGACATATCTGTCTTTACTGAACCAAAACAAACTGCAGTGAATTCTTGTTTAAACTCCATCAGCCATGATGATTACACTATATTTGTAAGGAAGCAAGGCCTCCTAATAACACTACGAGGACGCATTTCAGAGTGTGTAATAGTTTTTACTGTATATATGATTTCACATGTCATTAGCCAGACTTTTCAGATGTGTTCCAAGTAGCTTATAGAAAAAGCACTAACGTGTTGAAATAAGACTATTAACAAAATCAATATCACTGAATGGGCATTTTTTTTTTCCCCTACTCACTGTTGTTAACCACTCTAGCAAGACCAGAAGACCAGCTTTAAACTGAAACAGGGTAAATTTAGATTAGATATCAGGAAGGTATTCTTCGCTGTGAGGGTGGTGAGACAAGGGAACAAGTTGCTCAAAAAAGATGTGGCTGCTCCATCCCTGGAAGTGTTCAAGGCCATGTAGGATGGGGTTTGGAGCAACCTGGTCTAGTGGAAGGTGTGCCTGCCCATGGCGGGGGGTGTTGGTATGAGGTGATCTTTAAGGTCATTATGGTTATCAGTAGTTCTGGACCAAAAATCTCAGATATTCCAGGAAGTATTTGCTATATACTACCTATGTTAAGGTTTATTTTCTTTCATGCAAGAACTTTCATATAAAAAGTTCTTATACTCATTAGCCTCAGGATTGGGGTCCTTTGGAAAGGGAAAAGAAGAGAGAGCATGTTCTGGAGTAAGAACATAGAGCTGTCTGGGGATGGATCTGAGACTTCACATTCTCATGACAGAGGAAATAAAGGAAGAAAATTAACCAGTTGGACTTTAAATAAAGGGCAGGATTACTTGCCCTAAGGAAACATTTCTAGTTAATATTTCATCTGTCTGTCTGTGAGGAAAGAAAAACTGAATTCTCAGTGGTTGTGGAGGTGAGAATTGGGAGAAGTCAGGTAAGTGACTGTTTTGGTGACTGAAAATTGGGTTAAGATGATTTGGGAATTCGGAGATTGGGAGAGAAAATAAAGCTATGTTTATGCCTTTTGGTAACCATTATAGTAACACCAAGAACAGTGAAAATAGGTACGGAATTTAACTGCAAATACTTATAGCTATTTGTCAGGTCATGTATAATCCTTGTTAGAATTGGTGATAATTGTCTTTGAGCAAGCACTCAATTTTATGGTTATGTATGTGATGCGATAAAATGCTAATGTATTTCACCCTTGGGTGACTGAAATACTATTATTTACTTTTTGTTTATAATCATTTACTCTTTACAGGTGTAGATATGTCATTAAGTCACTTAAATAATTACTTCAGGGGATCTGGAACACAACTGGCTTTTCCTCCCTCTCCATATGGATATCAGTAATTAACTTCAGTAGTACAGGAGGGACAAAAAAAAAAAAAAAGTTAGAGAAACTGACTGAAAGGGATGCTTGCATAGTCATATTCTGGTCTTGCAACCATTTATGTTTATTCATATGAGCAACCTTATTTTTATGTTCATAAACAACAAATAAGATTATGTGTTATCATTTGTAAATTAAGAACTAGGAGGTGTAAAAAGTTTTTTGTGTGCAAACAAAAAAAAATATCTAGAAGTAAAAGATGAAAGCAGGGGGAGGAGCTTTTCATCTTTTCATGCACTTTTTCTGGAGGAGATGATTCAAAAATTGGAAAGTTAAAGAAAAAAGAAATAAGTTGCTCTTGCAGTTTTCCACAAGAATAACAGTGTGGACACTACTTGAGATAAAAACACTATCTCAACAAGCAACTTTGAACAGCTTTGCTCCAAGATGCAGAGGGAGACTTTTCTTTTAATCAGAATGATCATAACATGCAAAAGGCATACTGGTTTCAGTTTGGACATTCTGTGAAAAAATAAAATACATACGTAGTCTTAGAAGGTTCATTTAATTGCAGGCATTTTAGTCTCTGGGAGTTAATATAGAAACAGGTGGCAAAATTTCCTCAGGTTTTTTTCCTCAGGAGAGGCTAGTGCGGCTCAGGGGAGGCATCTGCTCTGCTCTGCTCCCTCTGTCCTCTACTAATATGGAGCTAAACAAAAATTAATAATACATGATTCAATCTATTCTAAAAAATGTAGATCAACTGTAGAGAACTGCTCTCTGAGCTTTTCTGGTTCTTTCCAATGACTACAGAGAAAGTCCAGAAATGAAAAGTGGACAGACTCAGTACCTGTGCTGATTGACTCTTTGGATCTTGAGTGGTCAGATAATAATCAGAGTTCACACTTCTGTATTTGGAAGGACGTAGGCCATTTACTAGGCCTGTCTGTGAGCTTGAGACTTGTAACACCAAAGAATTTGAGTTGACATGCCAAAAATGTTTGATTTTTCTTGCCAGCACTAGAAATATGATGAGCTGTGTGATAGTTGCTAAATGTTTTGCTTTGCTTTTTAAGCTGTAGTATTTATAGTAGGCATTTTTCTCAGGTTCTATCTTTTTGCATGCCATTTGCATCTCTTTCACAGGATTAAAATGATGGGTAAAATCTCTCTGGCTGGTAGCTGTGCACACAAATGGTCACTGCTGGACTCAATTTCCGAATTGTTTATGGTGTTTGACCTGTCTGAGGTTATTCTACTTTTTCTGCAGCTGCTCTGAAGAAAATCTCCTTAATATCTCGTTTTATTTTTCATTTCTGTGTCAATATATCAATACCCCAGGATGCCTAAATAGTTTTAGTCTTAGTTTTCAGTTCTATACACTGAAAGTAGTTAGTCTGAGTCATATACCAACACATGGGTATCTAAATGTTGTCTCTGCTTTTGATTAGTTCTTCATTATCATAAAATCAGAGAATTCAAGAATATCCTGAGCTGAAATGGACTCACAAGGCTCAATATGTGACAGGTGATTAACCACTGCAGAACTGCATATTGCTCTGTGCTATCAGTGACCTCCTTATGGAATCAGCAAATAGGACACAAGACCTATAGGAAACCTGCATTTCTCCAGCTTGGAAAAACAAAAACAAACAAAACTCCACAAACAAACAAAAAAATCCAAACCATACAAAAAACTAAACAAACAAAAAACCCCTAACCCCCAAACCTTCAGCTGCATAAGAAATCTGCACACAGGCATCTGAGTTAAACCCCTACCTGCAGACAAATCCCAAAATTTTTTGGGTCACAATATTTCAAGAAGACTCCAAGAGAAGAAAGTTTGGTGGGAAAAAAAAAAAAATCCATTGTATTTTAGGGACCTGATGTAGTCCTATTCAGTATCTTCCAGGAGGCTGCATTTTACCATTACCTGGATGTTTAACATTAAGGAAACATCCAGTCATCTTCATGGCAGGAATCAAGGATATTTTGAACAATATGTGGCCAGGCTTTGGTGCAATCGAGCTACCTAGACATAGGTGTCTAGTTCCACCTAAGCCATCTACAAGCTCCCGAACTTGAACTCCTGTGCTGTGCCAGATGGATACCAGGTGGGAACCTCCAGGGCTTCTCAAATGGAATGATGTGCCTACACTCAGGAAAACGGATCACCTCCTCTAAGTCTTCAGGTAAATAAAATTAACATTAAAAGCATTTAGAAACAAGAGAATTTTTAATTCAGTGTGTTTATCACTTAAAATTTAAATATAGCTTAACAAGGCAAACAAAGCAGAGCACCTCTCTCATTATCTTTTTACATTCTGGAAAAAATAGACAATGCACAAAAAAAATTGCCTAAAATTGAGCAGCTTATGGTTATGTTGCTATAGTTACAGGATGATCAGAGGCTTTGCTAAGCCAGAAAAAGAAATGAGCAGTTTCAAATAGTTTTTCACCTAGTCCCTGCAGATAGTGCTACATTTCCAAGTACACAGTTTTGATCTGCTTCACACTGGTGAAATGCAAAGAAACCATTTGTCTCCTGAAATTTCTTATGAACAAAAAACCCCTTTGCCTTTTGCATCTGAGAATTTCCATAAGAAAAATAAGAAAAAGTTTCTATTAATAAGCATGGTCAGAAAAAGTTTGTTTCTTATTTCAGAATAATTCCTTTTATCCATTTTTCTTTAAAAAATAAAGCACTTAACTTTTTTGGTGCTGAAAATAAAAAACTTCTGCTCTCAAGGCAAAATTTGTTATCTACAAATCTATAGTATCCTTCAGTTAAATACTTATGTTTCGCAAGAATAAGTACAGCCATGTGAAATGGTCAGTTCACAAAAGAAAAAACCACCACATTTGTCACCAGAAACAATTTTCATAAATATATTAGCTTTCTCCCTTTTAAACAATAATTTCAGCACAGGTTGTGGGGAAAAGTGTTCACTCAGAGATGTCGTTACTGGAGATTACAACAGAACTGAGGAAATCCTGATGAGAATCAGTACATGAAAAGAGACAAGGAGCTGCATCAGACTGTACCTAAAATTTTATCCCCTTGTTTATAAAGA
This sequence comes from Xenops minutus, assembly GCA_035221455.1. Lineage (NCBI taxonomy): Eukaryota > Metazoa > Chordata > Aves > Passeriformes > Furnariidae > Xenops > Xenops minutus. Next base: position 3,924,575 of record JAWWEE010000040.1, on the reverse strand, counting down.
TTCTAAAGTTTGCTTTTGCATTATCTTTTGCGGAATGAATGAAAAGCTTTTGTTTTTAAATCTGATGACTACAGAAAACTAAACATTAGTAAATCATTTTCCTGCTTCTTCCAACCCCTCTTCAGGGCATTTTCATTCAGGCAATGGAGAACTTGCTGCTCCTAAACTTGTCTGTCATTCTTTTGGCAAATCTATTATATCTCCTTAATTTGTTCTGTTGTAAGTGTATGTTACCACCATCTAAAAAGACCCCACTGTAAATTAAAATATGTGCTCTTCTATAAAAATATCTCTTTAGGGAATGGCTACCTCCTATTGATATCACTAAGGTGGGAAAGGGAGTCCATTCAAGTTTGAAAGAACCTTGTTTTAAAGTGAAGAAATAAAGGACTTGATCTTAAATAAGGCAAGAAGAGTATCTTCAGCTTATCTGTCAGGACCTGTCCATTTAAAGTGCCCCAAAAGGAGTATGACAGATGATTTTGATGCTGTTCACTAGACCTTTCCACATATCTCATTGTGCATGGGGCTTGTAGGCATCTGCAGGCTGATGCTGTGAGCTGGGGATTGGATGCAATGCCTCCAGAGATCCCTTCTAACCAAATTATTCTGTGATGCATCCTGCCTCTCAGATATCCCAAATCCAGTGGGTCAGCACAGAGAAAGGCAATTTTCTCTGCCTTTGAACTCTGAAGTTTTACTGACCTGTCCAATCTGCCCATGGGAGGACCTGTGGGAAATCCTCGGTCCTCCGAAACAGAGCTAGATACTTTTGAGGGAACTGAACATGGCCCCAGATTTTCATTGACTAAAGAGAGTCAAACTTTCATACAGAAAGTTTAGACACATTAATCATTTGTAAAAAACTAATTTATATGCATCTACCTTATATGCATACAGTTATCATCTCAATCTCAGTAGGAAGTTAATTATCTTTCTTTAGCAGTTGATAAATATCTAATATAAGATTTATTTCTTCTCACTGTAGACATCTGAAATATAACAAAAGAATCATTCCCTGGAAGCAATTCAGTTACTCTCATAGGTCATGGCTCCATTCAAGATGTCTCAGGGAAATCTGTGTGTTCTGCTGATGCTGCTCCAAAAGGCCACTGATCTCCAGTGGGTCCAGTGTCATATTTATTGGCTATGTATGAATGTCTCAGTTGCCCTAGGGTGTCACATTGGCTTTTAGTACAATCTGTTGTGTAAATACAGGTCAATTCCTCTCCCAGGTTATAAGTTCCACATGACAAAGTACAGACATGCAAAATCAGGGCAAGCCATGTTCAGTTTTAGACTATTATATATCCCAACTGCTAAGGACAGTGACAGACAGAGACCAAAATGGGAAGACTGTCTGATAAGTTTTCAGTGAAAATTCACAATGGTTTGAAGGTGAGATAATCACTTATCCCATAGAGTTTCTAAAGATCTTTGAATGGAAAACCGATACCATTCATTATGCATGCATTGCAGATTTAACATTAGGCCAGTAATTTTTCTAGCATAGAAAACTAACTCCAAGGTAATTCATGTTTCAAAGGAGATACAAAAAACCCTGCAAGAGTCATCAGTGGGATAATGGGCCTTTGAGGTAGGGGAAGTGAAATGCCTGTCAAACTATGGATAGAGGTAATTTGTTACATGTGACTTAGATGTTTCAAGATATTTGTACTGATCTCTTAACACAGAGAGTTAACTGTGATATTTGCAAAAATGTGGGTTTGCCATCCAAATGTTTTGCTGCTTGAAAACCAATTTAATTTCTTTTGTGTATGTTTGCTTTTCTATTACTCTGAGTAAAAATAGAGGGGGTGAAACAGAACTACATAGGGTTACACACTGCCAATAGTAAATCAGTCTGTACTGGACTGGGTTATAGTTACGGTAGTTCTTCTGAAGATAACTATTCAATTTAATCAAAGATTATATGAAAACACCACAATAATAATTTTGAAATAATAGATGTGCATGTGTCATCCAAAGTAATGTCCAAATTGTTTTGTTGGGCTATAATTTCTGAGCAGCAGTTCTCCCATTGTGCAAACCCGTTATTTATAAGAGAATTAAACCTCATCATCAGATGACTTAACTGACTCTGAAATTGTAGTATGAGGGAAAAAGTGGGAGTGAAGTGTCAGACTATCAACTGAAACATTACTCTGGCAATGTCCAAGGTGATCAGAGAACAAAAAAGCCCACAGGCCTACTCAAAACTACCACTTAGGGAAGAACCACTCATCCATTATCAAGAGCCAATTAGGCTAGAAATCTCCACTGGAGATTATTTGAAATTGGATTTTTTTTCCTGTTTGTTTGTTTTGGCTGGCACAAGTTATTACATTGAGAGAGTTATTTTTTCTTTCTTCCTTTCTTCTTCTTCTGAAGTGTACTCCTAATACTGGAGTAACAAGAGATGAAATCACAAAGGTGCTTAGGCCCCGAATTCTAGCTGGGTTATTAGATGCCTAAGGCATCTAATGTCCCATATATTCCATCCGTCATATTTTCTGATAGTTCTACACAATGTTAATTATTGTGCAAAAGAACAGTCCAATCCCAAATATGAGATGTATCAAAAATGAGAAATGAGCATCATAACTCATGCTCTGAGAGAGACCACCCTTTGTAATTAAGGGCAGATAGCAATAAATATCCAACATGTGCTCTATGGGTGTATTTTGAATTTAGTTCAGAGAAATTGTAGAAATACAATAACAAGGTTCTGATTCAATAACTTAACCACTGGTACCCTGAGCCATCCAAGACACATTAAGATATGTCCAGTTCAGTTGCCTCCCTTCATCCTCTCCTAATTTTGCTAGAAGTTTGCCCTGACTCTCCCACCCCTGTGATAAAACAAACATTAAAAATAAAACAAAAGTCCACAAACCCCAAATCTATATTTCTGCAAAACTGTGAGCTGACTGGGCTCCGTTAGGCAATATAATGACAAAATAAGTCTGTTGGATTCTCTAACAAAATGTACCCTCACCAGTGTAAAATTGACAGGCTAAGATACATTTATGGCAACTAATACTATAAAATCTGGACACTTCACATGCTTTATGATATCCCAGAGAGGTAAAGAAGGAAGAGTTATTTGACAACTGGCAGTAAGAGGCACAGAAAGGCAAAATGACTTATCTAGGATAACATAAAACATCGGTGACAGGGAAAGAAGCTAAAACTGTGTCACCTCATTTCCAGGCGTATGCTCTAACCACTAGATAATCCTTCCTGCTCCAAGCCTGAAACCTTGGTGTTCTCATTGATTCTGGATGTAATTTAAAGGAAGATTTTCAGAAATGTACAGTTTAGATGTTGGCTGAAGTCTCTGTCCATTGAACTGAAAAAAATGTTTTATCAAAGAAGCCACCACTACAGGAATTAAACTCAGAAGATCACTAATTCATCCTGGAAGAATTATCTAAGGAAAAGCTCAAACTCACTTTTTTTTTGTACTCTGTATACAGTCACTCTAGAAGAAACACAGGAATCGAGCAAAGTCAACTGAAATATTTGTGTTAGTGCATTTTAAAATACCTCAACATTTTCAAGCAGTACTGCTGCAGGTGTCATTTAGTAGCAGACTATTTTTTATATCAGTTCCTTCTCAAAACAAAGAACCAGGAGCCTGAGCAGCCTTTGTACAAACATGGTATCAACTAACACTTTACCTGCTAAGAAAGACTTTGAACTCCCTCAGCCCTCTATGACTGTGTAGGGTCATCCCAAACTGCAGTAAATACCCATGGTAGGGCTGCTCAATAAAGATCAACATTTCTCTAGAGCCAGTACAACAGCAGGCTTCAAGTAGTATCTTTGAGTGACAGCGCCAGACTGGGATTGTCTGTACAATATAATTTCTTATTTTAGAGAAAGCTCAGGTTGTAACCTGTTTTTCTTCTTCTGCATCTGGAAATTCAGACCTTTAAAGTCTCTTTCAAAAGACAGGGGGAGAGTAGGTTTTAATTAAGACCTGGGTTAAAAATATCACGAAGTTACCAAGCCGCAGGATTTTCAAAGAATCATGGCAGTGTTTTGTTTGGAAAGTCCATTGAAGAGCAGAAACTCCAACTTCCCCACCATGAGCATAATCAGCGATAGCAGGTTGCCCAGAGCCATATCCAGTTAGGTTTTGAATATTTCTGGAGACGTCTCTGGGAAATCTGTTCCAGTATTTGATCTTTTTCTTATATTTAAGTGGAGCTTTTTGTATTGCAGTTTATGCCCATTGCCTTATGGCCTGTCTGTGGGCAGCACTGAGAAGAGTCTAGTTCCATCTTCTTTGCTCTTCCCCAATTCCCAACTCCCCCAATTAGGCATTTCCACAGAACAATAAGAGCCCCCAACATGCACTGGCGAATGGGGTTGTTCCTCCCCAAGTGCTGGACTTTGCATTTCCCTTTGCTGAACTTCCTGACTTTCCTGTTGACGCATTTTCACCGCATATCAAGGTCCCTTTAAAAGGTAATAGAATCATCTAATCTGTCAGTCACTTCTCCCAGGACTGTATCATTTGCAAGCTAGCTGAAGACGCACTCTTGCCCATCATCCAGGTCATAAATGAAGAGTATTATCCCCCTTTAATTTCAGTTCTCATATTATTTTAAAGTCCATCCATCTAAAATTGAGTTGTTTTATCAAGCAAGTGGTCCAAGTTTCCTGTAAAGCTGTAGGATAGGCAGTGTCAGACATCTGTATCATTCCAAAACACAGGGACCTGCCCTATCCAGCTATTTCTTTCCATTGACTGTACCTGAAGCTTTGATTACTGTGGTTAGGCAGCTGGATTTTAGAAAATACAGCTGAGTTAGATGAGTCTCACCCTTCTTTAAAGAATTATATTGAGTTATCACTAAAAGAATAGATTGAGAAGGGTCCGTATCAAAATACCTCATGAGCAAAGCACTCATCAGCATTTAACTGATTTGAAGTGTGCCATAATCAGCATATACTCTGACTCGATTTCCACATGGAGCTTGGAAGGGCTTACTAACAAGACTTTTTGTGAAATGAACACATTTCTTTGACAATTTGGAGAAGGAAACTCCCCTCAAACCCCCTCATTGTTAAAAAGTCGCAATCCCCTAGAAAAATGCATTCCAATGTATTCTTCTTGGCAAGTCAGTATTTTGTTCAGGAAATGCATAATAAATGCTCAGGGAATATCAATCATTGGTTGTGCACTGGCTGTATCACAAATCAAGAATAAGCATTTCAAAAGTGACTTAATCCCCATGAACCCTCCCTTCATGGGTGCTAATAAGGATTGCCACCAGCAGCTCAAAAAAAGAACTCTCTTTTTTGTTTAAAATGCACAGAGAGATTGCAACATAAGGGAAAAACACAACAGGATTCATGCATGCACAGTTTCATCACTAAATAAATAAGCCAAAAAATAAACAAAGTGAAAAACAAAGTCCGACCAAAATGAAATTTGAGAACATCCCAAAGAAATACACTATGGAGAGTTGAATATATTTGAGATAAACACCAGATGGCAATTTCAGGTGGTGGGAAAGACAAAAATGTGAATTTAGAAATGTTACAAGTTTTGCAACTGTGGTAAAAGTGGGGCTGTAGGAATTCAGCAACATATAGTCTAAGAGTCTGTTTGCAGCTCTGGGGAGCACAGCTGCTTTACATCCCCTCATAGTGTTTCAGTGGAAATCTAAAGCTTCTCTACGTCTTTAAACTAAAGCAAATTTCTTCTGGTCAGAAAAGCCATAAATATCCCCAGCTCTACATGGCTAAAGCACTGGTAAGGGTTGTGCTGTTTCTGTGCAAAAAATAGAATTTCCATGCATTACCTTCACTGGGAATCATTTTACTGTAAAACAACAGAAGAACAAAGTTAAGGTGTTCTTTAAAAGACTTATGTTGTACCTGCCTTTGAGAGTACTTATTTTTCTCGACAGGAAGGTCTTGGAGGTTTAAAGGTGTGGTATAAGGAAAACACAGCCATATGAGTTTCACAGCTGGAACTCAGTTTTGTTTCCAGCTTTAACCCCCTTGTGCTATCAAACTGCATAAAGTAAGTCTACAATAACCTTACACAGTTGTGGTGGTTTAGTTTTCTTGGTTTTGGTTTAGGCCTTCCTTGGTAACAATGTCATAACTAAGGAAGTATTCCA